>JABTTQ020000708.1:0-215769 GCA_016081115.2 Rehmannia glutinosa
ACTTCGTTTCGGTTACGTATTGCTCTACGTTATGTCGAAATCGTCGGTCAACTCGTGAAATAAATCAGCGACTTAGCGTCGGAGTATGTTATGAGCAATGTTGCATCTTGTTTTAACGGAGGATGGAGAGCCGTCAACTTTCATGAAGCTACAAAAGTTGGATGCATCTCTACGGTGGATGTGACAATGCATGAAGAGAGTGAAGCTCTCACGGAATCAAACTGTCTGGGTCTTACACTTGGTAGAAAAGTGGGTGGTAATAGTAGGTCTACAAGAACAAGCGGGATAACAATCAACTCCAAGCCCCGTGTATCGCAAGATTGGTGGTAAAGGGATATCTTTCGAGAAAGAAGGCATTGATTTCAATGAGATATTTTCCCTATGAGTTCGACTCACGGCAAAGGAGTCCTGGCTATGTGTGTTTTTGGCTTACATTTGAGCGATTAGATGTAAAAGCGTGTTTCTTCATGGAGAGCTTGAAGAAGAAATTTATATGCTTCAACGTATGTTTTCTTTAAACTAGCAAAGAGAACTTGGTTTGCAAGGTTGAACAAATCTATGTACAGTCTCAAACCGGCAAAAGAGTTTATCATTTTAGGGATAGTCTGTGATTAATTAGATGAATATTTAATTTTTATTTTCCAATATTTTTTTTGGTTTTAATTCCTGTATCTGAGGTGATTATTATGGTAATGAATTATTTGTTACATTTTGGGTCAATTAATCTGATCTCATTACATATCTAATTGATTTTAATATTGTTTTGATCTTCCTAGATATTTTAAGGTGAATTTTATGGTAATGGTTTATTTGTTACATTTTGGGTCAATTAATTTGATTCAATTAATTATCTAATTGATTTTCCAATATTGTTTTGGTCTTCCTATATATTTTAAGGTGATTTTCATGGAAATGAATTGCTTCTTAAATTTTGGGTCAATTAATTGATCCCGTTATCTAATTCGTTTTTTTCCAATATTGTTTTGTTCTTCCTGTATATTTTAAGGTGACTTTTGTGGAAATGAATTACTTCTTAAATTTTGGGTCAATTAATTTGATTCCATTATCTAATTTATTTTTTGCAATATTGTTTTGTTCTTCACATATCCTATATATTTTTTGATGGTGTTTATGGAAATGAATTACTTCTTGAATTTTGGGTCAATTAAGTTGATTCCATTATCTAATTCATTTCTTATAGTATTGTTTTGTTCTTACTGTATATTTTAAGGTGATTTTTTTTATAGAAATGAATCAATTTATAAATTTTAGGTAAATTCGATCCCATTATCTAATTTTGAATTATTAGATGTATTCATAAAATTTGAGCAAGTACATCATATCAAGGAACGAAAATGGTGAAAGAAAATTTCAGCGGTAAGTTTAGAAAAACAAAACAGAAAAAAGAAATTGATCAATTGCGGGTCCTACCTGACGTTCCCAGCCATTCCAGGCCAATTGGCCATGGGAATGAAACTTAGACGGCTGGACAATCGCAGTTTTAGGCCGGTTTGTACCCGCCAAATGGGTCCATTGACCCGCAGTAGGAATGGCAACAGGCGCGATTTAGCCAAAATTCGGGATCCGTCCCACCAAGGAAAAGCAAGATCCGGGACTCGCCCCTACTTCAAAGCAAAATATTACAAGATATTATATTAAGAATTAAACTTTAAAAGTAAATAATATTACTCAACTAATATTTTTAAACATACAACACTCAAATTTGAAAGTAAATAATGCAAAAATATTTTAATACATATTTTAAAATACAATAAAATTAATATGGGGGCGAGTGGGGTCCTATTGGACCCAGGACCCGCCTTGCACACAGCGGATTTTGTAATCTTGGACCCAGACCCATTTATCCGGCCCAGACCCGCCTGGGGGGGTTTAATGGGGGGGCATGTTTTGACCCGTCCCATCGCCATCCCTAACCACGAGCCAATTTCAGCCAGGTTGATGTGTCCGGTTTGAAACGGCCAACTCTAAATCCAAATACCTAAAGATGATTAAAAAAATACTACACAAAAAGGAATTAACTACGCAGTTTACATCGGTTCCTCAACGAACCGATGTAACAAAAACCTGGTGGCATAATTGTAAATAAAATAAAAAAACTTTACATCGGTTATATTAAGGAACCGATGTAAAATCGAAACACGGTGGCATAATTGTAAATAAAATAAAAACTTTACATCCGCTCAAGAAAGACACGTATGTGTACATTTTTATGCTTCTACCTGATTCAAGGATTCAAACGATGCAGAGTTCTTTTTTTAAGAAATATGTAAGAGTTTCTTTTATCTTGCCTTTTCGTCTCTCTTTTTCATCTCCTCTCTTTCTACATTCTCTCTCGCCTCATGCCGTTGGAATCGCCAAGCAATCGTTTCCGACATTTTTTATTCGCCATCACCTAAGCCATAGCCATTGATAGCCAAGCAAAAATCTAAATCCCAAAGAAATCCTAGCCTAAACCCCATCCGGCATGCCTGTGCGAAACCAGCCCCACCCCCGCATTCAACCCAAGTCATCGCTTCGGACTTTTCACCTCTACCGCACCACAACAAACAATCATTTGGTTCATGTTTTCATCACCTTTTATCTCTCCCCATTTTTTATTTGAGTGGTTTGATTCCCATTCTATTTAGTTTTCCTCAATCGTGAAAAATCCTAACTTTTCCTATTACGTATACTTATATGCGTGTATGTACAAGCGGTCGGATGGCACGAAGAAGAGGTCAAGGAGATGGAGGACAAAGTCACGCTCTCCCGTGAAATGCAATCGAAAGTGGAACAGAGATGGGGTCGTTCAAGGTTCCCCTTTCCCTCTATAGCATCAATTTTTACTCTCATTTTTTTATGTCTGGCAGATCTCGAATTTATTGAATTTTGTCTTTCGCATTTTTCGCTTTAATTAGTAAAATATCATATTAGTGTGGCAAGAAAGGTGTACGGTGCAAAGATATGGTACTAGGATTATGTTTTATGTTATCGTGTGTCCGTGAAGCTTATGAAATCGATTATAGATGATTTTATTTCTTGAAAATTGATTCTATGTGACTTATTTTTGCAATTATTATCTTCAATTACAATTTTCATTGATTAGAGACCAATGACTTCAAAACAAATATCAAAATAAGTGTTTTTCACCTTCTTAAGCTCTAAGCCAAATAAGCCTTTTTGGTCCAAGATCGAACATCACATTCTTGTACAAGATAAACCATGTTTTAGCAAATTGACCATGTTTTATGATGGTCAAAGTTGAGAAATGAGTTATTGTCATGTACGTACTACATACATTTTCTCGATCTTGATATAGCGAAAGTGTCATTCTTTAGGCAAAAGCTCATGTTCTAGCAAACAACCCTAAGATACATGATACACCAAGGAAGAAGAATTTGTTTTGGTGCATGTAAATAGCCCCATGTTGTTTCGTGCTTGAAGAAGCTTAAAATATTAGCCTGATATTTGCTGGTCAATACTTCCAACAAATTTGATGGCTTCATATTTTATGTTCATATTTCTTGTTTCTCGCAGATCCGAGATTTTTGAATTTTTGGACTATGTTTTTCCTTTTATTTAGTAATATTAAATTACGAGTATATGTCGAACTCCTATTGTTTGTTAAATGACCAAACGAGTTGCTACCGAACATTGATTTTGGTAACTACGCTTTTTGTACTTATCTCGATTCGGTTCTCCCACGCCTATTTATTAACTGACATTCAACATTGCATTCGCTTGCATTTCTTGTTTGCAAATTCTTGCTTATCCATCCTTTCTACCTGTTTTTGGGGTTAATATGTTCTGTTATGATTTAGCTTTTATTGGTCTTCAGAAATCTACATTGTTCAACTTGTCAAGATTTTCCCATTATTAAAGGTCATTTTGTTAAAAGATTTTCGAAATTTGTTTCTCTTAGACGATGTTGGTAATATTAATTTTGTGGTCATTAATTTTTGAACAATCTGATTTTATGAAAGCTTTTGTCCGAGGGCGATCGTATGTTGAAGGTACAACGATAATTGGGACGACATTTTTATGACCGATAGTGGTAGTGTATTGCAAAGATTGTGAAAAACTAAAAAAGAAGGTGAAAACTATGGTAAAACTAAAATGTATGAGGAAATGTAAAATTTGTGGTTAAATATAAAAATTTCATTGATGGAAATTCTAAGAGCATCTCCAATGGAGCTCTTTATGGAGGTTTTTGGGGAAAAAAACTACACAAGAGAACCCCAAACCATTGGGAGATAGATTTGAGGTTTGTGGGAAAGCAAGTTTGTAACCAAGAAGCTTGTTTTTTCAAAAAAATAAAAATAAGTTAATGGGGATTATTTAGAGATGTGATTTAAATATGAGGTCCATAAAAAGTTGTTCGAGATTTTTTCATAGTGAGAAATGTAACAACCGATTTTTATGCCTTAATAAGCATTTTCTCAATTATGTTATTTGTTTATTTTATGCAATAATAATGGAGAATTTATTAATGGTTTTACTAGATAGTAATTTATTAAATTACTTGATAATAAAAGTGTATTTTTAATTGACTGTTAATTTATTTAATTTGAACCTTATAATGAATAATTGGACTTTTAATTAGTTTGGAGTTTTAAATGAGGCTCATATTGTTAGTAAGTTTATAATAAGCCCATGTACCCAAAATCTAGCCCAATTGGGAGAGGGTTAAAATAAAGATATAAGACACTAAACACACAGAAAATAGATAATACACGATAGAAGTAGAAGACGAAGAAGTTAAGTCGATGTAAGAGAATGAACGACAAAAAAGAAACAAATGTGAAAAGAGAAGAAAGAAAAGTGATTTTCCCAATGCGGTTGATTCAAAAGAGGATTTTACTATCCATAAGTTGAACATGCAAAAAGAATCTCCTTAGTTTTCACGTAGATTTAGGTTTGTAATATTGTTATATGATTTTCATTATGTTAATTTTAAGGCCTATTGCTTTATCATAATTTATTGCAAGGCTTGTCGCTTTATCATGTTTGACTACTACAAGAATTGACTGTGTATGTATCGCTTGCCGCTTTATGTGATAAGAATTTATGTGAGATGTGATAAATGGCTTGCCACCTTATGTGATAAGAATTTATGTATTGATGTGATAAATTGGGCTTGCCACCAACCATGTATGATTTGAGTGTATGCTTTCCTAATTAGTTAAATGTAGGTTATCCCTAACTAATTTAACGTAGGGTTTTGCTAATTAGTTGAATATATGGTTGATCCCCAATTAATTGAATGTTTGATTTTCCTACATTAGTTGAACATATGGTTTATCCATGTAGGGTTTTCCCTTGACTAATGAATGTAGGGTTTTCCTTAAGTAATTGAATAGAGTTTTCCTTGACTAATTGAATGTAGGTTTTTCCTTAAATGGGTTTTCCCCTAACTAATCAAATGTATTAACTAATTGAATGTAGTGTTTTCTCTAAATAGTTTTGAATCATTAAATCTAGGATTTCCTTAATTATTTGAATGTGGTTTTTCCCAAGATGTTTGAGTAATTGAATATGGGTTTTTCCTTAATTAAATGAAGGTAGGGTATTCCCTAACTAAGCGAACATATGACTTTTCCCTAAAAGATATTTGAATCTAGAGTAAACTAATTAATTGAACATAAAGTTTCCGATTAGTTGAGCATATGGTTTAGCCCTAATTAATTGAAAGTAGGATATCCATAATTAGATGAAACATAGGGTTTATCCTCGATTAATTGAATGTAGAGTTATTCCTAATTGATTGAATGTATGGTTTATGGTTTGTTCTCAAATTGTCTCACTAATGTAATTTACTTATTATGATATGCGCTTATGTTTATTCTCGTATTTAATGATATGTTGCATTGTGACGACCCAACCCTTTACCAAAATTGCACACATTTATTTTTAAAATAATCATGAATTTCAATTTTAATTGCATAAAGAAATTTATTTAAATTAAAGCATTTATTTTATCGAGCTTTATTTTAATATTTTCGAGAATCGAGATTGATTGTGCCCATAACTTAGGGATAATACTTTATTGACTTGATAATTTTAGAACTTAATATCGAAGGGCTTAATTATGGACTTAAGTATTTTGGGATTTCAGTACGATTTTTGGAGAAACGCAAATTATTAGACGAATTTACACTATCGCATTGAAGTCTAGAGTTTCCCTATTAATTATATACACATATACATATATATTAAAAAAAATATGGTAGTTTAAGATATTAGTAAATTTTAGTTGTTTTATTTTTTATTTTCTTAGTAAACTAGTGTTCTTTTGGATTTATATTATAGAAATTAAGAAATTGATTTTTTGTTGGTAATTATTAGAAAGTTACCATTTAGCCCCAATAACTCTTACCCTTAAAATATCCCAACTACACTATCACTCTTCACTTTTACTAACACTTTGTCTTGTAGGTTAAAATTAGAACTCCAAGGTAACTCCCATTTTTTCTCTTCAACTTTCAAGTTTTGAATTAATTTTCCCTTCAATAAAAATATAAGATTTTTGTAGTAAAAGCATGCAATAGGTTAGTATACGAGTTTATGTATGTTTTGTGTTAATAAATGAAACAAAAGTTTGGACATTTTAGTATGTAATTTTTGGTCATAGTTATTTTAATTTAGGAGATTATTTTTATTTTATTTTATCTTGTTAAAATATTGTCTAGCATGTTTAGATATGATGATGTATGAATTTTGATGATTATTTTGGTGATGATTGTGATGTATGAAATATTTAAGTTAGTAAAAGTATTTATGGATATTTTAAGTACTTTAGCCTTTTGTGTTGGTGTAGTACTTTAGTTGATAGTGAAATGGACTACATGACAAATTTGGAGAAAATTCATGGTTTTTTAACTTGTAGAAAAATAACAAAATGGAGGGGTGGGAAGAGGAGAAGTGGACGGTTGGCTTGGAAGATTTGAGTGTGTGTTTGTGTGTTAGTATGAGAGATAATGAATAGTGACAAAATAGAAGCCATGCTTTTGGGTGGAGTAAGTTGTACTCTTTGTCAAAGAGGTATGGGGAAGCATTAAAATGAGGAAGTGTTGTTGGGAGATATTTTTAGGAAAATGATTGTTGGTGATTAGATGATGGTTGGTGATTATAGAGAAGCACTTAGTTGATTACGGTTTAGAATTTTTAAACATAGTTAATAATTAATTGAATAATATATATATATATATATATATATATATATATTGATTTATTATAAGAGAGATAATAATTATGATTAATACCATAGATGGATGAGTTGACTAAACTTTGACATTGACTTAGGTTATGACAACTTAGTTAACTAAGTTTGATTAATTAATTATTTATTTAATAATTATTTGACTAATTATTAGTTTATAAATTATTTATTTATTTATTTATTTATTTATTATTGATTTAATTATTTTCGAAATTAATTAATTAATTCGAATTATTTATTATTTAATTATTTTTTTTTTGTAATTTAATTTGTTTATTTAAATCAACTAATTTAATAAAAAATTATATTATTTTATTTATTTGATTCTAATATAAATATAGAGTCAGTGGACTATTAAAGGACTTATTTTTACTTAAGTGACTTATTATTACTTCATTAATTAAGGATAGTTAGATTAAGTATTAAATTTGCCTTTTCTCGAATAGCATACCCTATGAACATTATAGACCTCACATAAGTAGTAGCTTGATCGATAACTTGTTTAATTTTAGCCTTGAACCTTTACGATTCACTTGTGTTAAGTGCGGAAGATGCGATTGAACTCTTCTCAATCGAAAAATATTCAACACTTTTATGTCAAACAAAGGTGGGTAAACTTCTAATTTGTAAGCATGTTGTATTGTTACACCAATTTGGTTAAATTCCCTATCAATGCATGAAATTGAAAGTGACACTACGGTATCGGCCGACGGGTCATATGAATGAGCAGTTTGCCTTGGGCCAAATAGAAAGTGCCTTGGTTAAAATGGAAAGTACTTCGTGTCAAATTTTATTATGCATTATACATGTATTTCTCCTATTAGTGTAATCGCCACGTTATCCCATCGAGTGTAAAAACTCACGCCTTCAAACTAATATTATTTTCGGATGATGGGGGCTAGCAAAGGGGTTGTGCACGTGGAAGTCGCTGGCGTTCCTTACTTATTTTGTCATAAACACCAAACATAAAATATATATTCCGAACATGTATTAAGAAGTCAATCGTACTGATGACTCGTATTTGGACGTACCATGTTAAGCTTTTTAATTTTCATATTTTGACATGTTGTGTATATATATATATATGGTGTGTTTTTAAAAAATATTATTTCAAAATTTCTTAGATTAATATTATTCCATTTACACTTCCGCAAATACTTTAAGTGCATTTATGGTTCCATAGTGACAATCGAACTCTAAATGGGTTTGGGGTGTTACATGCATCACTTTAGGTTCATGCATCATTGTTAATGTATGTCCATAGCATTTCACGAGCATCAAACATTAAGTCAAGTATTAATAATGTTTTTTTCAAAGAACGGGTGCACATTGTTCTATGATCCGGAGTGAGTGGAAAATGAGCGGGGACCGGCGTTCCGGACCATGTAATGTTAACAAAGGCCTTCGGGCAAAATGAATGGAAATGGGCCTTCGGGCAAAACGAATGGAAATGGGCCTTCGAGCAAAACCACGGGTTCCAAATAACAACGCCACCGCAACCCCGATTAGAACATTGTGTTACCAAAGTGAGCTCGCGTCCTAAGAATGTTTCATGCAATGAAAGTCAAAGTTTTATGCGAAAGAAAGTTTTAAGCAATGAAAGGAAGGTTTTAAGCAAGGAAAACGTAAAGTCTTTTTAAAGTATAAATGTAAGATATCAGACATTAGGCATGCATTCATGCATGAGATTACTTATTGAGCTCCTTTAGCTCATTCCACGAATGCTGAAATTTTTCAGACGAGAATGCTTGAGAGGAAGGAGATGGCGGGGCGCAGTGACTCGGGGAACCTATGTCCTTCGATTTTTATTAATTCCAATGTTTTGACTTTTAGATTATTAAATGTTAAATGACTTCTATTTTCGACGAATGTTTTTTGACAAGTATTTATTCATTATTAGCATTTAAATATCCGCAAAGTTTTCAAACGAATTAATATTTTTATTTTTCCGTATTTTTCAAAGATTCTTTTAAGTATTTCTATTTTAATTGCTCATTTTCCGCATTAAAATTCAAGTAAGTTTGAAAGGGCGCTACAAGAAAATAATGGAATTTTTACTTTTGATGTGACAATGACATGATAATACGAGATCCACAAAAACGGGTTTGACACCTTACCCATTGGAGATGCCCTAAGTAGAGAGAATATCTATGATACTTTGAATACCCGATTTCCAGATTGATTGACCTTGATCGTTAGCTAGTTGTGTTCTTAAAGCTAAATATTATTCACATTATGATTTCTTAGGTGTGAGGATGTTTCATAATCCTTATGTCTAGAGAAGTATTTTATGGAGAAGAGAACTTCATCAAAGGGTATCCGTTGGACTATTGGAGGGTGGGAGATGGAACACCGAACACAAATTAAATGACCCATGGATTCCTAAACCTCATACTTTCAAGCTGATTTCCACATTTGTACATACGGTGCTTTTACTGTGTCTGAGTTTGAGATAACTTTCAAGCACCATGTACAAATTTGGCTTGACCTTTGTTTTGGCCGATTTGGCATCCATAAAAATTGTTCTTATGTAAAAAAAAAAATCGTAACTTTGCCTAAGGAGATACATGAGACTCAAGGGAGTTTGGAGTATGTCAAAACTCAAAACATGTTTCACTAAAAATGTTAAGAACTTGGAGTCTGACCCAAATTAGACTCGAGAGTTAGACTTAAATCAATATATATATAATAAGAGACTATTCTATGAATAGTATGGCTGAATTTTCCCTAATTTTCACTTTCTAAAACATTTTCCTTTTTTTTTGTTTTATTTATGTCCTGGAATTTATTGCAAAAATATCCGTGTGATATCCGTAAAACATGGCAAGTTTTTAATTTTTGCCATCAATGTAATAATTGTCCTCCTAATTTTTTATAATTACTATTAATACATCCATGATTTTTGATTATTTAATTAATTCCTTTTTATAAATTAAACTTACCAAAACTCAATTTGAAATTTAGTCCATTGATTGGTTTAAAAGTACCGTTAATATCATCCGGATTTTCTCGTGATTTTTCGTAAATTGTCGACTCCTTTCTTATAAATTTAACTTACCAAACATACATCAAAAAGCATTGCATTGTTATATTCAACATATATATAGTTTTTTAAGCGATCTTTAATATCCCCAAAGATTTATGGTAATGTCCCTTAATATCAATTGCCAAATTATATTAACAACCACGATTCAATAATAATATCAAAACAATAATTGAAAAAAAGGTTTTAGAAACTTTGTGAAACTTGTTGAGTACGTTATTTGCCTAAAAAACAAATATAATTACACCGATTACTAAAATAAAAAAAACCCAAAAAAGACAATTGAATTTGTAAAATAGCAGAACTAAAATACACGTTTTTTCCTTATTTCTAATCACTGGAGCCTATAAATACCTGTGCCTATTGATCAGTTTACACTCTATCATCATCTCGAGAGCTCTTAAAACCAGTAAAATTACAATTTTTCAAGCTACTTCATACTATGGCACCCATGTTCGATTTAATCAAAGATTTGAATAAGAGCAAGACCGCCTGGGCATTGAAAGTGCGTTTGGTTCGTGTTTACCAGAAACCAGCTTTTAGAGACAATACAAAAATTGAAAGTATTGAATGCGTGTTTCATGATTCAGAGGTATGAATATTTTTTCAACTATTTTATTTTATGTAAACTGAATATAAACTAAATTGACGATTTTAAAATTTACGTTAATTTAAACGTCTTGCAGGGCGAGAGAATTCATGGAACCATTAGAAAAATACATATGGAACAATACAAGAAGATGCTCAACGAAGGACGTATTTATGCGATTCGAGATTTTTTAGTCACTAATCAAATGGATAAATATAAAACTTGTGCGACTAAATATAAGATTATGTTTCATGGGAAAACACACATGTTTGAAATTTTTGACAAAAACTTTCCAAAGTTTATGTATGTATGTATTCACAGATTTCAGGGAATTGCTTGATGTTACGAAAGTTGATGACATTATGTTTTTGGTAAGTTATGAATTAATAACTTCATTTTCTTATTTTGTTAATATCGATATTTATAATTTTAATTGTCTTTAATTATAAACAGACATCATTGGAAGAGTGATAATGATGCAATCTGCAGAAATAAAACAAGTTGAGGGAAGGGCCACACGTTTTATGGATATAATTTTGGAGGATTTGGAGTAAGAAAACATTAAATGTAGCTATATTTTTTTATAAATTATATTGATGTTTCAGTTCAAAATAATGCCTTATTTGTTTTTTTTTTGGTGATGCAGTAATAATCGTGTTGCATGCACTCTATGGGAAGACTATGTTGATACTATATTTCCATATCTCGAAGACCACAGTCGAGAACCATTCGTAATTATTATTCAAATGCGTCGCGCTAAGGTGTATCGAGGTAATATCAAATATGTTAAAATAATTGCAGGTTTTTTTGTTGAATCTTACTATAATATTTTTTTTAAACATTTGCAACATGTAGGAGAGGTAAAAGTGTTAAATACTTATCATGTAACGAAATTGATTGTCGATGGGGAAGAAGATACCATAAAGGAATACAAGAGAAGGTATAACATTATAATTATTGTGACTGACAATTTGTTTTGCTGTAAATATTTTATATAAATATATTTTCAATTTGTTTAGTTAGATTAATTGACATATTACTTTTTAATTCAGCATTGTCAATGTTAGCACCCCCACGTGTTCGATCAGTTATCGTACTTAGCCATTCAATCAGTCTGTTTCGGAGGATTTAACATCCAGCGAATCTTTTTTTCGAACGATAGAGCAGCTTTATTCAAAACGAGAGGTGATAATTTCATTTGACTTTTTTTAATATTTATTTTTTTAATTTAATCATTGCAAAAAAATATTTCTCATAAATTAGAAAAAATAAAAACCAAATATATGATTTAATTATTATTATTATTATTACTGATTGGAAGTTTTTGGATATGTGGTACAATAATCTCATTTGTTGGAGATTGGTGGTACTTATCTTGCCCACATTGTCCAAAGAAACCGAAAGAGGCGAGAGAGAAATTGTATTATTTTGGTGTGACAAATTTCGAAAATGGGAATTTAAGGTATTTATTTACTATGCGAATTAAATTCTTGGGTCATTAATTGTAAATAATTATTACGGAATTAATTTCTTATGACTTTTTTTTAGGTATAAGTGGAAATTCAAGTGGTAGATAATACCGAAACGTTTCGCTTCTTTTGTGGGATCGTGATTGTGAAAAACTCATAGGAAAACCGTGTGCAATTCTCGAGGAGAGAACATATGGATGTATGAAGAATGTTTTTTAATGATTATATATTATAATGTTATTGTTGATATATTTTTAACATTTTTAATTCTAATAGATGCCTAATGGACAAGACATTCCGGATGACATTGCAAGTCCGATTGATACACAAGCCTTTTTTAAGGTGCAAGTTAAGGAGATCGATTGAAGCATGAGATCCCCGACTGCATTCGAAATTGACTAAAAATCCGAGAATTGATTAAAACATTTGCGGGAATGTTTGCAATTGAGAGTCGTAATTACTTAATTAATTTTGTTTACTTAAATTATTTAGTTTTAAATGTTTTAATTTACATATTTAATGAATTGTTACTTCCAATGTAGGAATCGGACTTCTTGTCAAGGTACATGATGATGGAGAGTACGAAAAGGTCCGCAATATATTTATGTCTTAATACTAAAACTCTTTTTATTAATTTGTGGGAAATAAGTACAAAAAAATATGTTTTGCAGGATGATTCTTCGGAAGATGAAGTCAATACTCCAAGTAAGGAGAATAAGCAAAAAGAGATAGTGAAAGAAAGCCCGTCTCTAAACGGGCACTTTTCGAAGATTTCGCATCTTCTACAAGTGCAAAGAAATTGAAGGAGTTTATTAAGAAGTAGAAGGAGGATGACAATCAGAAGAAATAATTTTTCCTTGGATTGGTAGTTTTATATATTTAGTTCTTAGGATCTTAGACTAGCTTTATTTATTTTTTTGGATTTAATTAGAATAAATGAATGACAATTTGTCATTTCATTATAGGGCAATTTCTGTTATTTGAAACAATTGTTGATTTTGTTGTTTCCATTCTGTATTTAATGCCATTGGTTTGATTTGAATTTTTTTTTATTCTAATGAAGTTTTTCAATTGGAGTTTTAACAATTTTTTGTTTTTTATTAATCTGAACTGTTAAGATTTGTCCTTAGGTATTTTCAGAAATTTAACAATTAAAAAATGGCCAACAAAAAAAGCTATGAAAACATATCTTATATCTAAAAGCAGTAACACTGATCGAATTTTTTTAAAAAAGGATGAAAGACCCCCTAGCACCCGATGATTCCACTACACTCATGGTGTAGGGTCAAGGTGTTTTTGCATAGAGGGCCTTTTTTTGGTCTTACGGAAAAAAAAAGCATGACATCAATGAGATAGTACATAATCATAAAACATGATCAAAATAACTTGATACACAAACGGATACATAATGTAATTGAATCATGCATTCAAAAGAACATCACTAAATAAAACACTAACACATTTAATATATCAACAAATATGACTTTAGATATTTAGTCAAAATTTTCAGACAAACACCTTTAAGAAAAGACAGAGTTATAATATATTGCATCCTATCTTACGCGGATAATACATTTGTTGGTCAATATACCTTTAAAACCTTTCAAATTGCAAATAAATAAATATTTGGTCCAATAAAATATATTTTATTTTATAGGTATTAATCAAGAAACATTGAAAAATACAATTTATTGTTAAAATAAGTTTGTAACAAAATATTACCTATAGAAATTGGAATTAATTTCAAATTCTACTTTTTCAAATTATTTCAAATTTAAAATTTAGTCAAAACTATCCTAAATCGATTTAAAAAATATTTTAACATATCTTTTGTATAATAAATTTGCGAAGATCTCAATGTTTTTCAATAATCCATATAAGATTTGATTAATTTATGCTAATTAATTATGATTCTTGATTATCAAGGGATTTCACTAAAAATATTTAGTCAAATATACCTTATAAACCACAAAATTTGTTAATAAATATATAGGTATATCTCGCTAAATTCAATTATATAAAATATATGGTAGGAATATATACATTAATAAGGTCACTAAATTTGATTCTTGGTTATCAAGACTTAGCATTGCTAGAGGTCACAACCAATATAAATACTTACAGAGAGTTCACATTTCAATTATCATAATCAAAACTCAACTTAAAAGGCACAGAGAGAAATATTTAACACAACTCGATCATCAAGAAAAGAGAAAGGCAAACATACAAAACCACGAGAAGAGATCACAATGCGACATATTAAAAGCTCGAATGTACTTTTCGGCAATAAACGGACAAGGGATAACATCACGAAAGATGGTATCAATTTTTTTTGAAATAAAATTTGAATAGGTGGATATAGAAAATATGTTAATAAAGTGGTAGTTTATATATGAAGTTCAAAATTAAATATAGGGTGGCGCTATTTGCCCCCAAGATTTGATTAATACACCCCACTCTCAATATTTACAAAAATGCCATAAGTTAAAAAGACTATGATACCCTTAATAAAATAAAACAATATAAATACACTTCTTTAAATGTCGGAAAACACTTTTTTCGCCAAAAAAAGTTGTTTCTCTTTTTTTCCAAAAAAAGCTGATTTTTTCCAGCTTTTTTTTTCCGAAAAAAGCTATTTTCCAAAAAAAACGCTGGAAACAACTTTTTCCCCCAAAAAAAATTGTTTCTCCTTTTTCCCAAAAAAATCTGATTTTTTCAAGCTTTTTTTTTCGAGAAAAAGCTGTTTTTTTCAAAAAACGCTGGAAACAGCTTTTCTTTTTCCCAAAAAAAGTTGTTTCTCTTTTTTCCCCAAAAAAGCTCATTTTTCCAGCTTTTTTTTTCAAAAAAAAGATGTTTTTTTCCAAAAAAATGCTGAAAAACAACTTTTCCCTAAAAAAGCTGATTTTTTTCCAGCTTTTTTTCCGAGAAAAAGCTATTTTTTTTTCTTCCAATAAACGCTGGAAACAGCTTTTTTTCCCAAAAAAAGCTGTTTCTCTTTGTTCCCAAAAAAACTGATTTTTTTCAGCTTTTTTCCGGTATATAATTAGTAGTTTGTTTTTCTAAATAGAAAATGGGAGCGTGACAGGGATAACATCTACAGGTGGATCTAAAAGAGTTGTGGGGCAAAACAATGCTTCAAGCAACAGTGCTTCTCCGTTTTCCATCTCTCATCTCAGTGACATCACAAATGGTATATTTTATTTTATTGTTATTATATTTATATAGTTATATGTTTGAAAAAGCTTTTTTTTTCCCAAAAACGCTGGAAACAACTTTTCTTTCCCAAAAAAAGTTGTTTCTCTTTTTTCCCGAAAAAAACTATTTTTTTAAGTTAGGGTTTTTTTAGTTTGGAGGGTAAAATTGGAAATATAGGTGTGGTGTATTATTAGATAGGTTTGTAAAATAGGGATGGAGTGTATGTAGAAATGTGGTGTATTAATCAAATATTGGGGTGCAAATAGCGCCACCCTTAAATATAAACTTATCTTTATTTTATATTTAGTCTAATGCATGTGAAAATGTTTTCTTTTTGTAAAATTCGAACTTGATCCTGAAAATACAACAAGAAAACATTGTAAATAATAGGTAAAATGAGATGCACGATCTGAAATATGTATTTTTTATACTTATCTCGATTTTTTTGATCCGATGTCGTTTCATTTGTTTCTTCATTACCTGAAAAATAGATACTGGTAAACGTTATACGTGTTCAATGACATAATCATATCAATATTTTTAATAGTGAAACATGTCTATATTCAATACAAAATTTATTTATTGTAAGATAATTAAAAATAAACTTACTGTCAATTGTTTTTTTTCGGATATCCATATCCATTAGCCGGATAATAAATCGAAGAAATCGGATCTTCGGAACTATGATACCTTATTATCAATACATGCTTACAAAAAAATAATTTATTGTTAAAATAATTTGGTAACAAAAAAAGACATTAAAACATAAAAAAAAATGGTGTACATATACATAAATAATAAACCGACATATGATATTTAAAAAGTTATGAACATGTCGATTAGTTATATCCAAAAAAATTAAAAACATATCTTAAATAAACATTAACATATCTAAAAAACCACAAAACATTATATTTTACCTTCAAAACGAATAACTATTGATCCGCATGGTCTTCAATACTTGAGATCCGTACAAAAAAAAAAAAAAATCTTATCGATTTGCCTATGTGTAAGAATACATAAAAATATACTTAAAAAAATATTTTTGAAAGAGAATCCTTACCTTTTTAATGTTCTAGCACACCACTTATATATTTATTTTCACTGTAACTCGAAGAAATCTTTCTAAAAACATAAGATCCAAATATATGTGAAGGTGTGTTATCAAAAAAAAAGATGACACCAAAAACGTTTCGAAAAAAAAAAAAAAAAAAATCATACTCGAATCTACCTAGGATTCCACTATACTCAGGGTATAGGGTCAAGCAAGTTTTTGGTTTACCGAGTTTGCATATCAAAAATTTTAAAAATATTGAAGTCAAAAATATAGTTGAGTCCGAATTATAAAAAAGAAATATTTGTTCTGCCTTTTTTTCTCTAAAAATTTACAGAGTATAAAAAAACAACCAAAGAGAACTTTAAAGGATTACCAAAAAAGTGGAAAATAATAAATCTAACATAAAAAAAAATTAGGGTTTTCTCATTTTCGCAAAATATGCGGGTAATCTTAAGCACGAGAAAAGACGAAAAATAATGTTACAAACTGATTTTATTTTATTTTTTTAGATTGAAAACAAAAATGATATTTTTGACCCAAAAAGAAGGCAAAAATTTTTAAACATGAAAATTTCGTAGATCTACAAAAAAGTACTTTGACCGAGTAATAAACAAAAAACATAAACCCTAATTTTACGAAATAGTTTGCAATTTTTGACGAAATCGAAAACAAAAGAGACCGCAAAAATGCTCAAAAATAAATCGCCTACAAATAACCAAACAACATACAATAAATTTTGATTGAAATTATTTTTTAACTCCTCGAATCGAAAACTTAAAAAAATCTTTGCAGAACTAAAAATAAACACAAAATTTAACGAAATATTTTGGGTTTCTTCGGATCAAAAAAATAAATCAAATGCCCGAATCTTTAACCTATAATGAAAACAGACGAAGAATATACTCGAATATACGAGATAAAATGATAAATTTAGTTTATCAAAAAAATTCTCAAGATTTTTCGGATGCAATAGAATTGAAGAGAGAAAAAGGTTGGGGAAATGAATGAGCGGAAATGAGAGGTGGTGAGTGAGGGTAGCATTAGGGTTTTGATATTTTATGTTTTGTTGTTTAAGAGTGTAAGAATTAATGTGGACCGTAGATTTGGTAGGAAGGTTCTAGATCACCTAGACATCGTACACGTGTATTCGAGTATCACATTCCAGATTTTTGGTGGGCGAATTTCATAGGGTTTTTTGTTTTTTTCGAAAAATGTATTGGGCTTAAAAAGGCTTAAAATGGACTTTAAATGGTAAGAGATTTTGTGTGGCTCATTTTTCTTTGATTTTTTTTTTTTGGAGCTTATTTATTAAATTGTAGTTCATAAATTTTTTAAAAAATTAAATTCAAAGAAAAAAGTTATTCAAGTTTTTACATTAATTGTTTTAAACATAAAAACTGTTGTTATTTTATTTTGGTATTAAATTGTGATTATTAATTTTTAATATTTTTATTTTTCAAAAATTAAATAAAATGCATATATCTTATTTAAATGTAATTGGATTGTATAAAATTTTGATATTCATTTAGATTCTTATTTAACATCTTATTTATTATATTTTAGGCTATGATTTATTTTAGAGATTTTCTTTGATATGTTCCCCTAAAATTTATTTAATTAATTATTTCAATTTTATATGTACCCATAAAAATATAATAAATAATTTACGCAGTTTTTTCTTTGAATTAACTAGAAAGTTAATAATTTTTTTATATTTATATTTTAAAAATTAATAAAATATATATATAACTAATAATTTGTATTATTATTTATACATCTTTTGTTTCAATTTTGTATATTTTACTATTAGTTTTTTTAAATAGCATGATACAAGAATGTACGTCTTTTTTATAATTAAATACAATTTTTTAAATTTATATATATTATAATCTTATCGAAAATAATATATATATATAAGTTATATTATTATTTATCAAACATTTCTTTTACATATTTTTATATTTTACTTTATGTTTGTTACCAATTTTAAAAATAATATTTTTATTCCAACTTAGGAATATCGACATGTGTATGACAACACTTTAAAGATAGTTGTTTATTTTTTAAATCAATCACAAATTGACAAAGATAAATTTTTGTATTACAAATATATAAAAAAGATTTTGATAAATAAAGTGAATATTAGCTTATTTAATCATTTATAATTTTGAATGTTGTGAAATACAATTACATATACTTATAGTAGATATAATAAATATATTTTATATATATAGATACATTTATCTATGGAATTAATTTTTTTTTACTTTTTTATAATAGAAAATGGGAGCATTGCGAGAAGAAAGTCAACATATGGTCCTAAAAGAGTTCTTTCAAATAATGGTTCAAGCATGATTGCTTATCGTGTTTCAAACTCCCATCCGGGGTGACAATCTGCAAATGGTATATTCAATTTATTGTTTTATATCTAGATTATTAATTTGCACATTTAGATGTAACTTGAACTCCAAAATTATATTTTATTGTTTTGGATAATTAGTTTTCAGGAGAAGACCATTGCTTCAAAACAATATTCGAATTTGAATAATTCGGTATCTCGAAATTATTGACCTTACTAAGAGAGGACTCTATTTAGACTTTCGAAGGCGCAATTCAAATACAATATTGGACAAAACTCCAAAGTCTAATACAACTACATCTCGGTTACATGACACGATCGCATCTATTAACAACGGTGAGAATCGTTGCTTTCATATATTTTCATAATTTTTTTGAAGTAAAACTTTTGAATCGTTTAATAACAAAACACCTAGTTATACACTTTTTAAATCTTGGGATATCGGTGATGCAAGTTACACTTGCCAATTTTGTGCGGCAATGTTTTGGTATGAGGAGAGGATTCAATCCCATGTCAGATCTACTTGTCCAAAATATGGATCGTGTTGCAGACACGGCATTATTCAACTTCCTCCTATTAAACTACCACCTACTTTGCTTCGTGATCTATTGTATGGAGACAAATGATAAAAGCAAGCACTTTCAAGAAAACATAAGATCGTATAATAGTATGTTTTGCTTTACATCAATGGGAGGAAAGATCGATACTGACATCAACAGAGGTCAAGGTGCTCCAGTATTCCGGATGTACGGACAAAACTATCATTTAATTGGTAGTTTACTGCCGTCGGATGGTTCAACACCTAAATTTGCACAAACTTTATATATACGATACGAGAGAATGAGATAAATCATAGAATGAACGTCCAGTATGTTTTTTATTATTTCTTAATTAATTAAAAATTTTGCAATATTATATCCAGATACTAGATATCTATATCTATATATATAATGTTAACTATTGATTTTCGACGTGATTTATTCTGTAGGCAAGGAAGTGATACTAATAATCTGCACCAAGATATAGTTGTCGGACTACAGAAAATGTTAGATGAAAATAATATATTGGTGAAAACCTTGAGAATAGCAAGAGAAAAGATACGAGAATGTGCAAATTCAAAGGTCGATTACGTCTTATTGGTAAAAGAGGCAAGGATGCTAGAAGATATGTCACGCCCCAAACGTGACGCGACAACGATCAATCACTTAAAAGAAATAAATCAACGGTCTAAACCAAAGATACAAAACTCCAAGTAAATTAGAGTTTAATGCAATGGAATTAAAATAAACACGAGTATAAATTACATCTTAAAGTCAAGCGGTATCCGAATACAACCCAAAAGATTATCCGAATTAACTTACGGTACCCAAAGAAATAAAATGAAGAGTCCAACAACAAATAAAAGTAAAAGAAAATGTCGTTCCTCATTACGATAGGGATTCAATCTGCAGAGGTTCGATGTCTTTGGCCGAACTCTTCATCTAAAGGTTAGAAAAAGGAGGGAATGAGAGATGAAATCTCGGTGGATGGGGTGATCGTGTGCAAGTGTGGCGATATAAATAGTTAATGCGATGTATGAAAACGCGTGAGGTATGATGCATGTGTTCACACATAGTCTACAAGCGTCGTGATAAATATATTAAGTAATATACTTATACGATTTAAGCTTGATTCGTGGTCACGCAGCATTATGGTTCAAGCAAGACATGGGGATTGCGATCGATGTGTAGCGCCAATCCTATGCAAGACAATTAGTGGTTGTGTAATCAAGTGTAGCCCCAACCCATGCATTACAAGTAGCGGTTGCGCATCTTGAAGTGTAGCGCCAACCAAACGTTCCGTTCAACTCCGGAATCGTGTGGATCGCATGCAGCAATTCTTTCTTTCGCTCTTCCTTGTAATTCCCCGTTCATGATGGTCCAAGCCCTGTCACCTTATTGCTCCATAGGCAAAGACAAAATCCACGTTGGAGCTAGCAAGGCTCGGATTCGTCATAATCGTGATTATACCTCAAGTACTACGACCCGCTTCCTTGGACAAACTCCGTCCCTCGGTTGCGGGATTAGGGCGATGGGGCCGGAGAGTGGAATAGCAGCCGAGCTACCCGGTTCCATCCCCGACGTATCCATTCCGACCGTGAGCTCGACACACCAAGTTAACTTTCGGGAGGGAGGAAATTAAGTACACGTTCAGTAGTCAACCAGGCAATCGAGTATTATTGATTGAAGCTAGTTCATGAAAAGTTCTCAAATTTTGCACAAAATAGTTTTGGCGTTGGTGGAGTTATTGGGATAAAGATAATTATCGGGAGGATAAGTAGTCTTCGATATCTTAAGGATTAGGAGGAACATAGGTCCAAGAGTTATAGATTCGAAATCGCAAGACGAGGAAGTCGCCCGCGATCGGTTATTAATCGGTCAAGATGATCCGATAAATCAAGGGATTTTTAAGAAAATAAAATATTTTAATTAAATATTAAAGTAAGAGGGTCCAGAGCTGTTTCTTTAAAAGAAAATAATTTGAGTTAGGTCCTTATAAAAATAAAATTTACAATTAGCCCCGCTTTGTAAAAACCAATACTTTTGGGGTTAAAAGTTAAATAAATAAATGTCCCGACCTTGAACAATTATGAGGTCAGTTTCTAAATTCTCTAAATTGTTCAGAGATTCAGGTTTTTAAAGTTTTGAGGTCGAGTTTTTATAAAATTCTCACATTGGACCCAAATTTATTAAAATTGTCATTTCGGCCCTAAGTTTAAAATAATCGGAACTCACAAACCGGAAGGGCTTTTAATGTGATTCCAGTTGGGAAATGTCACTAAGGTTAGTGGGATATTTGAACAAAAACAGTTTTAAAACGTCATAAGTATAGGCCCCTTAACTTTTGAAAATCTCATTTTTGTCCCATTTTGAAATAATTGCCTTTAAGGCTTTTAGGGGTCCAATTGTTATGAAATTTGAACCTTGGGTCCAAAATATAATTATGTTATAGGTAAATTAGTATTTCCAGGTGCATGGGCTGCATAAGTCCTGGAAATTTCATTTGGGTCCTCAAGTTAAATCTTTTACAATTTGGTCCCTCAAGTTTTATAAAATTACTCTCCAAGCTCTAAACACTTGGATTTTTGGAATACACTTAAAATATGTTATTTCCAGTCCCTTAAGAGTTAAAATTTCAAGTCTTAAATTAGGGTCTGGTACAGTTTCGAAATTTACAGATTAGCCCTTAAACTTCTCAAATTTTACAATCTAGTCCTTGGGCTTTTAAGGGTTGATTTTATTTATCTAAAAACTCTTAAAACTTTATTAAAATGTCAAAACATAATTTTTTAACCTGAGTACAGTCCCAAAAATCGAAAATTACAGAGGGATCCCTTAAGTTTTATTTTCTTGCAATTAAGTCCACCAACTTTCCATTTTTGCATTTTAAGTCCAAAAATCGAAATTTAATCAATTATGCTCGACTTTTCCAGGTTATAAATCATTCAAAACATAGATTACAAGATTCATAAATATACATATCCATCTCATGCAAGCATTCATCAAGTACAACAATAAAGTGTACATGTATGTCCTATTTTTCGATAAATTGCATTTTTAGCAACACTTGAGAATTTTTCCACTAGATACAAGAAATAGCATGCAATACATAATATATATCTCAAGTGCTCAATAACAAAATACTACATGCATATTTTCAATTTTAAACACCTAGAAGTTGAAAGGATTTTTCCACCCACCTCGTAGTAGTTTTTCGGGTTGATCTAAAATGGAGTCTTTTCTTGTATCAACTTCTTGACTCAAGCTATTGAAGGTCATCCCCTATATGACATCAAACCATAATTTGTTTTTTTTTTTTTTGGTGTTAAAAGTTGGAAGTTTCAAGCTTAGGAAGAAGGTGTACTCAACTTAAATGATTACCTTAGCACTTAATGGTTTGAAGCTCTAGAATCTCTTCAAAATCAAAGCTTCCTCTTCTTCTACCCCTTCAATTTTTGTCCATATAGGTGCTCAAGTCAAAGGTTTATAATCGTCAACTTTGCCAACAACAAATTCAACTCGAGTCCTCTGAGTAATAGGCAAGCTAATAGTATATTTGCATGTGAAAAAAAAATTCCATTTGATTTGGCCTTCAACCTTACCCATCTAGCTCACGGCATTCATGGAAATTCTTGACTATATAATGTTGTTTGATATTTAAGGAGTTTAGTGATGTAATGATGTGAGAGGATGTTGGTAGTGAATCAAAGTGATAATAGAAAGAAGAAAAGAAATTAAAAATGGTTGCTCTTGATGTTGATCAATCGGCCGAAAGTTGAGGAGATGAATTGAAAATTTCTTGTTAAGTTTTGAAGTGATGTAATAAGATATTAACAACAAAAAGAGTCTTGATACCCCATAAGTTAAAGTGGCCGAAAGTATGAGGGAGGGGTGATTAAAAATTCATTTTGTTTAATTAGTGGGGTAGTGGGAATTGTAGGTTAGATTTTTAAATGTAGGCTTTGAAAAAAAATATGAAATAACCTCCCATTTTAAGAGGAAAATTCGAAAATTAGGGAAAAATATTTGATTTTCTTTTATTTTATAAAATTGAAGGAAAATAAAATGTATAAATATTTATAATTAAATATTTACAAATTTAAAATTAAAGATGTGAAATAAGAAATGTATATTTCGAAACAAATAAATTGGAAGTTGCTTGGGAAAGAATTATAGAATAAGATGAAATATTAGGATAAGGATTGGAATGTACTCCTAAATTGTTGGAGGTCTAATATTCCTAAAGTAGTAGTCATTCGATCAAGTATTAATACTAGAGGAAGAATATAAAATCGCTAAGCTCTAAAAATACGAAATGCGTAATTGACGTTGGAAGAAATAAATAAAAATAGAGTCGAGTTTCATTAATAATAGGTTTGTGATACATAGCCGAATAAATAATCACTACATAACACCAAATCTCACGTTAAAATTCGGGGTCTCACAAGATACAACTTGCCATCGAGCTCCGAGGTCGCCGCTTTGATTATTGGTGATTTTGATCAGGCTTTAGGAGAAAGAGATATATTGATTAAAATGAAAACCGGACGATTGCTGAGAGGATAAATGAGTTCGATGCTGCGTATTTGGTGTTGCAAAGTATCCTTTGTTGTTACCTTACGGTGAGGATGGCTTTAGATAAGACATTCCATTTTCGGACTTGAAGAATAGAACTCATGGAGGAAGGAAAAAGCGATTCTTGAGAATTTTTGCCTACCGGTTGCACGAAAGGAATAACGAAGCTTCTACTATTTTGTTTTCAAGAAGATTGTTTCAACAGTTTGTCGTGGATGCTTATACAATGGTTGAATCAGTCCGATTGAAATATGTGCGCTACATCGAAGAAGTTACGTTGTGATATCTATAAGGGTCTAGCAGATGTCGTATTATACTTCCGTCGAGTTTTTCGGAGGAGCACGATTTATGATACAAAATTATCAAGATGCGATGGCTATATGTAGATGGGCGGTTATCCCGATCTATTTATAACATTCACCTCCAATCCAAAATGGCCTGAGATTATTCATTTTTTAGAGAAGAGAAATCTTAATGCCGAAGACCGTCCAGATATTATTTGCCGAATATTTAAAGTCAAACTGGATGCTCTCATCAAGGATCTTCGCCATAATCAGATGTTCGGGAAAGTTGTATCAGGTTGTTGAATCCTCTTCATTAGTTTAGCACTTTTTGTATTATTCTGATATATTATTTATTTTTTATACATTTATTTATTTGTTTTCATTTTTTATTTTTACAGTTATATATACAATAGAATTCGTAAACATGGGCTCCCTCATGCTCATATTCTTCTCTTCTCGGTCAAAGAAGATAAATATCCAACTACGGGTGATATTGATAGAATTATATCGGCGGAGATACCAGAAGAAGCCGATGATTCGTTCTACTTTGTGGCAGTTAGAGATTTTATGATTCATGGTCCGTGTGGCGAAGCAAGGAAAAATTCTCCGTGAATGGCTGATGGTCGTTGCACGAAGCATTTTCCCAAACAATTTGTGGATGCCACGTGTATTGATGAAGAAGGTTATCCACATTATCGGCGTAGGGATAATGGAAGGATTGTCGAGAAAAATGGTGTTGCTCTTGATAACAGATACGTCGTGCCGCATAATCGTCGATTGCTACTTAAATACGGTGCCCACGTTGATGTAGAATGGTGTAATCAATCTAGGTCAATCAAGTATTTGTTCAAATATGTCAATAAAGGACATGATCGGGTGATTGCATCATTCTATCAGAGCAGTGGTGATGAAGAATCAGGGAATGCTGTAGATGAAGTGAGCATGTATTACGATTGCAGATATGTTTCATCGTGTGAGGCAGCATGGAGATTACTGGGATATGAAATTCAATATAAATATCCTCCAGTTGAACGTCTTAGTTTCCATCTCGAGAACGAACAAAGTGTAATATTTCATGATTCCGAAAAGAATAGATGATATTCTCAAGAGAACATTTGTTAGAGAAATCATGTTTTTGGCTTGGATGGAAGCCAATAAAATATATCCTGAAGCTAGAGAATTGACTTATGATGAAGCTCCTACAAAATTCACATGGAAATCACAATTGAAGAAGTGGGAGCCGAGAAAGTCCGGATATACTATAGGTCGTCTTTTCTATGTTCCTTCAGGGTCTGGTGACATGTATTATCCGAGATGTCTTATCAATATTGTGCGTGGTGCTATGTGTCATCTTTGATTACACAAAGGTACGGGGTGTGCAACATAGTTCTTATCGTGATGCATGTTATGCTCTAGGTTTGTTAGAAGACGATAAAGAGTATATTGACGACATCATTGAAGCGAGTCACTGGGCATCTGCTGAGACTCTCAGGAGTTTGTTTGCATCATTATTGTCTTCAGATTCTTTGGGCCGACCTGAGGAAGTGTGGGATAAATGCTGGGAACTTCTTTCAGATAATATTTTATATAGACAGCGCATTCTTTTTCAACACCAAGGTATATACATTACATATTATATATTATACTTTATATAAATGTACTTATATTTTTTCTTCATTTCTTTTTGAATCTAATAATAAGAATTAAATTATTTATTGTGATTTTAATTTTTTTTTCTTTTGATAGATCTGGTTCTAAGTGAGAATGAAATTAAGAATCTTGCACTTTCTGAAGTTGAAAAGTTATTGCGTAGCCGCGGCAGGAGTATACATGAGTTTTCTACGATGACATTTCCAAACATTGACAATGTCGAATTCAGCCAAAACAGATTGGTTTACGAAGAGTTACGATACGATCATAAGGCCTTAGCCGCTGAGCACAAAGATCTTTTGTCAAACCTTACTGATGAGCAAAGGCATGTGTATTCTGAAATCATGTGTGCGGTTCAATCAGATAGAGGTCGTCTTTTCTTTGTATATGGATACGGAGGTACTGGTAAAACCTATTTGTGTAAGAATACATAAAAATATACTTAAAAAATATTTTTGAAAGAGAATCCTTACCGTTTTAATGTTCTAGCACAGCACTTATATATTTATTTTCACTGTAACTCGAAAAAATCTTTCTAAAAAACATAAGATCTGAAATATATGTGAAGGTGTGTTATCAAAAAAACAGTATGACACCAAAAACGTTTCTACGAAAAATCATACCCTCGAATCTACTGCAGGATTCCACTATACTCAGGGTATAGGGTCAAACAGTTTTGGGGTTTACTGAGTTTGCATATCAAAAATTTTAAAAAATATTGAAGTAAAAAATATAGTTGAGTCTGACTTATAAAAAATAAATATTTGTTCTGCCTTTTTTTCTCCAAAAAATTACAGAGTATAAAAAAACAACCAAAGAGAACTTTAAAGGATTACCAAAAAAAAAGTGGAAAATAATAAATCTAACATAAAAAAATTAGGGTTTTCTCATTTTCGCAAAATATGCGGGTAATCTTAAGCACGAGAAAAGACAAAAAATAATGTTACAAACTGATTTTATTTTATTTTTTTAGATCGAAAACAAAAATGATATTTTTGACCCAAAAGAAGGCCAAAAATTTTTAAACATGACAATTTCGTAGATCTACAAAAAGTACTTTGACCGAGTAATAAACAAAAACATAAACCCTAATTTTACGAAATAGTTTGCAATTTTTGACGAAATCGGAAACAAAAGAGACCATAAAAATGCTCAAAAAATAAATCGCCCTACAAATAACCAAACAACATCCAATAAATTTTGTGAAATTATTTTTTTTAACTCTGGAATCGAAAACTTAAAAAAATCTTTGCGGGAACTAAAAATAAACACAAAATTTAACGAAATATTTTCGGGTTTCTTGAATAAAATAAATAAATCAAATGCCCGAATCTTTAACCTATAATGAAGCAGACGAAGAATATACGAGATAAAATGATAAATTTCAGTTTATCAAAAAAATCAAGATTTTTTCAGATGCAATAGAATTGAAGAGAGAAAAAGGTTGGGAAATGAATGAGCGGAAATGAGAGGTGGTGAGTGAGGGTAGCATTAGGGCTTTGATATTTTTTGTTTTGTTGTTTAATATTGTAAGAATTAATGTGGACCGTAGATTTGGTAGGAAGGTCTAGATCACCTAGACATCGTACACGTGTATTCGAGTATCACATTCCAGATTTTTTGGTGGGCGAATTTCATAGGGTTTTTTTTTTTTTTCGAAAATTGTATTGGGCTCAAAAAGGCTTAAAATGGACTTTAAATGGTAAGAGATTTTGTGTGGCCCATTTTTCTTTGAATTTTTTTTTTTGGAGCTTATTTATTAAATTGTAGTTCATAAATTTTTTAAAAAAATTAAATTCAAAGCAAAAAAGTTATTCAAGTTTTTACATTAATTGTTTTAAACATAAAACTGTAGTTATTTTATTTTGGTATTAAATTGTGATTATTAATTTTTAATATTTTTATTTTTGAAAATTAAATAAAATGCATATATCTTATTTAAATGTAATTGGATTGTATAAAATTTTGATATTCATTTAGATTCTTATTTAACATCTTATTTATTATATTTTAGGCTATGATTTATTTTAGAGATTTTTTTGATATGTTCCCTAAAATTTATTTAATTAATTATTTCAATTTTATATGTACCCATAAAAAATATAATAAATAATTTACGCGGTTTTTTTTTTTTTTGTATTAACTAGAAAGTTAATTATTTTTTCATATTTATATGTTAAAAAATTAATAATATATATATATATAACTAATAATTTGTATTATTATTTATGCAACTTTTGTTTCAATTTTGTATATTTTACTATTAGTATTTTTTTAAATAGCATGATACAAGAATGTACGTCTTTTTTTTAATTAAATACAATTTTTTTAATTTATATATATTATAATCTTATCGAAAATAAAATATATATATAAGTTATATTATTATTTATCAAACATTTCTTTTACATATTTTTATATTTTACTTTATGTTTGTTACCAATTTTAAAAATAATATTTTTATTCCAACTTAGGAATATCGACATGTGTATGACAACACTTTAAAGATAGTTGTTTATTTTTTAAATCAATCACAAATTGACATTATAAATTTTTGTATTACAAATATATAAAAAGGATTTTGATAAATAAAGTGAATATTAGCTTATTTAATCATTTATAATTTTGAATGTTATGAAATACAATTACATATACTTATAGTAGATATAATAAATATATTATATATATAGATACATTTATCTATGGAATTAATTTTTTTTTTTACTTTTTCATAACAGAAAATGGGAGCATTGCGAGAAGAAAGTCAACATATGGTCCTAAAAGAGTTCTTTCAAATAATGGTTCAAGCATGATTGCTTATTGTGTTTCAAACTCCCATCCTAGTGACAATGCAAATGGTATATTCAATTTATTGTTTTTATATGTCATAGATTATTAATTTGCACATTTAGATGTAACTTGAACTCCAAAATTATATTTTATTGTTTTGGATAATTAGTTTCAGGAGAAGACCATTGCTTCAAAACAATATTCGAATTTGAATAA
The DNA here is from genome assembly GCA_016081115.2 of Rehmannia glutinosa. Lineage (NCBI taxonomy): Eukaryota > Viridiplantae > Streptophyta > Magnoliopsida > Lamiales > Orobanchaceae > Rehmannia > Rehmannia glutinosa. The sequence continues at coordinate 28,986 of JABTTQ020000708.1, forward strand.
TTCGGTATCTCTCGAAATTATTGGTCTTACTACAGAGGACTCTATTTAGACTTTCGGGAACTGCAATTCAAATACAATATTGGACAAAACTCCAAAGTCTAATACAACTACATCTCAGTTACATGACACGATCGCATCTATTAACAACGGTGAGAATCGTTGCTTTCATATATTTTCATAATTTTTAAGTAAAACTTTTGAATCGTTTAATAACAAAACACCTAGTTATACACTTTTTAACAGAGTCTTTGGGATATCGGTGATGCAAGTTACACTTGCCAATTTTGTGCGGCAATGTTTTGGTATGAGGAGAGGATACAATCCCATGTCAGATCTACTTGTCCAAAATATGGATCGTGTTGCAGTCACGACATTATTCAACTTCCTCCTATGAAACTACCACCTACTTTGCTTCGTGATCTATTGTATGGAGACAGCGATAAAAGCAAGCACTTTCAAGAAAACATAAGATCGTATAATAGTATGTTTTGCTTTACATCAATGGGAGGAAAGATCGATACTGACATCAACAGAGGTCAAGGTGCTCCAGTATTCCGGATGTACGGACAAAACTATCATTTAATTGGTAGTTTACTGTTGTCGGATGGTTCAACACCTAAATTGTCACGCCCCAAACGTGACGCGACAACGATCAATCACTTAAATAGAATAAATCAACAGCCAAAAACCAAAGATACAAAACTTCAAGTGAAATAGAGTCTAATGCAGCGGAATTAAAATAAACACGAGTACAATTTACATCTTAAAGTCTCGCACTATCCGAATACAACCCAAAAGATTATCTTAATTAACTTACAGTCCAAACAGAAATAAAATGAAGGAGTCCAACAACAAATAAAAGTAAAAGGAAATGTCGCTCCTCATTTGCGATAGGGATTCAATCAAAGAGGTTCGATGTCTTGGTGAACTCTTCATCTAAAGGTTAGAAAACGAGGAGGGGATGAGAGAAATCTCGAGTGGATGGGGTGATCGTGTGCAAGTGTGGCAATATAAATAGTTAATGCGAGAAAACGGTTGTATGAAAACGCGTGAGGTATGATGCATGTGTTCACACATAGTCCACAAGCGTCGTGATAAATATATTAAGTAATATACTTATACGATTTTAAGAAAACGATTCGTGATCACGCAGCATTATGGTTCAAGCAAGACATGGGGATTGCGATCGATGTGTAGCGCCAATCCTATACAAGACAATTAGTGGTTGCGTACTGATATGTAGCGCCAACCCGTTCCGTTCAACTCCGGAATCGTGTGGATCAGACAGCGATTCCTTTGTTCTTCCTTGTAACTCCCCGTTCATGATGGTCAAAGACTCGTCACCTTATCGCTCCGTAGGCAAAGACAAAATCCACGTTGGAGCTAGCAAGGCTCGGATTCGTCATAATCATGATTATACCTCAAGTACTACGACCCGCTTCCCTTGGACAAACTCCGTCCCTCAGTTGCGGGATTAGGACGATGGGGCCGGAGAGTGGAATAGCAGCCGAGCTGCCCGGTTCCATCCCCGACGTATCCATTCCGACTGTGAGCTCGACACACCAAGTTGACTCAGGCAGGAAATTAAGTACACGTTCAGGTAGTCAACCAGGCAGTCGAGTATTATTGATTCGGGAAGCAGTTCATGAAAAGTTCTCAAATTTTGCACAAAATAGTTTTGGCATTGGTGGAGTTATTGGGATGAAGATAATTATCGGGAGGATAAGTAGTCTTCGATATCTTAAGGATTAGGAGGAACATAGGTCCCGTTATAGATTCGAAATCGCGAGACGAGGAAGTCGCCCCGCGATCGGTTATTAATCGGTCAAGACGATCCGATAAGTCAAGGGATTTTTAAGAAAATAAAATATTTTAATTAAATATTAAAGTAAGAGGGTCCAGGGCTGTTTCTTTAAAAGAAAATAATTTGAGTTAGGTCCTTATAAAAATAAAATTTACAATTAGCCCCGCTTTGTAAAAAAAACCAATACTTTTGGGGTTAAAAGTTAAATAAAAAATGTCCCGACCTTGAAAAATTATGAGGTCAGTTCCTAAATTCTCTAAATTGTTCAGAGATTCAGGTTTTTAAAGTTTTGAGGTCGAGTTTTTATAAAATTCTCACATTGGCCCCAAATTTGTTAAAATTGTCATTTCGGGCCCTAAGTTTAAAATAATCGGAACTCACAAACCGGAAGGGCTTTTAATGTGATTCCAGTTGGAAAATGTCACTAAGGTTAGTGGGATATTGGAAAACAGTTTTAAAACGTCATAAGTATAGGTCCCTTAACTTTTGAAAATCTCATTTTTGTCCCATTTTGAAATAATTGCCTTTAAGGCTTTTAGGGTCCAATTGTTATGAAATTTGAACCTTGGGTCCAAAGTATAATTATGTTATAGGTAATTTAGTATTTCCAGTTGCATGGGTTGCATAAGTCCTGGAAATTTCATTTGGGTCCTCAAGTTAAATCTTTTACAATTTGGTCCCTCAAGTTTTATAAAATTACTTTCCAAGCTCAACACTTGGATTTTTGGAATACACTTAAAATATGTTATTTCCAGTCCCTTAAGAGTTAAAATTTCAAGTTTTAAATTAGGGTCTGGTACAGTTTCGAAATTTGCAAATTAGCCCTTAAACTTCTCAAATTTTACAATCTAGTCCTTGGGCTTTTAAGGGTTGATTTTATTTATCTAAAAACTCCCAAAACTTTATTAAATGTCAAAACATAATTTTTTAACCTGAGTACAGTCCCAAAAATCGAAAATTACAGAGGGATCCCTTAAGTTTTATTTTCTTGCAATTAAGTCCACCAACTTTCCATTTTTGCATTTTAAGTCCAAAAATCAAATTTAATCATTTATGCTCGACTTTTCCAGGTTATAAATCATTCAAAACATAGATTACAAGAGTCATAAATATACATATCCATTTCATGCAAGCATTCATCAAGTACAACAATAAAGTGTACATGTATGTCCTATTTTTCGATAAATCGCATTTTTGAGCAACACTTGAGAATTTTTCCACTAGATACAAGAAAATAGCATGCAATACATAATATATATCTCAAGTGCTCAATAACAAAATACTACATGCATATTTTCAATTTAAAACACCTAGAAGTTGAAAGGATTTTTCCACCCACCTCGTAGTAGTTTCTCGGGTTGATCTAAAATGTGGTCTTCTTCCTTGAATCAACTTCTTGACTCAAACTCTTGAAGATCAGCCCCTAAATGGTATCCAAACCATATTTTGGTGTTAAAATTAAAGTCTCAAGTCTAAAGAAAATATACTAGTACCAAATGGTTACTACTCACCTTAATATCTTCAAGTAGTCTCAAAAATGGAAATTTTCCTTCAAGCCTCTAACCTCCACTTGAGATGATGTAGGTCAGCCCCTAAACTCCAAAAATTTATATTCTTGAGTCAAAAATTAATTCTTCATGTTGTCAAGAGAACAATACTAAAACCATAATTTTCTCACCTTAATAATATGTAATCTTCAATTTTCTCTTCAAGCTTGTAGTCAAAATCTAGGTCTCTAATTCTTCAAGAATTTTCTCTAGCAATACCTCAAGAAGGATTCAACATTATTAGATGGTGAAGGTATAAGGTTGAGGATTGGAGAAGAAAAATAGAGTTGGGAGAAATGAAGATATTCTTACCTTATGCTTGAAGAATTTGATCCTTTAGAGAGGAAAATGGAAGCAAGTCTTTTTTTTTATGATAATTATGAAATGAATAATATTGGTAGATAAAGAAAAAAATAACAAAAATGATTGATTCCCCTAAGACAAGGAGCCAAAAGTTGGAGGAATAATAATCATGGTGTTGGTATTTTTATTTATTAGAATTTGGTGGAAAGAAAAGTTTGTCCATCCTTTAGGCATGTGACCAAAAGTTGGAAAAAAATAATATATATGTAAATATATATATATATATATATATACATATATAATTATAGGTCTTGAAAAGAATATGAAACAACCTCCCCATTTATGGCAATTTTCGAAATTTTTAAAAATATAAAAAAAATATTTTTTTTTTAAAAAATTGATTGGGAAATTGGTTGGGATGAATTATAGAATAAGATGAAATATTAGGATAAGGATTGGAATGTACTCCTAAATTGTTGGAGGTCTAATATTCCTAAAGTAGTAGTCATTCGATCAAGTATTAATACTAGAGGAAGAATATAAAATTGCTAAGCTCTAAAAATACGAAATGCGTAATTGACGTTGGAAGAAATAAATAAAAATAGAGTCGAGTTTCATTAATAATAGGTTTGTGATACATAAATTTAATAAATAATCACTACATAACACCGAATCTCACGTTAAAATTTGGGGTCTCACATTCACCCCCTCCTTAAAAGAATTTGGTCCCCAAATTCTCTTTAGAACAATTCTCGATATTGATTCCTCATGTCTTTTTCCATCTCCCACGTTGCGTCTTCGTCTCGGTTGTGATTCCGCCATACAACTTTAACCATTGAATCTCTCTCATACGCAACCGACGCACCGGGTCAATGATTCTCGATTGGTTTCTGTAAGATAAATTTTCCATTAGAGGAGGAGCATCACGAGTGATGATGTGCTCGGAGGATCCAGTTGATACCTTTTCAATCTCGATACATGGAATACATCGTGCATTCCCGCGTATTGTCGGCCAGTAACTCAAGTCGGTAGCTAACTTCCGATCCTCCGCAAAATCTTGTAAGGTCCAACATATCTCGGACTCAACTTGCCTCCTTTCTTTGGATTGATCAATCCTTTCCGTGGAGACACCGAGGAATACTTCATCTCCGCTTCAAATTCCAAGTCCTTTCTCCTCTTGTCTGCGTATCTCTTTTGGCGCTCCGAGTCCGTGCGGATCCGTTCCTTAATCAACTTGACCTTCTCCATGGCCTCCCGAACTAAGTCGACCTTTGGAATCGAGGTGACTTCCATTTTCCTTCTGAGTCCATTGGTCATCAATCTCCCGGTGTAGAGTGGATCTACACTTTCATCCATACAAGCTTCGTAGGGTGCCATCCCAATCGTGGCCTAATAATCTGTTATTATAAGCGTTTAACTCGGCCAATGGTAAGTTCAAATCCCAACTTCCTTGAAATCTAATGTGCGTGCTCACAACATGTCTTCCAGGGGTTTGAATTGTTCGCTCAGACCGCCATCGGTTTGCGGATGTCTTTGGTGTCTTTGAAACTTAGCGAGATACTCAATTCCTCATGTAAGCATTTTTAATCTAGAGACAAACCTCGGGTCTCTGTCTGACACTATGTCGACTGGCACTCCATGCAGTCGAATGATCTCTCGGATGTAAATTTGCGCAAGTTTCCGAAGCTATCGGTTTTCTTCATGGGTAAGAAATGTACAGATTCTCGTGAGTCGGTCTACGACTACCCATATAAAGATCATCGCCTCGCCTCGGTCCTTGGTAGATCCGTCACGAAGTCCATCGTTATGTGTTCCCATTTCCACTCGTGAATTCTCAACGGTTGTAATAAACCGGATGGTCGTTGGTGTTTAGCTTTTACTCGTTGACAAGTCAAGCATCTCGCAACGAACTCGCTACTGGTTCTTCATGTTTGCCCACCGTAATGTTGTTTCAAGTCCTTATACATCTTGTTTCCTCCGGGATGTATAGTGTATTTCGAACGGTGTGCTTCCTTCGAGAGAATTCTGTTCCTAAGTTGCTCATCACTGTACACAAATTCTATTCCAAAACTGATGATACCATCTTCCTGCACGAGAATTCGATCTCTCTCCTTTGAGTATCTTCTCTTTTAGTTTTTGAAGTTGCACGTCAATCCCCTGTGTTACTTTGATCTCGTTCAAGTAGATCGGGTTTAATCGAAATATTATCACATGAAATTCGAGTCATGGTTCTCGTCGGATTCCAAGTGCTCAATTCTTCTAATGATCTCTCTCTCGAATCATTAGTCTAGCTAAACTCGCCTTTCTCGCTCAAGGCGTCGCCTACTACGTTAGCTTTCCGGGATGGTATTGAATGTCAAAGTGATAATCTTCTATTAACTCCATCCATCTCCGTTGTCTCAAATTGAGTTCTTCCGAGAGAATAGATACTTTAGGCTCTTATGATCCGTGGTAAACCGTGAATGTTGCTCGTAGAGATAGTGTCTCCATTTCTTTAACGCGAACACTATTGCCGCCAATTCCAAGTCATGCGTTGGGTAATTGGCTTCATACGGCTTGAGTTTCCGTGATGCGTAAGCAATGACCTTTCCTTCTTGCATGAGTCACGCTCCTAGTCCTTCCTTTGATGCGTGTTTGTAGACGACAAAGTTTTTTTCCCTTTGGAAGGGCTAAGGCGGAGTTGTAGTAAGTCGTTTCTTGACTCTTGAAATTAGCCTCACACTTGTCATTCCACTCAAACTTGACTTGCTTCCCAGGTTAGTCGAGTGAGTGGTCCGCTATCTTGGAGAAATTGGATAAATCTTCAATAATATCCACTAGTCCTAAGAAACTTTCGATCTCCGTTATAGACTCGGGTTGTTTCAATTCAACCATTGTTTGTACCTTCAAAGGATCTACGGCGATCCCAAGTCTTAGGATACTATGTGTCCCAAGAATGCGACTTCACTAAGTCAAAATTCGCACTTGCCGAATTTGGCATACAGCTTGTGCTCCCCCGTAGTGTCTCCAAAACAATTTTCGATGCGTTCATGCTCTTCTCTAGACTTAGAGTATACGAGTATGTCATCAATGAATATCATTACGAATTGATCCAAATAAGGTTGAAAAACTCGATGCCTCGATCCATAAAGTTGTTGGGCGCGTTTGTCGATCAAAGGCATCACTACAAACTCGTAGTGTCCATATCACGTCCGAAATGCCGTTTTGGAAACGCGTCTTCTTCACGGATCTTGATTGATAATATCCTTGTTGTAAATCAAATTTCGAGTACACCGTCGCTCCTTGAAGTTGATCAAATAGTTCGTCTATCCTCGGGAGGGATATTTAGTGGTAACATCTAGTCGAGATCGTATAATAGTCACATCCTTAATGTATCTTATCCGTGATACCTAAACCACAAGTCAAATTCCCTTACTTAAGCTTGTGCAGTACTTGAGAATGAATAACACAAGGGTATTATCATTGATCAATATACTTAGTGATTCCCCTACTATCATTTTCCCAAAGTAATATCATTAGGTGTCTAGATCCCATAATATATCACATCCAAATCATATACTTCTCAAGAGATATCCTCATTTTCTTCGAGTCTCACCATATCGGCATTATAATCTCTAAATCACAGATTTTCTAAATCACCTAACGTCCAAATAGAGGAATATCCAGGATATCTTAACACTATAACAACCCAAAAGAGTTCAAATATTCATCCAAGATTCAACTTAGGTCACCTAGTAGTGGTACCCAATCCAAGGCAGAGGAACCTATCCTGGTCAAACAAAACTAAGGCGGATTAGACGAATGTAAGGAAAAGATAAGGAAGAACAAGAAAAGAATGACTCGGGAAAGTCAACAAGAGTCAACTAAGTCAAATCAAGTATGACTATGGATTCTCCAAGTATAAATTCTGACTTAACATAAACATCAATAATACGGTTCTATGCCATTATTGAAATCGATTTCACACTTAATTAGTCAAGTCGCGGTACTACCCAACACAATCCGAGGGTCCTATCCGGGTCACTCGGTGTAAGTTTCCATATTACAAGCCGAGCTCGATACTATAATCACACGCCCAAACGTGACGCGACAACGATCAATCACTTAAACAGAATAAATCAATGACCAAAACCAAAGATACAAAACTTCAAGTGAAATAGAGTCTAATGCAGCGGAATTAAAATAAACACAAGTACAATTTACATCTTAAAGTCTGGCACTATCCGAATACAACCCAAAAGATTATCTTAATTAACTTACAGTCCAAACAGAAATAAAATGAAGGAGTCCAACAACAAATAAAAGTAAAAGGAAATGTCGCTCCTCATTCGATAGGGATTCAATCTGCAGAGGTTCGATGTCTTGAGTGAACTCTTCATCTAAAGGTTAGAAAACAGGAGCGGATGAGACAGAAATCTCAGTGGATGAGGTGATCGTGTGCAAGTGTGGCAATATAAATAGTTAATGCGAGAAAACGGTTGTATGAAAACGCGTGAGGTATGATGCATGTGTTCACACATAGTCCACAAGCGCCGTGATAAATATATTAAGTAATATAGTTATACGATTTAAGAAAACGATTCGTGATCACGCAGCATTATGGTTCAAGCAAGACATGGGGATTGCGTATTGATGTGTAGCGCCAATCCTATACAAGACAATTAGTGTTTGCGTCGATGATATAGCGCCAACCCGTCCGTTCAACTCCGGAATCGTGTGGATCGACAAGCGATTCCTTTGTTCTTCCTTGTAACTCCCCGTTCATGATGGTCAAAGACTGTCACCTTATCGCTCCGTAGGCAAAGACAAAATCCACGTTGGAGCTAGCAAGGCTCGGATTCGTCATAATCATGATTATACCTCAAGTACTACGACCCGCTTCCTCGACAAACTCCGTCCCTCGGTTGCGGGATTAGGACGATGGGGCGGAGAGTGGAATAGCAGCCGAGCTGCCCGGTTCCATCCCCCGACGTATCCATTCCGACGTGAGCTCGACACACCAAGTTGACTCAGCAGAAATTAAGTACACGTTCGAGGTAGTCAACCAGCAAATGAGTATTATTGATTCGGAAGCGAGTTCATGAAAAGTTCTCAAATTTTGCACAAAATAGTTTTGGCGTTGGTGGAGTTATTGGGATGAAGATAATTATCGGGAGGATAAGTAGTCTTCGATATCTTAAGGATTAGGAGGAACATAGGTCCCGTTATAGATTCGAAATCGCGAGAGAGGAAGTCGCCCGCGATCGGTTTATTAATCGGTCAAGACGATCCGATAAGTCAAGGGATTTTTAAGAAAATAAAATATTTTAATTAAATATTAAAGTAAGAGGGTCCAGGGCTGTTTATTTAAAAGAAAATAATTTGAGTTAGGTCCTTATAAAAATAAAATTTACAATTAGCCCCGCTTTGTAAAAAAAACCAATACTTTTGGGGTTAAAAGTTAAATAAAAAAATGTCCCGACCTTGAAAAATTATGAGGTCAGTTCCTAAATTCTCTAAATTGTTCAGAGATTCAGGTTTTTAAAGTTTTGAGGTCGAGTTTTTATAAAATTCTCCCATTGGCCCCAAATTTGTTAAAATTGTCATTTCGGGCACTAAGTTTAAAATAATCGGAACTCACAAACCGGAAGGGATTTTAATGTAATTCCAGTTGGAAAATGTCACTAAGGTTAGTGGGATATTGGAACAAAAACAGTTTTAAAACATCATAAGTATAGGTCCCTTAACTTTTGAAAATCTCATTTTTGTCCCATTTTGAAATAATTGCCTTTAAGGCTTTTAGGGGTCCAATTGTTATGAAATTTGAACCTTGGGTCCAAAATATAATTATGTTATAGGTAATTTAGTATTTCCAGGTGCATGGGTTGCATAAGTCCTGGAAATTTCATTTGGGTCCTCAAGTTAAATCTTTTACAATTTGGTCCCTCAAGTTTTATAAAATTACTTTCCAAGCTCTAAACACTTGGATTTTTGGAATACACTTAAAATATGTTATTTTCAGTCCCTTAAGAGTTAAAATTTCAAGTTTTAAATTAGGGTCTGGTACAGTTTCGAAATTTGCAAATTAGCCCTTAAACTTCTCAAATTTTACAATCTAGTCCTTGGGCTTTTAAGGGTTGATTTTATTTATCTAAAAACTCCTAAAACTTTATTAAAATGTCAAAACATAATTTTTTAACCTGAGTACAGTCCCAAAAATCGAAAATTACAGAGGGGTCCCTTAAGTTTTATTTTCTTGCAATTAAGTCCACCAACTTTCCATTTTTGCATTTTAAGTCCAAAAATCGAAATTTAATCATTTATGCTCGACTTTTCCAGGTTATAAATCATTCAAAACATATATTACAAGAGTCATAAATATACATATCCATTTCATGCAAGCATTCATCAAGTACAACAATAAAGTGTACATGTATGTCCTATTTTTCGATAAATCGCATTTTTGAGCAACACTTGAGAATTTTTCCACTAGATACAAGAAAATAGCATGAAATACATAATATATATCTCAAGTGATCAATAACAAAATACTACAAGCATATTTTCAATTTAAAACACATAGAAGTTGAAAGGATTTTTCCACCCACCTCGTAGTAGTTTCTCGGGTTGATCTAAAATGTGGTCTTCTTCCTTGAATCAACTTCTTGACTCAAACTCTTGAAGATAAGCCCCTAAATGGTATCCAAACCATATTTTGGTGTTAAAATTAAAGTCTCAAGTCTAAAGAAAATATACTAGTACCAAATGGTTACTACTCACCTTAATATCTTCAAGTAGTCTCAAAAATGGAAATTTTCCTTCAAGCCTCTAACCTCCACTTGAGATGATGTAGGTCAGCCCCTAAACTCCAAAAATTTATATTCTTGAGTCAAAAATTAATTCTTCATGTTGTCAAGAGAAAAATACTAAAACCATAATTTTCTCACCTTAATAATATGTAATCTTGAATTTCCTCTTCAAGCTTGTAGTCAAATCTAGGTCTCTAATTCTTCAAGAATTTTCTCTAGGAGTACCTCAACAAGAAGGATTCAACATTATTAGATGGTGAAGGTATAAGGTTGAGGATTGGAGAAGAAAAATAGAGTTGGGAGAAATGAAGATATTCTTACCTTATGCTTGAAGAATTTGATCCTTTAGAGAGGAAAATGGAAGCAAGTCTTGCTTTTTTTTATGATAATTATGAAATGAATAATATTGGTAGATAAAAAAAAATAACAAAAATGATTGATTCCCCTAAGACAAGGAGCCAAAAGTTGGAGGAATAATAATCATGGTGTTGGTATTTTTATTTATTAGAATTTGGTGGAAAGAAAAGTTTGTCCATCCTTTAGGTATGTGACCAAAAGTTGGAAAAAAAAATAATATATATGTAAATATATATATACATATATAATTATAGGTCTTGAAAAGAATATGAAACAACCTCCCCATTTATGGCAATTTTCGAAATTTTTTAAAAATATAAAAAAAATATATATTTTTTTAAAAAAAAAATTGATTGGGAAATTGGTTGGGATGAATTATAGAATAAGATGAAATATTAGGATAAGGATTGGAATGTACTCCTAAATTGTTGGAGGTCTAATATTCCTAAAGTAGTAGTCATTCGATCAAGTATTAATACTAGAGGAAGAATATAAAATTGCTAAGCTCTAAAAATACGAAATGCGTAATTGACGTTGGAAGAAATAAATAAAAATAGAGTCGAGTTTCATTAATAATAGGTTTGTGATACATAGCCGAATAAATAATCACTACATAACACCGAATCTCACGTTAAAATTCGGGGTCTCACATAAATTTGCACGCTGACTTTATATATACGATCTGAGAGAATGAGATAAATCATAGAATGAACGTCGGGTATGTTTTTTATTATTTCTTAATTAATTAAAAATTTTGCAATATTATATCCAGATACTAGATATCTATATCTATATATATAATGCTAACTATTGATTTTCGACGTGATTTATTCTCAGAGGCAAGGAGGTGATACTAATAATCTGTGAAAGAAGATATAGTTGTCGGACTACAAAAAATGTTAGATGAAAATAATATATTGGTGAAAACCTTGAGAATAGCAAGAGAAAAGATACGAGAATGTGCAAATTCAAAGGTCGATTACGTCTTATTGGTAAAAGAGGCAAGGATGCTAGAAGATACAACTTGCCATCGAGCTCGAGGTCGCCGCTTTGATTATTGGTGATTTTGATCGGGGCTTTAGGAGAAAGAGATATATTGATTGAAATGAAAACCGGACGATTCACGAGAGGATAAATGAGTTTAGTCTTTGCGTATTTGGTGTTGCAAAGATCCTTTGTTGTTACCTTACGGTAAGGATGGCTTTAGAGAAGACATTCCATTTTCGGATTTGAAGAATAGAACTCATGGAGGAAGGAAAATAGTTAGTGTTCGAGAATTTTTGCCTACCGGTTGCACGAAAGGAATAACGAAGCTTCTACTATTTTGTTTTCAAGAAGATTGTTTCAGATTCGTCATGGATGCTTATACAATGGTTGAATCAGCCCGATTGAAATATGTGCGCTTACATCGAAGAAGTTACGTTGTGATATCTATAAGGGTCTAAAGAGATGTTGTCTTGAATGGAGACACCGATCCCGCATCACAAGGCAAACGAATTATACTTCCGTCGAGTTTTTCTGGGAGGAGCACGATTTATGATACAAAATTATCAAGATGCGATGGATATATGTAGATGGGCGGTTATCCCAATCTATTTATAACATTCACCTCCAATCCAAAATGGCACGAGATTGTTCGCTTTTTTAGAGAAGAGAAATCTTAATGCCAAGACCGTCAGGCATTATTTGCCGAATATTTAAAGTCAAATGGATGCTCTTATCAAGGATCTTCGCCATAATCGATGTTCGGGAAAGTTGTATCGAGGTTGTTGAATCATCTTCATTAGTTTAGCACTTTTTGTATTATTCCGATATATTATTTATTTTTATACATTTATTTATTTGTTTTCATTTTTATTTTTACGATTATATATACAATAGAATTCCGTAAAACATGGGCTCTCTCATGCTCATATTCTTCTATTTCTAGTCAAAGAAGATAAATATCCAACTACGGATGATATTGATAGAATTATATCGGCGGAGATACCAGAAGAAGCCGATGATTCGTTCTACTTTGCGACAGTTAGAGATTTTATGATTCATGGTCCGTGTGGCGAAGCAAGGAAAAATTCTCCGTGAATGGTCGATGGTCGTTGCACAAAGCATTTTTCCAAAAATTGTGGATGCCACGTGTATTGATGAAGAAGGTTATCCACATTATCGGCGTAGGGATAATGGAAGGATTGTCGAGAAAAATGGTGTTCCTCTTGATAACAGATACGTCGTGCCGCATAATCGTCGATTGCTACTTAAATACGGTGCCCACGTTGATGTAGAATGGTGTAATCAATCTAGATCAATCAAGTATTTGTTCAAATATGTCAATAAAGGACATGATCGGGTGATTGCATCATTCTATCAGAGCATTGGTGATGAAGAATCAGGGAAAGCTGTAGATGAAGTGAGCATGTATTACGATTGCGCAGATATGTTTCATCGTGTGAGGCAACATGGAGATTACTGGGATATGAAATTCAATATAAATATCCTCCAGTTGAACGTCTTAGTTTCCATCTCGAGAACGAACAAAGTGTAATATTTCATGATTCTGAAAGAATAGATGATATTCTGAAGAGAACCACTGTCAGAGAAATCATGTTTTTGGCTTGGATGGAAGCCAATAAAATATATCCTGAAGCCAGAGAATTAACTTATGCTGAAGCTCCTACAAAATTCACATGGAAATCACAATTGAAGAAGTGGGAGCCGAGAAAGTCCGGATATACTATAGGTCGTGTTTTCTATGTTCCTCCGGGTCAGTGACATGTATTATGTGAGATGTCTTATCAATGTTGTGCGTGGTGCTATGTGTCATGCCGACTACACAAAGGTACGTGGTGTGCAACATAGTTCTTATCGTGATGCATGTTATGCTCGGGTTTGTTAGAAGACGATAAAGAGTATATTGATGGCATCATTGAAGCGAGTCATTAGGCATCCTTTGAGACTCTCGGGGAGTTTGTTTGCATCATTATTGTCTTGATTCTTTGGGCCGAGGCACGAGGAAGTGTGGGATAAATCTTTGGAAACTTCTTTGAGGATAATATTTTATATAGACAAATAAGATTCTTTTTCAACACAAGGTATATACATTACATATTATATATTATACTTTATATAAATGTACTTATATTTTTCTTCATTTCTTTTTAATCTAATAATAAGAATTAAATTATTTATTGTGATTTTAATTTTTTTTTCTTTTGATAGATCCGGTTCTAAGTGAGAATGAAATTAAGAATCTTGCACTTTCGGAAGTTGAAAAGTTATTGCAGAGTGGCTGGCGAGGAGTCTACATGAGTTTTCTACGATGACATTTCCAAACATTGACAATGTCGAATTCGGCCAAAACAGATTGGTTTACGAAGAGTTACAATACGATCGTAAGGCCTTAGTGAGCACAAAGATCTTTTGTCAAACTTCACCGATGAGCAAAGACATGTGTATTCTCAAATCATCATGCGCGGTTCAATCAGATAGAGGTCGTCTTTTCTTTGTATATGGATACGGAGGTCTTGGTAAAACCTATTTGTGGAGGGCATTATCTTCGGGTTGAGATCAAAATGACAAATTGTACTTAACGTGGCGTCACGTGGAATCAAAGTTGTGAAATCCACATGAAGGATCAAGTTGTGAAATCAAAGTTATCTTTGTGGAGGGCATTATCTTTGTGGAGGGCATTATCTTCGGGAGGACTTCACATTCTCGATTTGTTATTCCTATAAATCCACATGAAGGATCAAGTGTGAAATCAAAGTTGGCGATCCCCTCATTGAATTGATTGTGCGTAGTAAACTAATAATATGGGACGAAGCTCCAATGATGCACAAGCATTGCTTTGAGTCATGTGGACACCACTATAAAAGATATTATGGAGACCGTCAAACCAGAAGTCAAAGATATCCCATTTGGAGGCAAAACAGATTGTGTTTGGTGGAGATTTCGACATGATATTGCGATCGTACCCAAGGGAAGTCGGCAGGATATCGTGAATGCCACGATAAATTCTTCGCATTTGTGGAGGCATCAGATCTTGTGCTTAGGCTATCTAAGAACATGCGGCTTAAAAAACTAGGTGAAAGTGATGATTATGCGGATTTGGTTAAGTTTTCGAATGGATTGCAAATATCGGAGATGGAACACTTGGAGGAGAAATGATGGTTACGCCACTATTGGCATCCCCGAAGATATTTTCCTCGAATCAAATGGTGATCCTATTTCGACTATCATTGAAAGTACTTATCCAATGTTTAAAGATGCGATCGAGGATCTGACTTATCTAAAGGAAAGAGCTATTTTGGCACCTACTATCGATGTGGTTGAGTCGATAAATCAATATATAACCTCTTTGAACACATCGAAGGTCGACTTATCCGAGTTCGAATAACACTTGCAAATCGGACGCTAATGTTGATTTCTTACATGATCCGCATATACCGGAATTCTTAAATGGGATAAGATGTTTGGAGTACCTAATCATGAAATTCATTTGAAGGTTGGGACTCTTGTTATGCTCCTGAGAAATATAGACTATTCAAATGGTTTGTGTAATGGTACACGATTGGTGATTACAAGGCTTGGTAAACATGTGCTTGAATCCAAGATTCTCACTGGAGCCAATGCAGGTCATAAAATGTTGATCCCGCGAATGACTCTTACACCTTCTGACCTCAGGATTCCCTTCAAGTTCCAGCGAAGACAGTTTCCTTTGATCGTGTCGTATGCCATGACCATAAACAAAAGCCAAGGACAATCTCTCTCGAATGTCGGTCTATTTTCAAAATCCAATTTTCTAGTCATGGCCAATTATATGTGATTTCTCGAGTTACCAATCGAAAGGATGAAAATATTAGTTTGCGGTGACGATCGTCAAACAACAAACAAACAACTAATGTTGTATACAAAAGAAGTATTTCAAAATTTGTAATTTTTTTGTGCAATTGTAATTTGCTTTCTCAGACTTTTGTAATAGATTATATTTTGGTATTGTTATTTCATTTATATAGCAACACCACGCCCCGTAAACACTCCCGTGCATCGCACGGGTTAAAAACTAGTTTATGATTCTAATAATACTAAGAGTATATGTTTTTTTAAAAAAACATCATTAATAGTGCGATTGGATATTCTTTGATTTTGAAATTTTTCTTTTTGCTAGAGAATATTAGTGGTAAAAAAAACTAAAAGAAAATAGATTTTGAGAGTGTGATTTGATATGAAATGAAAAAGTAATAATAAAAGTTGAGTTAAAAATATAGTAGAATTTATGGAAAAATGGGTAATAATGATTGGTAATTAGATATGGTTTTGAAAATGAATAGAAGTGATTCATGGTAGAAAAAAAGTGAAAGTGAGTGAATAATGTACTTTTTAAAAAAATTCATAAGCATTCACACTTTTAGTAAAAAGAATCTCTAACCGAACGAAAATGAAAAATTTTCATAAGCAATCGCAACCTAAAAGTTTTTAAAAGATATTTTTTTAAAGAAATAATATTACCTAAATATAAATACCTGGCTGCAAATTACCATAAGCTATCACGTGCGATGTACTCTAACTTAAGAAAAAATAAGGTGCTCACTTGTGGATGCTTTTTATTCTCTATAGTATTGTACTGCACACTGAAGAAGGAATAAGGTGATTACTTGTATATGCATTTTATTATCTATAACATTAAGCAATCGGTTGTTCAACTGTAACATCATTGACTGGGTTGGTTTAGAGAATAATATGCAACTCATTCCAATTCATGATTTGGTTGTTATCGTTTTCTTCCATTTTACAGTTATGATCATCATCTTCTTGTGGCATGTCTAAACCGGTACGTTGTCCCGTAGTGGTTGTTGATAATTGTTTAATTCATACTCATTTACTTGACCAATTGGATTATTTCTCCCAATTGTTACATGAATTGGAGAAAGTTGACTTTGTTTATTGATACCCAAAGGCATTGACAAGGGGGCCAATATGCGCCCTTTTTTTACTTAATTTAATTAATTAAGAAATAAGGAAATAAAAAAGTTATTGTTTATATGTTTTTGTTTTAGTTTTTTTCTGGCTCACTCTTTTTGTGGGTGACTAAGATTGTTGAGACATAAAAATTACTTCAAAAGTCTATCGAAATGAATATAGACGGGAGCTTTATCACAACCCGCATGGGACAAGAACCATATATCAATGTTAACATCTCAACGAAAATAACCAGATTTTATATGACTCAATCAATGTATAAACGACTCAACTAAACACACAACACCATAAAGAATATTGTTCAACATAACATCAATAAACAATACAATTCAACAAATAAATTAAAATAAAAACTACGCTAAACAACCTAAAAATGATCTTGGTTGTTTATCGCGAAGTTTTTATAATGGAGATTTAGGTTCAACTTCAAACTGTTCAATTAAAATTAATTAAGATTCTCGAAAAATAGATACAAACGACTATTTTTCAAACCTAAAACATCGCAAACTTATATTACGAGTTATGAGATTTTCATCGTAGTAAAAATCAAAATATGCCACAAATCTCATTCAATATGATAATGTAAAATCACTAGATGCTTCTTATATCCAATAATTATAATTTTGGAAATACAATTATATTGCAGGCAATTGCAACTCAAGTTTGAAAACCGATGTAAGAAGGGGATGCATGAGAGATACTTTTAAAATATATGTATAGGGATATTTAAGACTTTTTATATTATATTAAAAATACCTCAAAAGATTTTTTTTTCTTTTTACAAATCCTTGCGTGGATGGAGATAGGTGGAATCGAACCCAAACTCAAAACTATGTTTGAAATAAGTTAAAATTGTTCTTCGATTTTGCAAAAAAATAAAAAAGAATTTGTTCTTTGACCTCTTATTTCCACACATTTGACAACACTCTCCTACAATCAGCTTTCATTCTTCCCTAGTGTTTGCTTAGGATTTTGTGACAGCCCCAAATCCAAAATTCCCAGAATCAGACACAACCCATTTTCACCGTCGGCCCCCAAAATTCCCGTCGGCCGTGGCTTCAAGCTTCCCGGCGGCAATCGCTTCTCTTACCTCTGGTCCGCACGCCATCAAACCACTCACCAGTCTTCCGATCTTCTTTTTACAATTATTGGATTGAAATTATCAAATTATATAAAAAAGCCCTATATTTAGTTGCATAATTTTGTTTACCCTGTAAATATTCGGAGTAGTGTACTCATTATTGTTTAGGGTTCAGCAGCAGCGCCATAAAAAGTTGGTTCTTCAACTCTAAACAGAAATCCATTTACAAGTGGGAGAGGGATGACGTCCTCTAGCAGACGACGACGACGACGACACCACTCCTCCGATGATTCTTCATCCGACTCAGCTTCCGACTCCCACCGCCGTAGGTCCCGGAGTCGTAGCAGCCGACGGAAGTCTGACAGCGATTCAGATGAGCCATCGAAGCGCAGGAGTAAGAGAAAGGTTACAGAGGAAGAAATTGCAGAATATCTGGCTAAGAAGGCTCACAAAAAGGTTCGTAGTTTTCCTAATCGTGTTACTAAGTCTGTGTGGAGTGTATTCTTTTTACTATGCTTCGTATCCTTATGTTTCTGACCGTAATGATAGGCTATGAAAGTTGCTAAGAAATTGAAGGCGCAGACCGTCTCAGGATATTCCAATGATTCAAATCCCTTTGGTGATTCTAATCTTAATGAAAAGTGAGTCTCCATATCTGCATTTAGTTATTTCAGAAATTCCCCTCTTTTTTTTTTGTTTTTTAACTCTCTTGGATACTGTTTCTAGTTTTTACCATTATTTGGAGTGATACGACAAGTAGTTTGAGCACTGCAGCACGTATATAATTTTCAACGAAGTCACCTTGTAATTTGTAACATCTATGATTAGCTTGTTGTTGATTGACATCACAACATCTGTTATGATGAATTGTGAAATTATATTACCAGCAAAGTACGAATTTGTGACTGGTCTTTTTATTACTAATAACAGACTAGTGATTAGTGAAAGATGCAATTTAGTAGCTTCGTTGTGTTCCATGAATTTTAACCTTTTTTGAATGTCAGATTTGTGTGGCGGAAGAAGATTGAGCGCGACGTGACCCAAGGCGTGCCTCTTGATGAGTTCTCTATCAAAGCCGAGAAGAAGAGGCAGAGAGAAAGAATGGTAACTTTGTTTAAGCCATATTTCCAGTATGTATTTTGTCTTTTTCAAGTCTTGTAGTAGTATGTAAGACTATTGCTTAAAATAAATGAACCGTTTTCCTCATTATCATTATAACTATGATCGAAGCAAGTACTGTAAATTTGGTGGATACTGCATTTGAAGTGGGTGGAACGTGATGCCATTGTTTTCTCAGAGAATGAGTTGCAAACAGAGGACCATGAAGTAATAAAGTAATTATTGTAGGATATCGCAAGCTCCTTTAAATAATGTGATCTTCCTGCTTAGGCAATGGAAGGATGCCAATGAGCGGTTAAATAGATTCATTTTAGTAAATATCATGGTACAGAACATTATCATTCATTTTTTTCTTTATTTCTTTTGACAAGTTGAATCTTGTCTTGAACTCCAAACATCATAAAATTGGAAATTGTATGCATTTTATCTATTTAAAATATGTATTTATTTATCCCTTTTTCTCAATGTTAATCTAGAAATCTTGCCTTCAATTTTGGGTAAATTTTGGTGGAGTCCTGTCGACATCTGTTTTTCTTTCTCACCTTTAGGATGGCAATTTCATGCCACATATTAAAATGATGATAAAGTTTCCACATGTATATAGGCTTAGATTGTGGAACATAATATTTTAACATGCTAATAACTGTAGGCCTATTTGTATCCCTCTATTCATCTAGTTTTAGTACACTACATCCCTTATTTGATGCTGGCTTGCTACACTCTTGATAATTGTATTTCTACTGCCTCATTCTACAGGCAGTTACGTATGTTCTCTTCTTTTGTAGGCTGAGATCGAAAAAGTTAAAAAGAGAAGAGAAGAAAGAGCTATTGAGAAAGCACAACATGAGGAAGAAATGGTAGGATCCTAATCTATACTTGGAAAATGGCTTTTGTGTCATTTGAGATGGGAGACTTAATTGGCTATTCTATTCGTTTCTTCATATTGATCTTATCTTCCTCCTTGTTTTGAATGGTTGATGACCTTTACTTTATAGGCACTGTTGGCAAGAGAGCGCTCGAGCTGAATTCAAGACTGGGAGAAGAAAGAGGAAGAGGTAAAAGCATTTAATGGTAGCAACATACTATCATCATTTCCTTTCCACTATGATGTAATTGCCGGGTAGCTGTCTGCCATTTGCCAAAATTATCTCATTGCTGACCTTGTAATGTGTTTAATTTACAGTTTCACTTTGACCAAAGCAAAATTAGGTCAGAGATTCGGTTACGTGAAGGTCGTACTAAGCCGATTGATATACTCACTAAACATCTTGATCCTTCGGATGATGTTGAGATCGAAATAAATGAACCATACATGGTCTTTAAGGTTAGATTTAATATTCCTCATTTTGTTGTTTTCTATCATTGTTCCTTTAGCTGATGTTCCAAATAATAGATAAAGCTTTTGTAAGATTCTTGCTTACTTTTTAAGGACAAGATGAGATTGTGTTGGATTTTTCTTGACTGCATTTTGGTGTTTGACTGGGATGTCTTTTATTTAGGGTTTGACTGTAAAAGAAATGGAAGAGCTTCACAACGACATAAAGATGCACCTTGATTTGGACAGGGCAACTCCTACACATATAAAATATTGGGAGGTATGATAGCTTTCTTTTATGGATTTGTTGTAATTGCAACACGTGCATTGTGAGGATATCATGCCTTCCGTTTACTTGTATGTTAGTTTAGTTTTGGCTTATATCGTACGGTCTATTGCTGTATTATTTTCATTTGCTCGCAGATCTTGATTTGCTCTTCATAGTTTATGAGTTAAAATCCATTATTCACAATTTCAACATAGATACTATTTTTAAAGAGCTACTGATAATTTCTAAATGCTTGATCATGTGAACCATTTGTTCTATGCAAACCATATTTGTATTTTCTTGTGCACATTTTTTTGCTTTTTCTGTACATAAGATATAAGTTGCAGGGTCTTCGTTTTGTTGTATATATAAGCTACTTTCATTCTCAATGAGCAATTCTTATCAGTTTTAGAGGGTGTTTGGCTAAGCTTATTAGAAAGATCTTATAAGCTCCTACATCGTAGAAGATGTTTTTAGAACTTATAAGATGTTATATCTTATTTTAAGAATAAGGTTTTGAAGTGTTCGGATAAAATAAGACGATGTAGCTTTTAAGATGTTAGTAATCACAATTTTGTAATTTAAATAGTCAAAATTAAAGGAGGTTGCTGGAATAAGATCTTATTTTGAAAAAAAGTTGTGATTCCCCACCTTTTTTAAAAATAACAATAAGCTCCTAACATCTTATTTTTGGAGCTTATAAGATATTTTTATAAAAAGTTCACCAAACAAATTTAAACAACTTATAAGTTCTCAAATATCTTATAAGATGTTTTGAAGAGCTTATAAGTTCATCCAAACACCCTCTTAGTCACTCAATAATAAATTACGAAAGTTGAACCTCCCTCACTTTAGATGAATTTATGTGGATTGCTAAGGTTCTTTTCTCTCTTTTGATTTTCACCTGCTAATTATTATGCATGTTAAATTAGGATTTTTCACTCTTGGATATTTTGTAGTTACCTTCTAAATTCACTATATGGATGACAGGCACTTCTGGTGGTTTCTGAATGGGAACTAGCTGAAGCCAGGAAAAAAGATGCATCAGAACGTGCCAGGGTGCGTGGGGAGCAATTACCTCCGGAGATGATTGGCGAAGAAAGGGGTTTGCATGCGAGTATTGAAGCAGATGTTAAGAGTCTTTTACAAGGAAAAACCTATAGTGAACTAGAAGTCCTGCAATCCCAGATTGAATCACAAATGCGATCTGGGACTGCCAAGGTGGTTGAATATTGGGAAGCTGTTCTTAAACGTCTCCACATATACAAAGCAAAGGTAATTTTCGCATCCTGGGTTTCTGGTATTGCAAACCTGAGCTAGCTTTGACACTCTACACATGAAACTGCAGGCTTGTTTGAAGGAAATACATGCCAAAATGCTGCGGAAGCATTTGGAGCGCCTAGAGACACCATCAGAAGGTGAAAATGACGAGACAGAATTAGCTCAAGAACCTGATGAGAAGGATTCTGATCAAGATGTGGAGGGTATGAACTGCCTGAAATCTTTTGTATTTCCCTTTCTAGATTTATGGACATTAAATAGTGGACTGAGTCTGACAGTCCTTGTTTATGTAGGTTCGGTTCTTTCTCCAATACCAGAAATGGATGTGGAGGTTCACGATGAAGAAGAACTAGCTGGATCATATTCGCCACAACTGTTACATGGTGATGAAAATGAAGAAGAAGATGCAATTGACCCTGAAGTGGATAAGGCTATTTTGGTAATTTGACTTTAGAGCCTTAAATATTCACTCATAATTTCATTTCATGGGCAATAAGTAGTGTCTGGAAAATATTGCGCTTGTTGTGAAATTACCCCTTTTCATTTGCTAAGAGAACATCTTGATCTCCTCCAAAGGGAGATAAGAAAGCGGAACTCCCCCCCCACCCCCACCCCGAACTTGTGATGGATTGCAACAGTTTTAAAGTTTTTGTTATCAGAAAACAATGAACAAGATGGTAAAAGTATCAACTAAAAACCATTCTGCCTTAATTAACAATGTTGGTGTTTATCTAACTTTATCAACTAAACTTGCATATCAAGTTCCTCATCGTTTTGTGAAAACTAGTACTCATGTATTCTTTTCCAACTTAATTTAGAATCCATTTCTCGTTAGTAATTGCCCACGAATTATTATAATGTTTCCTAGTTCTTTTCCTTATTGTATTTTGCGTCAAGAAGTCTATTAATACGATTTGACCTCCTTCCGTTCTGATCATTCAAAATAGTTTGATCTTTGCAAGTTTTGTGATTTACTGCTAAGGTTCTTAGAAGGCATCTGAGAGATTCTGAAGCTCCATCATTTCTCATAATGTTCTTATTCCTTTTCTTTTCTAATGTTCCGAACTTATATTTTTTGCTGCAACCTTTCAAAGTTTGATTAAAGAATATTTTCGTCGTGTATCTATTATGGTCAACTAAGTATATTCTTCCGTAAAATATGTAACCTAACTTTCCTTCCAAGACATATGAGCTGACTGTACGTACATATGTTCATCTGTGTGTAGGAGAGGAGACGTATTGCAGTATTAGAAGAGCGACGCATCCAAGAACTGTCTTCGAGGCCAGCTCCTCCTGAAGATAACTTTGAGAAAACTGCTATGAAAGCCATGGGAACAGTGGAGGAAGGTGATGTTGTATTTGGCTCAAATGACGAAATTAACCTTGATTCCCAGGTAGACTACTGTTAACCGTGTATTTCATCCCCTTGAGCTCTATCTTTGATATATAGGAATCATTTCTTCAATTATCACTGACATGTTTATACTTTTGGCATCGATGGAACAGGTGTATTGGTGGCATGATAAATATCGTCCAAGAAAGCCGAAATATTTCAACCGTGTTCACGGGCTATGAGTGGAACAAGTACAACCAAACTCATTATGATCATGACAACCCACCCCCAAAATTGTGCAGGGTTATAAGTTCAACATTTTCTACCCTGATTTGGTTGACAAATCAAAAGCTCCGACTTACACCATCGAGAAAGATGAGGATAGTTCTGAGACTTGCATCATAAGGTTTCATGCTGGGCCCCCTTATGAAGACATAGTAAGTTATCTCTACTCTTTTCTTATTTCTGTCAGGGGTTTCATTCTCCACTAAATACTAGTCTGAAAAAAAAAAATTTTTTTAAAAAAAATGAAAGAAATAAAAAACGACTCCTGGAAAATCCACTCAACCTTGTTTTTGTGTGTGCAGGCATTCCGCATTGTCAATAAAGAATGGGAGTACTCACACAAAAAGGGATTTAAATGTACATTTGAACGGGGGATCTTACACGTGTACTTCAACTTCAAACGCTATCGATATCGTCGGTGATGTCTTGAAAGGCTTACTGCTGTTCCTTTGGAGGCTTTAGTTCATGTACGTCCCTCAGGCTGCACAACTGCTGTTGGTAAAACTTGGCCCAGTTCAAAGCTTGTCATCCTTGTTAAATTTCAGCTTTCTTCGCAATTTAACTGTTTTTACAGAACAACAAATTTATCAAACATACAAATCACTCAAAGAAAGGGCTTGGTTTCTTTGTTTATGTGGTTAAGATTTGAGCGACGATTTTGGAAGCCAGGCCAATGCACGTGGTGGCCAATCACTTCTGATTGCTGCATTCCTTGTTGCTGACTGCTGTTGGTTTCCATTTTAATTGCGGACTGGTGTATCTAGACCTGGAGTTTATAATAATGCTCCCTCAGGTATTGGTGCATTTTTGCTTTCTGGGACTATTAAAATTCACTTTGGATGTATCTTATAGACTGGTTTGTAGAAGATTCTCAAGTTTATAAGAATTTTCGGAAAATGGGTTGTTTTACTGCAAGATATCAAAATAAATAAATTGAATTCAAATGAACGGGAACCAACACTTGTGATGCGAGTTTTTGTTGCGTATGACTCTAACATTTAGGGATAATTACAAAACTACCTCCCAGGTTTAGCCTAATTATAAAAAAACTACAATTATTTTTTGTATATACCTAACAAATACCCTTTTTGATGATGCATTGAGGTGTAATTTGCTAGATAAAACAAATGTCAATGGGGTATTTGTAATTTTAAAATATAACTGAGATTTTTTGTAATTAAGCTAAAACTCAGGGTCGTTTTTGTGATTAACTCCATCATTTGTTGATTATGAGCTGTTTGCTTGTAACGTTAACCGTGTTGTTGCTACTAGTTTCTAAAGCTGCTCGGGCATGTGAATCCTATAATATTGTTGAATTGTGACAATTTCATCCGTATTCAAATTTCTGATTAATTCGTAGAAGAATTGTGGATTGGGATTGGGATTTTTGTTATCCACGGAAAAAAGACGAGAAGCTGAAATCCGTAGTTTTAAATTCATCATTCATCAACCTGAATAACGTCTTTGTTTGGATGGATGGATTGATGTTGAGGATGTCAAATGCATAATAACACATTTATTGAGTTTGTTTTGATGGATAGTTTTGATGTTTAGGATTTCAAATTCATGATAACAAATTTATTGATATGGTGATATTATACATGAACCGTCCATGGGGTGCATATATAAACGCATAGGCCAAAGCTAAAAGAAGATAGATTCTCCAATTTTATAGTGTCTAGAGATGGCAAAATGCCTCGTACCTGATAGGGGCACCTGCCCCGTGTTGAACCAGATGGGAATCCCCACCCTGATTATGTCAATGGGGCGCGGATGGGGTTTAGGTCACCCGCCCCTGCTTTAAATGAATATTAGGTATATTTTATTTATATATATATATATGAAAAAATTAATTTTTTGAAAATTTATCATCTAGTATTTTCTTTAAATGTAGATGATGATAATTTCTAAAAGTGTTAACAAATATAACACATAAATTTAACAAAATATATTTTTGTTTTTTGTTAAAAATTAAAAATTATTATTTAACTTGTAAAAAAATACAATGGGGATCCCCGCCCCCGATTCACCCCACCCCCGATCATGTCCAGATCCTTCATGGGGCAGGGACGATACTGTCAAAATCCGCCCCCGCCCCGTTGCCACTTCTAATGGTGTCCAAAAGTAGCTCCGAATTCAAAACAAGTTTATATGATTTCAAGTTCCCTTTATTTGCACGCACGAAAGTAGAGAAATATTCAAATGATATGTTTGCATATGATTTGAAATCTTTTGATTAGATTTTTAATTTTCTTCACGAAATACATAATTTTCTTATAGGTACGTGGATCATTAAATTTATTTATTTGTTTAGAGGGTGATTGGTTTTATAGATAAGGAGTATGTGAAGTACCGCTAACAATAATTATTTTATTATAGATGTTATAGATAACTTAGAAAAGTAGTTGCCACTTTACCACTCCGCAAGATCCTGAATGAATTAGGATTATGGAATTCGGTCTTGAAGATTTCAAGTAAATCTAGGCTAGTTGTATATTTTATTGAAAAGTATACATTTAACATACATTACAAAACTTGGTGAAATATTTTAGGAGGCAAAAATTCTTTAAGGAAACAATGATGGTGAAAATGTATCAATTCCTTGAATTAGAGTAATCCATCTGATCTGAAATTGCCTTCAATGATGGTGAAATATTTTCATTTGATCGCTTCATATGTAATGACGATCAACAAAAGTCAATGACAAGCTCTAATTCCATCTGATCTGAAATTGCCTTCAATGATGGTGAAATATTTTCATTTGATCGCTTCATATGTAATGACGATCAACAAAAGTCAATGACAATCTCTCTCTCTCTCTCTCTCTCATGTTGGATTTCTTTTGAAAAAATCATCAGTATTCACTATTCAGCCACAGTCGTACGTTGTTGTATCCGGGTGACTAATCTTAAGGGTTTAAAAAATTTGATTTGCGATGATGAGAATAAATATAGTAACATAACTACAAATATTGAATACAAGGAAGTTTTTTCATAATTTATAATTTACATTCATTCACTAACATTTTTTGTGAAACTTTTTAGATTTATTATTACATATTTGCTAAGAAAAATATTTGATTAACAACATGAAGTATTCATTTTTTCGAAAACACATGTTGAATATAAAAAGAGCGGCGCTATTTGCACCCAAATATTTGATTAATACATCACATTTCTATATACAACCCATCTCTATTTTACAAACCCATCTAATTACTAAATACACCACACCTATATTTCCAATTTTACCCTCCAAACTAAAAAATCCTAACTTAAAAAATAAGCATTTTACGGGAAAAGAAAATTTTCCTCGGAAAAAAAAGCTGGAAAAAATCAGCTTTTTTCGAAAAAAAAAGCTAGAAAAAAATCAGCTTTTTTTAGGGAAAAAAGCTGGAAAAAATAGTATTTTTTTGGGAAAAAAGTTGTTTCAAAATGTTTTTGGAAAAATCGACTTTTTTGGGAAAAAAAGATTTCCAGCGTTTTTTGGAAAAACAGTTTTTTTTTTCGAAAAAATCAGCTTTTCTCGAAAAATCAGTTTTTTTTTGGGGAAAAAAAAGATGTTTCTAGCGTTTAAATGGGAGTATTTACACTCTTTTAATTTTATTAAGGGTATCATAGTCTTTTTAACTTATGACATTTTTGTAAATATTGGGAGTGGGGTGTATTAATTAAATATTGGGGGGCAAATAGCGTCACCCTATAAAAAATACATGTTTCACAAATTTGTATATACAATTGTTTATGGAGAGATTGAATGTTTGTGTATGAGAGAGAGATAGAATAATAATTTAGAGATAAACATAAATTAATAGATAAAAGATAAACAAGCCGAATTTAATTAAATTTATAATTAAGAATTTAAATTTGATATAAATTTTTATTTCTATTTACCATATATAAATATTATTATTAAAATTACATATTACAAAATAAATACTCACATTCAAATAATTTTGTTAATATATATTTTTATTACAAAATACTAATATTAAGAGAAAAATACATATGAAATCGATGAGTGAGGCCCAATAATTTTATTTTGGGCCTAAAGTAGCAGACGCTATTATTACCCGTCGACGTGCATTCGGCGGGATTGTGTAGAGCTCATGAAATTCAAAATTCAAAGCTTTAACATTCAAAAGAAATCGAATAACTGCGAAGAAAAGGCCAAAAGGGTTAGAGAGAAAAAGAGAGAGAGATCGCAGATTTCATCTTCAATCCATCAATGGAGAAGTACGAGAAGCTTGAGAAAGTCGGGGAAGGGACTTACGGAAAGGTATACAAAGCGAAAAGAAGGCCACCGGGCAGGTGGTGGCGCTGAAGAAGACGCGGCTTGAGATGGACGAAGAAGGTGTGCCGCCGACGGCGCTGCGTGAGGTCTCTCTCCTTCAGATGCTGTCGCAGTCTCTGTACGTGGTTCGATTGCTCTGCGTCGAGCACGTCGACAACAAAAATGGCAAGCCTCTGCTGTATCTCGTTTTCGAGTATCTCGACACTGATCTCAAGAAGTTTATTGATTCCCATCGCAAAGGCCCAAACCCTAGGCCTCTTCCTCCTCAATTGATCCAGAGCTTCCTCTACCAGCTCTGCAAGGGCGTCTCTCACTGTCACAGCCATGGAGTCCTTCACCGCGATCTCAAGCCCCAAAATCTACTCCTCGATAAGGACAAGGGCATCCTCAAGATCGCCGATCTCGGTCTAGGCAGGGCCTTCACTGTTCCTCTCAAGAGCTACACGCACGAGGTATCATCAATTCGTATTTTTTCACTCATTGCCTCATTAATTTTAACTAGGAGGTGTGATTTATGGGTAATTTATTCGATCCATGATGTGCAGATCGTCACTCTCTGGTATAGAGCGCCTGAGGTCCTGCTCGGATCCACTCATTACTCAACCGCTGTTGATATGTGGTCTGTTGGCTGTATTTTTGGTGGGAAACTTTTCTACCCTGTTTCTTTCTACAATTGGGAAACGAAATTAACTAACCTGGCATCATTTTTCCCCTGTTTCAGCTGAGATGGTCAGGAGGCAAGCTTTGTTTCCTGGTGATTCTGAGTTCCAACAATTGCTCCATATTTTTAGGTACAGCTCTTCTTTCTTTCTTTTCTTTCCTTTTTTTTTTTCCTATCTATAAATTGAACTTACTATGTTATGTGACTTTTGTATTTTTTTTTTTTTTGAGGGAATGTGACTTTTGTATTAGCTTCAGAAAGTTGGCTTGTTAATATGAACGAATGTTATTTAAGAGACATGTACACTTTGGTATATGCATCACTTTTTTCTCTCTTGTCCCTTCAAACTCTGACTCTCCCACATTAGAAAAATGCAGATTTGAAATATATTACTTCTGCATAAACAAAGTACCTATATTCTTGATGCAACTATTGCTCTTGTGGGTTGAATAATTTTATGTCAAGAAAGACGGCATTCTGATGGTGTATAATACTTAGTAGTTATAATGATGAGAACTAAACTTCAGTGGTTCTTGGCTTTGTGGGTACTAGCCACTAGGTATGCTGGTAGAGTGGTTGTTTTAAATTGGAACATGGGAATATGTTCAAGAACATCTAAATATGTTTTGAAGATACATATGCCTGAGCTGATTTATATACACTTGTGTGCTTTATGTAACTATAAGTGCATAGAAGGTGGTGAAGTTAATTATACGTACTGGGAAAGATATTGAGTGAGCGGCGTTAAAGCAACTGAATTCACGCGAACCACCCAATATTTTGTTGAAACAATATCATGCTATAAATATTTTGAATCTTTCTTCATTATTGTTGAAATAATGTTGTTTTGATTTGTATCTGTTGAAGAGTTATTCCTCGTTCTTAAAGATTGAACAAGTATTCATTTCCTCAAATTATGTAATGACTATTTCCAATCCCATGTAATTCACTTCAATTAATGCATCATTGCAGGTTGTTAGGAACACCAACTGAGAAGGATTGGCCAGGAGTTAGTTCATTGAGGGATTGGCATGTGTATCCCCAGTGGGAAGCTCAGAACTTGGCCCGTGCTGTTCCTTCATTGGGACCAGATGGCGTTGACCTTCTATCGGTGATTCCTTATGTCTCAGCTTCTCCATTTGTTTAGTTTTCTTGTGACCTTACCTGTTTAAAGTTTATCTATACATTCTGTTTCCACTTCCAAGTTCCATTTTAGGGTCATGAGGACCATTAGAGCTTTTTGCAATGCCATTAGATGATTTATTTGGCTATGAAATTGATCTCAAAATTTCTATCACATCTGGTTTTCTTCCATGCTGAATTTCGACATCTACTTTACACGTTTTCTAGATCTCGTGATATCAATGTTCTGTTGTGTTGTCTTTTTGGCTATGCAGAAGATGCTTAAATATGATCCGGCTGACAGAATTTCAGCCAAAGCTGCTATGGACCATCCCTACTTGACAGCTTGGATAAATCTCAGTTCTGAAATTTCTTGGTTCTGAAAAGTGGAGATTTCTGGGAAAAAGCAGTTAAAATTGTTGGAAGGATGTCATCATCTTGGTGATTTCACCTTGTTCATTTGGCATTGTCAACTTTTTTTATATTTCATGTATTGTATCAAACATATTCAAGCTGAAACATAATATTGTGGTGTCATGTTTTATATTTTACTAAACTTATCAGCATGTACTTGTCTGTACATAAACTGGCTTGTAAAATTTTTGTTGAAATATTGGTAGGTTGCATGAATGTTCAACCTGGATCTACTATTGCAACTTATTCACTAAATATTCTTTTTTAACTTTATACATGTTTTTTAATTTTTTTTGAGGGGAATGTTTTTTAATTTTAAGTTGCATTGTTAGTGTAGAAAACAATGGTTTTTTTGGCAGAATATATCTTAACACTTTGAGACGCTTTCTACCAATCAACACTTATACATAACTACGTATGAAATTCATCAATCTCTATCTAAAGCTGAGTCTATTTTCTTTAATGTATATCAACTTTAAAATTTGAGTGAGTTCTTATTTTTCACATTTTTGAAGAGTAGTTATAAAATTAGTGTCTTCTTAGACTTTGTAGTCTTGGTGTAGATTTATAACTACTAATATGATAGCTATAGTGGGCGAAATTTATGCCGTAAAAGATAAATATGTCTGAGTGTGTTGAGTTCACCATATACATCCCTCTATACGTACAGAAATATAAAATAGATTAATACGTAAAATTTAAAATGGAGTATAGTCTTGTGAAAGCACAACTTTATAATGACTGCCCATGTATTCTACATCTTGATTGAAGAATGTCCATAGAGGTCATTACATAGAAGCACAATGCGTTTCCTTTTTTTTAATATGTAAAACTCCATTGCAAAAATATGAAATGTTATAAAGTTATATCAGTGAATATGTTGGAAGTAAATCGTAACAAATATATAGAGTAGGAGATGGTTGATGCCAAATATTAATCAAGTGAATAAATCCATTGACTTTGTGCTGAAATATGGCAAGCTATCCTTGAGAAGTTTTTATCATCATCGCTTAATTTTTTTTTTTTTTTTTTTTTTTGTCGTGAAAGACAACCAAATGAAGTTGATAGCCTTTGAGTTTAGATAAAAAAATTCAAGTTATCCAAATTTAGATTGATATCAAAAGAAAAATGAGGTTATGTACTTCTCTAGCAATTTTTTCCTTTTTCTTTTTTTCTGAAGATTAGGAAAGTGAATCATGATACTTGATTTTGATTCAAGACTGATTTTTGAAAACTCTTTGAGCTCAATTCTTTAGAAAATTCCAAACCACACTTATATAAGGCTACGTTCTAATTCAATCAGTTTATTTCCTTTTTTTTTTGTATTTAGTAATAAGTTATATAAAAAAGAGACCGCCTGCTTAGTGCTTATTCTTGCAGGCCAAGTATTTATAAATGGCCCCTCTTCAAAGTTTATGATTATTTTTTACGAATTTAATGCTGTAATAAAAAATAAAAATTTTCCTTTTTTTTTGGTGTTTTTGAAACTAATAAAAGTTTTCCGTTAATGACTTTTTAGTGGGACTATAAATTTATGGCATTTGACTTTATTCTGCTTGGTCCCCAAGTTAGACCAGGACTAAGCAGTCATTTACTTCCGATCCTAGGGGTATAAAAGTAAGTTTCAAAAAAAGGTCACCGAAACCCTAGCGTTCATTGTATAAATAGGCGCACTCTTACATTTTTCCTATACCAAAAGCCTTTTCTCCATCTCTCCCTCGATTCTTCTGTAGAGGTAAAATTCTTCTGCTTTCTCGATGTATCTGTGTAGTCCATATGCAGTTATAAGAGTGTTATCGCGTGATCTTTATCTTCTTTTCTGATGAATTTACTTTTCTGCGAATCGCAACTATTTCGGGAAAATCTTGTGTATTTTGTTAATTTGCGTTGTTTGAATCGATCTGAATGCTATAGGTTATCTGAATGATAGCCACTGGGAGAGCGTTGAAATAACACTGAATTTTGTTTTAATTTTCTGTTGGTGTGAGGTCTGTTCATGCAGGCTATGAGATATTGTGTATTAATGTATGGATCTACTAGTTTGTCATATTTTTTATTCTGTTTGATTTATAATTGGATATGATATTGTAGATTTAATGAACTGTGATTGTTAATTGAATCTGAGATAACGAGTAATAGATTGTGTTACGATTTGTTGGTTTTGTTTCATTGAGAATATATATATATATATATATATTTAAAAACTTATTTTTCTTTTTGAATTTAATCTTAATTTGTAGTTAGATTAACTGATTTTTTTCCAAATCACTTGTCAAAAAAATTATGATTTTTCCCCAAATCACTGTCGATGGAATTTGTATATTCTTTTGCTCGTTGGGATAAAGCTACACTGCCATAGTTTTAGAAGATTTGATTGTTTTCCTGTTTATGTTTAACGCTTCTCATTTAGAGTGTTCTTTTGTCATTTCAGGTTTTAAGATTTCTTAAGAAGCTTAAATATGGGTAAGGAGAAGGTTCACATCAACATCGTGGTCATTGGTCATGTCGACTCAGGGAAGTCAACCACCACTGGACATCTCATCTACAAGCTTGGAGGAATTGACAAGCGTGTCATTGAGAGGTTCGAAAAGGAAGCTGCTGAGATGAACAAGAGGTCCTTCAAATATGCCTGGGTTCTTGACAAGCTTAAAGCTGAGCGTGAACGTGGTATTACCATTGATATTGCCCTGTGGAAGTTTGAGACGACGAAATACTATTGCACTGTCATTGATGCTCCCGGACATCGTGACTTTATTAAGAACATGATCACTGGTACCTCCCAGGCTGACTGTGCTGTGCTTATCATTGACTCAACCACTGGTGGTTTTGAGGCTGGTATTTCAAAGGATGGCCAAACCCGTGAGCACGCACTCTTGGCTTTCACTCTGGGAGTGAAGCAAATGATCTGCTGTTGTAACAAGGTATACTTTAAAATCACAATTATCTGGTTATATATTTTGCTGATTTTATGTGTCTGTTATGTAAATGCCTATGTGTACTTGTCTGTTAATCTGTTTGTCTTTCAGTATGAAAGTGAAACCCTTGGATCTACCTCTCCTATCTTTATGTTAAGGAGATTTTGGTAGACTGAATTGGGGTTATCCTTCATCATGGACAACAGATTGTGTGTATTCAGGATTGTAGTTCAATTGGTGAGAGCCCACCCTTTTTGGGTGGAAGTTACGGGTTCGAGCCCCGTCAGTCCTGATATAATCTTGCATATGTTAAGTGGTTTGGTTTTGTGTACTTTTTAACCTTTTCGAATCCTCATTCTTATCTATGTTAATTTATTTCAGTTGCATTCTAAGGCTTGTATGTTTTGGTGTTTACTTTTTCATTTTTGTTTTGCAAATCCATGGGCAGTTTATGTTAATTACTGTTTAAGTGAACATGTATCGAGTAATTTTGTCTGAACAATGTGCATACTACCTTGTTTTGTTGTCCAAGTTTATCGCTAATTGTGGTACTTGATGAGTGGATTTTGTTTGAGGAAGTAGTATTAGTGACTATTTCGTGACATCCTCCATGTGCAAAAATACTTGCATGTAATTTGTTAAGATGAGCAGATGTTATGATGATCATTACTGATGCTGTATTGTGTACTTATTCACCTACTTGGTTCTCTATACTAGATGGATGCCACCACTCCCAAATACTCTAAGGCAAGGTATGATGAAATTGTTAAGGAAGTTTCTTCCTACCTGAAGAAGGTTGGTTACAACCCTGACAAGATCCCATTTGTGCCCATCTCTGGATTTGAGGGTGACAATATGATAGAGAGGTCAACCAACCTTGACTGGTACAAGGGTCCAACCCTACTTGAGGCTCTCGACATGATCTCTGAGCCCAAGAGGCCCTCAGACAAGCCTCTCCGTCTCCCACTTCAGGATGTATACAAGATTGGTGGTATTGGTACCGTCCCTGTGGGAAGAGTTGAAACTGGTGTCATCAAACCTGGTATGGTTGTCACCTTTGGTCCAACTGGGCTCACAACTGAAGTTAAATCGGTTGAAATGCACCATGAAGCCCTCCAAGAAGCTCTCCCTGGTGATAACGTTGGCTTCAATGTGAAGAATGTTGCTGTTAAGGATTTGAAACGTGGTTTTGTTGCATCTAACTCAAAGGATGATCCTGCTAAGGAAGCTGCAAGTTTCACATCCCAAGTCATTATCATGAACCACCCTGGTCAGATTGGGCAAGGTTATGCCCCTGTTCTCGACTGCCACACTTCACACATTGCTGTCAAATTTGCTGAGCTCTTGACTAAGATCGACAGACGATCTGGTAAGGAGCTTGAGAAGGAACCTAAATTCTTGAAGAATGGGGACGCTGGGATGGTCAAGATGATTCGACCAAGCCTATGGTGGTTGAAACTTTCTCCAGTACCCACCACTGGGACGTTTTGCTGTTAGGGACATGCGTCAGACTGTTGCTGTTGGTGTTATTAAGAGTGTTGACAAGAAGGATCCATCAGGAGCTAAGGTCACCAAGGCAGCAGCTAAGAAAGGTGCCAAGTGAATCGTGCAGCCTAGGTTTTACTTTTGTCGTGATTTCAAACTTTTCTTCTATTACTATCAAAAAAGACGTGTGTTATCTTTGTCAAACAGTTTTGAGTTATTTATTTCGTATTGTTGGTTGTCATTTCTATCGTAGTCTTTGGTCTCCATCCTGCAGTTGTGCCTCTCAGAGTTGGGTGCTCGACCGTCGGTGGCATGTGGTGTAATATGACTTGTTATTTCTTTTTGCTCTCTATGTTTTATGAATTGAGTTTTTGCTAGTTATATCTTTTGATCTAATTGGTGGCTTCAAGTTTTGGTTGCTTTCTTGTGGAGTTGTGCTGTAGGATTTAGAAGTTTATTCTGTTTATATTCATTCACCTTGGTTTCATTCAGTTATGTTGGAAGCTTTTGGTTGGTACTGTAGCATTTCAATTATTTTGAATCCATTGTTTTATGTGATTTACCCAAATTAGTTCCGCATCTGAAATTCTTAGCTGATCCATCAGTCCAATATAATTTGCGATCTCTTAATCACGTTTTGCCAACTGGAGTCTTTGCATAGCATTGGTTCGTTCATACTCGACTGTGACAAATGATAATATTTTTGATTCACAAAACATATGTCACATTGTCACTCTCTGTTCTTGAAGAGAACATTTAGATTCTCTGCAGCCATTGATATGTTTTCAGCAATATATGCTGAAGAAGAAATTTATTTGTTTGGTAGAAGAAAAGAACTCAAAGGTTATCGTTACTTTTCTCAATTTTTATTTGGGGTCAGTTGCAAAATGTAGAGCTGTTTATTTTTCTTGGAATTCTATATGATATGTAAAGGAAGCGCGGTACTTATTGTTCGGTCGCTGGTTCAACAGTTGACCCGACCCATTTTAATAAAATTAATTATATCTTTATTGTATTTTATAAAATAATACTCCCTCCGTTCCAATTATATAGTCCACTATTCCTTTTTGGTATGTCCCAAATATATACTCCAGTTTCCATATTTAATAGTAACTTTTTCATTCTTTTACTATTATAACCCTATTTAATATGCATTCTATAATTTCTACTATTCATTAAATAGGGGCAAATCAAGTAATTGTTTTGTATATTTGTAATTTCCAATACTTTTTTTTAATCTGTGTGAAAAGTCCAACTGGACTATATAATTGAGACGTAGGGAGTAATAATATAATATGTCAATATTAAATTAATATTGTATACATTTAGTTGATTTTTTGTTTTTGATAAGGATTAATCCAAATTTAGAATATAGGGGTGTGCATAGTTCGGTTTAACCGACCGCACCGAACCGAAACCGGAAGTTCAGCCCAAACCGAACCGAATCGAAAAATTCGGTTCGGTGTTCGTTTTTTTTTTTGGAAACTTCTGTTTTCGGTTTCGGTTTATGTATAGGGGCTTGGTCGACTCGACCAAACCGAAAACCGAATTTTTTTTTATATATATATATAGCTATATCTGAAAGTGTTCTTTTCAGTTCCTAATCCTAACTGCGCTTTTACTTTCAAATAGCAATTCACCGTTAAACAAAAAACTCCCCAATTCCTCAAACTCTAATGGCAGTTGGTAAAATGCAGAAACACTTCTGAAGAAAAAATCAAAATGGGGGTACTTGCATTGTGAGGCAATTCAACTTCCAATAGCACCCACCATTAAATTCTTACACCAAGAAATAATCCCAAAAATTTCAGATTGAAGGGGAGATGGTATATCAACTTATAAGCCAATGTGTTGGGCGTGTAAATGTGGGGACTTCATTTTCAACCCTTAGATTCAAAACAGAAAATGAAGATCAGGTTTTTGTTTATTTGGAAGGGAGTTTGCGTAAGATTTTTGCTTCGACTATCCATATTAATTTTTTCTCTGTTTTTATTCTGATAGTGGTCAGTAGTAGCATGTCAAATTGGCACAACATTTTTTTTTGTTAATTTTTGACTGAAGTTCGGTTGGCTGAAAACCGAACCGAACTGACCGAATAAATTTCGGCCAAAAACTGAACCGAACCGAGCAGTTCGGTTCGGTGTTTGGTTTGGCATTTTGGCCAAACCGAACTTTCGGTTAACCGAAATTTCGGTCGGTTCGGTTCGGTTTCGACCGAATGTGCAGCCCTATTAGAATATATGTCTTGATGATAGGGATCCATCCAAATTTAAAATAGTTTAATGGGATAATTACAAAAGACCCCTGAGGTTTGAGCTAATTACAAAAACCAGAGATGTTTCAAAATTACAAAAATCTCCCTCAAATTTGATTATTCCTTAATTTTAAGGGGTTAACTGAAATATTTCTAGAAGTATCATGGGTTTTTGAAATGTTCGTTGTTTATGAAGGAAGAAAATGTTAGATGGATTCAAACCTCAAGGGGTTTTTGTAATTTTGAAACATCTTTGGGTTTTTTGTAATTAGCCAAAACCTCAGGGTGTTTTTGTAATTATCCCTAGTTTAATTGATTAGAATCCTCGACTAAGTCGGCTTACAATATGAAACATTTGATTTGGATTAGAATAGAACATACTTTACTTAAATTTTATACTATTGTGTATATACATATTCCACTTTATCAAAGCAAAAGACAATATTAGTATTTTATTTTCTACAAATAGTGATTATGTAATATATTTTAAAGATTAAAAAATATCAATTAAACGACCTAAGAAATTTCTAACATGGTTAAAAACTTAAATAATCACATAATATGTAATAAGGTAATAAGTTTAGAACTTTAAATTTTATAAAAAGGTGAAGAAAAGTGAAAATTAAAATTTTGTTTTGTGAAAGAAGGTTTGATCGGTTCTATGGCAAAAAATCATAACTGCTAAAAAAACAAATTAAATAATATGAACCCTGAATTCACAACAATTCCCAATCAATATGAACTATTTTTTTCGAGTCCATTTCTTTTAATTTTTTTTCACTTTTTTTTAAATCATAAAGCATTGCACTCAAGTCAAAAATCAAGGCATAGGAAAATTAATGTAAAGAAGAAGATGAATAATAAAAAACGCCCGTTTTTTATTCTTTATCCCCGTATCTGTTTATTCTTTGTGCTGAGGGATTATCTTCCATGTTGCGTCAGGCTGAAGCTAGAGGGCTTATTCACGGAGCTAAAATTTGTAGGGGTGCACCAACAGTGAGTCACTTGCTGTTCGCAGATGACAGTTATCTTTTTTTCACAGCCAACAAGGAAGAGTCGGAAAGAATAAAGCAGATTTTGAATAAATATGAGGAAACTTCAGGCCAGGCCATAAACCTCCATAAATCTTCATTTCTTTTAGCTCAAATGTACATTTGCGGGACCAAGATGAAATTCTTGGGATTTTGGGCGGCAAATGTGAGAACTGGGGGGGAAATATCGGGATTACCCTCTCTAATTGGTGAAGGAAAAGGGAGATATTTGGCTATATTCGGAATCATTTATGGTCCTACATACATCAATGGCGTAGCAAGCCTCTCTCTAAAGCGGGTAAGTGTGTGCTTGTTAAGTCTGTTGCTCAA
This sequence comes from Rehmannia glutinosa, assembly GCA_016081115.2. Taxonomy (NCBI): domain Eukaryota; kingdom Viridiplantae; phylum Streptophyta; class Magnoliopsida; order Lamiales; family Orobanchaceae; genus Rehmannia; species Rehmannia glutinosa. Next base: position 66,945 of record JABTTQ020000708.1, read on the forward strand.
GCTCTACCTACGTATTGTATGAGTGTTTTTCTATTACATATTTCAGTAGGAGATGAACTTCAATGGATGATTAATTCGTTTTGGTGGGGTACAAAGAAGGAAGGTGGTCGTGGAATTAATTGGTTAAATTGGAATAAGTTATGTGGTTCTACAGATGTTGGAGGACTTGGTTTCCGAGAATTCCACTTCTTCAACTTGGCTATGTTGGCGAAGCTTGGTTGGAAACTTGTTTCTAACCCAAATGCTCTCATTAGTCGGATGCTCAAAGCTAAATATTACCCTCGAGGGGATTTTCTAAATTCTGAGCTTGGAAATAACCCAAGTTTCACATGGAGAAGTATCTGGAGCTCAAGGCAACTACTTAAGTTGGGGGTAAGGTGGACTATTGGGGATGGGAGGTGTTTGATAAATGGTTTATCATGATTTTGATGATTTTGTTTTTTATACGAAAATAATATTTTTAAACGTTGTCCAAATACTCCTAAATGATTTAAATTGTTTCTACTAATTTTAGGAGTATTTCTTCAAGTTTATTTTCGACAAAATTGGACAACACTTTTGATGATTTTGTTTAAATGAGTTTTTATACCAAAACAATGTTTATAAATGTTGTCCAAATACTCCTAAATGATTTAAAATATTTTTACCATTTTTTGGAGTATTTCTTAGAATTTATTATTCGATAAAAATTGGACAACATATTTGATGTTTTTGCGTTAATTGTTTTTACACCAAAACAATATTTATAAATGTTGTCCAAATACTCCCAAGTGATTTAAAATATTTTTACTAATTTTCTGGAGTATTTCTTGAAATTTATTTTTGATAAAAATTGGACAACATTATAAATTGGAGGTCGACCGGTCGAGCAAATGGTCGACCGGTACGTGAAGAGTTCGTAAATGAAAACAGAACATTACAGTCTTGAAAAACTGAGCAGGGGGATCGGTCCAGGGTAGGGCCGACGGCCGCACTGCGATGCCCAGGCGGCCGGTCGGCGGTCGACCCCCCTGCAACATGTACCTGGATCGCGCTTATTCTCTTCCAACGTTCAAATTTTTCTATAGGGCAACCGGTCGCCCTGTGCAATTTTGTGACAGAAAAATTGTACCGTTTGAACTCTTTGACAACAAGATTTACTTTTCATTTTTGTACAATATTTCTACATCTTGTGATCCTCTTTTTGTAGACAAAAGTGAAGAAGAAGGAGCCTATGTTGGGAGCCTATGTTGGTGAAGACTCTCCTATATAGAAGATGAATTGAAGACACAATATATAACACACAAGCAATCAAAACAACAAGAAAAATTTGCAAATTCTCCAAGCTTTCATACTTTACATTCTTGTTGTAATAAGCCTAAGTTCTTGCACTTGCAAAATCTTGTGGTCTAGGCTTTTTATTTCTTGATTACACTTGCACTCAAATTGTATTATTCATTATTGAGTTGTAAACTTGATTTTGGTCATCATTCTACACAAGACATCCTTGTGAGTATTCTTGTGGAAAGAATACACTTGGGTGATCTAGGTGATAGGAGTTTCAAGAGTGTGGTGCTCTTGAGGTGTTTGAAGAATTTGGTATTCTTCAAGATTGAAGATTGTGGTGATCTTCATAGGTGCCGTTGAAGGAAGATTGTGGTAATCTTCAAAGGGATATTGTGGTAATCTCCAAAGGTGGTGTTGAAGAAGAGTGTGGTGCTCTTCAAGGTGTCGTAAGTTGAATTTGTATTATTTGTGGTAATTAATAAAATTCTTTTTCTTTTTCAAAACCCATCCCGGATATACTAGGGTGGTAGTAGATTAGGCCCTAGGTGGGTTGAACTACTATAAATCGACGCGTGTTATTTACATTCCGCACATTTTCTATTGTCTTGGCTTGTTTTGTTCGAAAAAGAGGGCAAAATCAAAAAGATGGAGATAATCTATTCACCTCCCTCTAGATTATCGTAGCCGCTTGGACTTACAAGTGGTATCAGAGCCAAACTTTTTGGCAAGCTCGTTCCACATCGCGAGTAAAGAGGAATGATCATCGGCTACGAATGAAGTCTACCTTACCGGCGCCTCCACCACCATGCCACCACTATTTGATTCCAAAAAATTTACATTTTGGAAAGAAAGAATGGAATGCTATCTACAAGGTTGCGGGTTCGATATTTGGAACACGATCGTCAATGGAGAATCTATTCCGATGAAAGACACACCTCACACCTCCAAAGTCCTCAAGGAGCTCAATGATGAAGAAAAGAAAATCATCTCCTTAAATGGTAAACCTCTTAATATTTTGTATTGTTCACTTACCATTTTATAATATGATCATATTGTAGAAATTTAATCGGCACATGAAGTATGGAGAAAATTAGAAGAAGTATATGCAAATGAAAGGAGCCACTCAAAAACTTCTACTTCTCAATTGGATACAACATCAAATCCAACAACATGGGATGAGGTTTCTACAATCTCCAACAATGATGAATATGAATGATGTCTTATGGGCTTCGAAGAAGAAAACGAGGTAAGTTCTAAACCTTCTACTTCTTATAATGACTTGCACAATGATTATAGTGATTTTCTTAATGATTATGATGAGATTCAAAATGAATTCCAAAGCTTACTTGTTAAATACAAAAATTTGAAAAAGGAATTCAATGTTTTGAAAAATGATAAGGATAGTTTATTTTTACTTATGAATGTTCGTCATGTGCTAACATCACCACACTTGATAAGGTTAGAAACTTGAAAAAGAAAATAAGTACTCTTGTCGAGAATATTAAGCGCATGAAAAAGGATTTATCAAAATCCAACTTGAGTAAATATAATGACCGAGATTGTTGATGTTCATAGTTGTGATAAATTGAAACAAGGACTTGATCATAAACCTAGTGTTGTTAATTATGTGAAAAGAAATCAAGTCCCTATGTATGTTGGTCATTATTCTCCTAGAATTATTACATGCTTCTATTGTGGTAAAAGGGTCATACGGTAAAATACTTGTCGGGCTAGAAATAACTCTAATTATTGTTGGAGACCTAAAAGCCTCAAAGCTAATCCCAAAGGACCCAAACACAGGAGGGTACCACAAAACGATGTCATATTAGGTACCCGGCGGAATAAAAATCAAGGAAAATACATACCGCCTAGAAGACATCAAATGACCGTTTCATTTGATCAAAGGAGAAGACATCACCAAAATGAATTTCCAAGAGAAAGACATTATCAACAATGGAAAGGACGTAATCCTTGGAAATGGAGCAATTGGAGAAGCCATCATCTACAAGATGATTTTCGAAGGGGAAGATACCATCAACAACGGGAAATACATAACCTATAGAAATGGCGTAATTGGTAAACCGTATCTCCTCATTTAAATATGCATTTTATTTTGTTATTATGCATGTTTGTAATTGTGCCTAATTTTTCAAAATGAGTTTTCAAAAATTAAGGTCTTCAATATATCTGTGTTCTTAAAAATCTTTTTAAAAAAAGAGGACCTTGCATGTTATATTTAAAACTCTTGTGCATTTGTTTAAACTATAGTGTTTTATCATCTCTTATGGATTTTTATGGCATAAGCATACTTGTGACATATATCATTGCTCTAGCCTACACTAGGGATGTAAAAGAATCAAATATTCTTTATTCGATTCGCGATTCGAATTCAAATATCAAGACTCGAATTCGAATATCAAGATTCGAATTCGAAAAATTCGAATAAGAATTCGAATAAGAATATATTTTTCGGTTCGTATTATTTTCGAATTCGAATTCGAATAACACAATATTCGATTCGAATATTCGAATAATATATATTTATATTATATATTACTAATAAATACATATATATATTAGTATTGATTTTATATATATATGTATATATATTTCATAATTCCTATGTTAATTTTACCAACTAGTACTTATTTGATAAATTTTTTATTATTCAGATTTTAATTTATATTATAAATTAGTCACAAATTAAAGAAAAAAAATTATATTCCTTCAAAAAAAAGAAAACAATTATATAAAATAATTAAAAAAATTCGAATACGAATATTCGAATCGAATCGAATATATTCGAATATAATGGTCGAATCGAATACAAATATATTTTTCAATTCGAATAATAAACGAATACGAATACGTATATTCGAATATTAGTCGAACTAGTTTTTGACCCGTGCGATGCACGGAAGGTAATACGTTGGGTTATATGTAATAAATACACGTAATATAAAACAATATAATGTATGTATGAAACAAACTATGTTATATAACCACAAATAAAAATTATAAATTTTGGAATACTTCATTTGTACACTACATTATTTGTCTTTTGTCGTTCGATGTATCATCGCTACAAATTAATATTTTCAACCCCCTACAATTGTTTACTGCATAAAAACATCAACATATAATTGGCCATGAATCAAAATATATATTTTGTGGAATTACATTAAATTTTCAAATAAAAAATTGGCATTAATTAAATGTGCCAATAATCTATATAAAATACCGAATAGAATTTATTAAAAAATCGAGTTTTTAGTAATTAAATAATAGAATAGTGTGAATACAATTAGAATTTAATCTATATAATATAAATATATGAAAAAAATACTAACGCAACACATATAAAAAAAGCTTAAAAACACAAAGCCCCATTAACCCATAAGTACCGAAAATTTTGTAAAATAGGCCGTTAATCTTACTAAAACCCCAAAAATTAAATAAGTGAGGCCCTATTACATTACAAGATTAGCCCAAATACATTAATCACAAAGCCCCATTAACCCATAAGTACGAGAAAATTTTGCTCTTCATTTCAAAAGTTCGGTTGACATAACACGTGTAATCCCATCGCACGCTTTTGATTTTGACATAATCCTTTAATCAACGGTGCATATTAGAAAAAGGGTTTCATTTCTCTGTTAGAGTTTCATACCATCATCACCTCATTACACACTTCACTCACAAAAATGAAACACAACCCTTTCTCCAAAAAAATATTTTCTCTGCCGTTTCTATTCAACTCTGCTTCACCAGTCAACATCTTAATATTCTTCTCTAAAAAAACTCTCTAACTTTTTATTCTCCCAACCCCAAACCATTTATCAACAACTAAAAGTTATCCTTTTTATTTTTCGAAAACCCTACGCTTTCTCCCATAATTATTGTGAAATGATCATTAATCTCTCACAAAACAAAACGACGAAATCCTCTCAAGATCGAAACCAAAATCTTAGATCGGCCCAAAATCACGATGTAAGGTATATTACCAGTTTGTTATTATTTTGCTTCACTCTCAAAAATTACGATCGTACCAAGTTTTTGATCATTTTTTGTTCTTATTTCCTTTGCGAGAGGCTAGAATGTTTTAATCGACCAAAAAATCATGATTCCATGTATATTTTCCTATTCTTTATGAATGTACTGATTTTTGTTTTAGATGTAGATTTTCGTACTTACATCTGCTATTTTTTAGATATCTTGGGCTTTTTCTTTTAAAAGAAAATAGTTGTAAAATGTTTGCGGGTGTTACAAAGGTATATTTCCAGAGGCTATTTTCTTTTGATTTGCAGAGGCTAAATGATTTTCTGAGTGACCAAAAAAAAGACAATATAAATGTATATTTTCAGTTCCTATTTATGTGTTTTAATTGTTGTTTTAGTGTTTTTCATTTTTTTTTTACTTAGATCTGTTACTTATTTCTAGTTTTTTGCCAAAATCTATTTTTAAGAAAATTATTATAAAATGTTAGCGGTGTTATTATTTGGATTTTCCGAAGACTAAATGTATTTTTTTTCCGATTTGCAGAGGCTATACGATTTCTTGAGCGGCAAAAAAATCACCAAGATATATATGTAGATGATACACTGTTGCCAGAAAATTATATTAAGATAAGTTAAAATGACCCTTAGTATTTCTTGATTTTGTCAATGAAATGATAAAAGCTTAAATTTATATTATTTTATTGATATTAATTTTACGTAATTGATGCTTAGTATTTCTTTTTATGTCCTTTTAAATATAACCCATATTCTATTAGAGAGGAAAATTCCAAAACACATCGTTTGTCGAATAACCGCAAATTCTATTGATAGTAGATGATTCACGGTTCCTAGAAAATTATATTAAGATAAGTTAACCTGACCCTTAGTATTTACTGATTTTGTCAATGAAATTATAAATATCGTGGCTAATTTAACTTGTTGATGTATTCCAGTTTCTATTTGTGTTGATTACAGAGAAGCATAAATCACCATTGAGAGAACAAAGAAAAGATTGCAGTGGTAACTGGTAAGTCACTATACTAACTATCAATTTAAGTCACTAAACTAACTATCATTTAAGAATACATAGGTAGCCCATAAAAAAGATTTTATGATAAAGTATTTTGCAAAGAAACATATAATACCGTGTTCGGTAGTTGTCAGATTGCATGTTTTTCTCCAAAATTGTCTTTCTCGTTATTGTTTCATTATAAAAAAATATTTGCTATGAAAGCTGATTATTAGACACGATTTTTCTTCTGAATATTGACTGTTACTTTTTGACTTTGTAAGTTGTTTGTGCTGCGTGTACTTAATTAGATTTCACAACATGCACAATGACTGATCTTTCACCTTCTTATATTGTCCGCCTATCTGTACCGAATTTGGTAATATTAATTATTATGGACAAAATATCATGTATATTTATATATTCTGATATATGGTAATGTTTGAAAATCTAAATCTGAATATAAATCATGTTAAGAACATTCATTTCAAAAATTCTGACTTTGACTTTGAAATGTATTAAGTTTTCATTTTGAATGCAGAAAAATATTGTCAGTTTTTATATTCTATTCGAATTTTTTTATTCCACTGCTTTGACATTCCTTATCAGGTTTAGTCCATGCCACATTTAAAAAACTTATTGAATATTGTATATACATTTTTATATAATCAATGTGCATATTAGGCGGATAATCTTAATTTTTATATAATCAATGTGCATATTAAGCAAATATAAATATAATAAATGTGTATTCATTAAATCTATATTTTTGGTTAAACACATTTTGTTTTTGAGCAACTGTAGAAAGTCGTGTTTAGATTTGTTAATAATTAACTATTTATTTATATATAGATTTAATGTATATACTAATTATCTCATTCCTATATCTCAAATGATGAACAAAAATTCAGATGCAAATTTAAAACTAATTTTATAACTTTTGTTAAGCAAATAATGTTTGTTCATTAAATCTATATTTTTTTGTTAATAAATATATAAATGTATATACTAATTATCTCATCTATATATCCCAAAGCAAAAAAAATTCATATGCAAATATAAAAATAATCAAACTCGAACCAATACTAAAAAAATCAAATTATATTAAAAAAACTGCAAATGCTATAATTGGTCAAGTTAAAAAAGAATCAAATGTCTTTAACGATCAAGAAACATAACATAAAAAGCAAACCTAGAATTCGTATTTCTTCAAAACATCATCTTCCTTGATAATTGATTGATTGAGCTGGTTGGCGTGCTGCTGCTCATAATCCTAAGCAAATAATAAAAAATATATATTTAATCTTATATCAAATAGCAAAAAAATTTAATACAACAAATCTATTATTAATAAATCCTTAATATGATTTTTATTTTAAAACCTTTTTTTAAAATCCTCAACCTCTTCCAGATCCCCATTAATACACGTAGAATGTATTGGAGACCTTGACTACGTCTAAAATTACAAAAAGTAGTAAGATTATTGAAACATCTGTCAAATACTTTTGTCAGACAGATAGATTTATCATACCCATTAAAATTTAAATAAGTACCACGAGATATTTTTGCCCTGCACATTTGCAGAACTATGATTATTGGTTCAAATTGTCCATCATTGAAATAGGGAAGTAGAAGTGTTTCTTTATATTACTGCAAATCCTCTAGAATAATATCAATGAATCATGTAGTCTGCCCTGGAAGTTCTCTGGTTTGTGCCGAATGCATCGAAACAACCTTGCCGATAATATCTGTTTGCACACAAAATAATCAAAAACTTAGAATACAATAAAAAGAATATATAAATGTGTGTTATACCTCATAATCGTGGAAGATGCATTCTAGACTATATTTGTGTCTTATCATTATAAGCTGGCTTTTCATATATATGCATAAGACGAAACTTCACATTCCACTTTTTTCGTCATGTTTAACTCCTTGATCAATGTGAGAATGAATGCCATTTTTTTTTCAGAGCAAGAAAGTTATGCTACTAAATCTTGCTGATATGATGAATGTTGTAAGGATTGAATATGGCGGAATGCTCGACATATATATAGCAGAGCAGCATGAGGCTTATAAGGAAATTAACTTTTAAGGAAATTGTTTGTGAGGATTTAATTAACAGAATTATAATCACATTTATTTAGTATATTCTATGTCCTTTTATAACAATATGCAAATAATTTGTTTCCTTTTGATTAACAAAATCGATGATGGAAATCATATCTGCAGGGTTCTTTCATCACTCGTTGCCTATAATTAAGTCGAATATATTGTATATGTAGATTTGTATATGATTGCGTTGTTTAGTTTATGGAAAATATATGCGTATCATATTAATATATATATACACTATATTTTGTTTATTTTTCATTAGCGGAATGTCCTTTTATAACATTGATTGTAAATACAATATATTTCCTCTTGAGATTGCTTTTAAATTATGGGAAGAATTCTACATAAAAATTTGCTTTTAAATTATGCAATATGTATGGCGAAGTCGAGATATATATACACAGCATTTTTATATATGAAATTGATTTTAAAACTTGTATGCCGAGTTATTGCAAATTTAAGAATTAGAACGACAATATAGATCTTCAATTAAGCAAGTCTGCGAAAGCGTATGGTATGATTTGTAAATTAAGAAAATTTGAAATGGTATATTATATCAAAATAAAATTTGCACAATATCTCACATTAATTTTCGCACATTCCTTTTTAGATGGCGACCCGCCTTAACAATCAAAGAACTATTTATTAAATTAAGAAAGTTTGAAAAGGCATAACAAATAAAATGAGAGTTTATACAGTTGGTCATATTATCTTCCAAACATTTCCATTTCTCGCGCCAGCATGCGTTAAAGACATTAACATCTATTTATAGCCTAAAAAATTGAGCGGGAAAATTTAGCCATACTATTCATAGAATAGTCTGTTATTATATATATATAGATTCGAATCGAGTACTGTGAATATTCGATTCGATTCGATTCTTTACAACCCTAGCCTACACTATTACAATTATTCTTGTGTGCAAAACTTGTTCTAAGAATTGTGTAGGATTTATATATCTTCATCAATGGTTATCCACTCATTATTTGACAAGACATAAATTATCGAGGTACGCTTACCATTGTTATTCATCTCTTAGACTCGATATAATTTTTGCTATATGCCTATGTGCTTATTTTTCAAGATATTTCAAAGTATCTCATACAAGTGCCATTAAAAGGATTTTTCGATTTTTGAAAGGCACTAGTCGATAAAGCTTGGTTTTATCCAAGTCTTGTAAATGATTATATTTTGTTTTTATAAAACATTTATTTTTCATCCTTATCTCAAAATTATGCATTTGCTTGCTTATATTTATTTTTGTCAAAACTCTTGTTCAAATGCATCTTTTAAATGTGGTCTAAACTATATGCTCTTGGATTTTCATATTTCAAAAGAGACCTTATATAGCTTCCTATAAGCTTATTTGAACTTACATGTTTTATGAAACTCTTGATGATTTGGTTGAAAGCATAGCATATGTTACTTGTTATTGTATCTCTATTATTCGATATTACTATGCTCTTGTGCAAAGATATCTTGTTAAGATTTTGCAGAAATTGTTTGATATTTTGGAACAAGTTTGATGACCAAAGGGAGGTTAATAGCTCAAAGGTAATGTCAAGAAGAAAGTAATGGATTTTGATGAAACATTTACATCCGTATCATGTTTTTGAAGCTATTCGCATTTTACTTACCTATTCTTGTTTTAAGAAAATTTTAAGTTTTACCAAATAGATGTTAAATCCAATTTTCTAAATGGTTTTGTTCAAATAGAAGTCTATGTAAAGCAACCGGGGTTTGAAAATTTTTCTAGGCCAAATGATTTTTATAAAAGGCCTTGTGTGTCTAAAACAAGACCCGTGTATGGTTTGATAGACTTAGCAATTATTTTGCAAAATAATTTTACAAGAGGTAAAGTTGATCTACTCTACTTGTTTTTGAAAAAGGGCAAGATTACTTACTTGTGCAAATTTATGAGAATATTTTTGGTGCCACTAATGAATATTTATGCAAAATATTTTTCTAAGTTGATGCAAGGTGAACTTGAGATAAGCATAATGGGGGAGCTCAATTTCTTCCTTGGAATTCAAGTTAAACAATGCAAAGAAGATGATTATATTTCACAATCAAAGTGTACAGTAGAACCTTTAAAGAAGTTAGTCATTGAAGAAGGAAGAACCATCTCAACATCTATGGCTACCAATGAAAAGATTGACAAAGGTGGAGGAAGGCATATTGATCGACAAACAAATTCGAGGTATGTTTATCTATGTTTATTACTCCTTTAGACTCGACATTTTCTATGCCTTATGTCTATATGCTCGACTTCAAAACTATCTCCACGAATCTCATTAAAATGTCGTTAAAAGAAATTTTCAAATATTTGAAAGACACTTCTTCTTATGGCTTGTATATCCATAATTAAAAAAAAAAGTTCATATTTTTTCGGGATAACAAGTCCGGTGATTACAATTTCTCAAAATATGGTTCGTCATAATCAAACTACACATATTGAGATTCGATATTTTTTAAGGGATTGCGTTTAAAAAAAAAACGAAAATTTGAGATGTGTTTAATTCCGTCTCAAAGATAACTCGGGGACATTTGTCTTTAATCATTTACCGCCGAGTCTTTTACCTCATTTCGAGCTTGACTATGACATAATGTATATTAAATGAGGTCTATGTTTGCATTTTGCACGTTTTTAAAACTTAGGGGCGAAAAATCGGATTTTTGGTTCAAATTTCGGACTTTTGCTAAACAAAAAAAAACGCATGTGGTGCCGGTACAGGGACGGTCGCCTCGGCTCGACCGTCGCCCGACTCGGCTCACCGACCGATGTCGCCCACTGCAGATTTTTGGTTAAAATCGTTTCTGTTCTTATTTTCTGTCATTTTGGCTTATTTCACTAAACTTTCGTCCCCGTTGCAAATTTCACACACAATTCACTTCAAATGAGTTTTGTTGCATAAATTACATATTTTGGGGATTATATTGCTAGTTTATCATCATTGTTACTCATCCTCACCAATTAAATGGTAAGAATCATACCTTTTTATCTCAATTGGGTTGAACCCTTGAGAAAATGCCTCTACTTGTTATATTGATGGAATTCTTATATAATTGTGTTGTGAATGATGATGGTTGTTGGATTATATTTGCAAAAAATGATTTTGGTGATGAAAAACTTGGCTTGATTATATTTACAAGGGCTATATATATCTTCTTCAATTTTTAACGCCGCCAAGTGTTCGATAAAACGTTTCAATGAAAAATTCATCACCTACATGATTCTCGATTTCAAAAGTCTTATATATTTATAGAGATCATGTTTTGCAAATCAAATGAGTTATAAGCTGTGACTATTAAAAGCCATAAGTTGTGGATCATACTTAGTCCATTTGATGTATTATGGACTCATATTCATGTCTAATGATGTTTTGTTGACAGGGGGAGCTTATAAGCTCTTGATACTTAAGCTCAATTCGTAAAAGCTGAGCTTTTAGCTTTTAGTTGATTGCTTCTACATTACTCTTGTTGTGCATGTTGACAAGGGAGCTTTGGTTAAATGCTTTGTATATCTATACTCCCATCCTTGTGTTTATGTTGCGTGGAATGTTGTCGCTCATAACGGATAGTTCTTTTTTAAACCGGTAAAATTGTTTTGATTTGTAATCATCAAAAAGCGGGAGATTGTTTGATAAATGGTTTTATCATGATTTTGATACCAAAACAATGTTTTTAAATGTTGTCCAAATACTCCTAAATGATTTAAATTGTTTCTACTAATTTTCCGGAGTATTTCTTCAAGTTTATTTTCAACAAAATTGGACAACACTTTTGATGATTTTGTTTAAATGAGTTTTTATACCAAAACAATGTTTATAAATGTTGTCCAAATACTCCTAAATGATTTAAAATGTTTTTACCAATTTTTGGAGTATTTCTTAGAATTTATTATTCGATAAAAATTGGACAACATATTTGATGTTTTTGCGTTAATTGTTTTTTTACACCAAAACAATATTTATAAATGTTGTCCAAATACTCCCAAGTAATTTAAAATGTTTTTACTAATTTTTTGGAGTATTTCTTGAAGTTTATTTTTGATAAAAATCGGACAACATTTCAAATTGGAGGTCGACCGGTACCTGAAGAGTGCGTAAATGAAAACAGAGCATTACAGTCTTGAAAAATTGAGCGGGGACGGTCAGGTAGGGCCGACCTGGCCGCACCCCGCGACCTGGGCCGACGACCCCTACAACCCGCACTGGATCGCACTTATTCTCTTCCAACGTTCAAATTTTTCTATAGAGCAACCAGGGCCGCCTGCGGCAATTATTTGAAAAAAATTGTACCGTTTGAACTCTTTGATTGACAAAGATTTACTTTTTATTTTTGTACAATATTACTACATCTTGTGATCCTCTCTTTGTAGACAAAAGTGAAGAAGAAGGAGCCTATGTTGGTGAAGACTCTCCTATAAATAGAGGATGAATTGAAGACGCAATATATAACACACAAGCATTCAAAACAACAAGAAAAATCTGCAAATTCTCCAAGCTTTCATATTTTACATTCTTGTTGTAAAAAACCTAAGTTCTTGCACTTGCACAATCTTGAGGTCTAGGCTTTTTATTTATTGATTACACTTGCACTCAAATTGTATTATTCATTATTGAGTTGTAATCTTAATTTTGGTCATCATTCAACACAAGACATCCTTGTGAGTATTCTTGTGGAAAGAATACACTTGGGTGATCTAGGTGATAGGAGTTTCAAGAGTGTGGTGCTCTTGAGGTGTTTGAAGAATTTGGTATTCTTCAAGATTGAAGATTGTGGTGATCTTCATAGGTGCCGTTGAAGGAAGATTGTAGTAATCTTCAAAGGGAGATTGTGGTAATCTCCAAAGGTGGTGTTGAAGAAGAGTGTGGTGCTCTTCAAGGTGTTGTAAGTTGAATTTGTATTAATTGTGGTAATTAATAAAATTCTTTTTCTTTTTCAAAACTCATCCCGGATATACTGAAGTGGTAGTAGATTAGGCCCTAGGTGGATTGAACTACTATAAATCGACGCGTGTTATTTACATTCCGCACATTTTCTATTGTCTCGCTTGTTTTGTTCGAAAAGAGGGCGAAATCGAAAACATGAAGATAATCTATTCACCCCCTCTAGATTATCGTAGCCGTTTGGACTTACAGTGAGGTCCACTAATGTTTGGAGGATCCATGGCTCAAGGATGATGCTAACGTTTTCACTACATCTCCTCATCTTACGGGGGGGTTAGAAGACATGACAGTCTATGATATGTTTAATACCGGGGTTGTATGAGTGGGATATGAATATCATTGAAGAATATTTTTGTGAGAGGGATGTTGATCAAATTCTTAAACTTCCACCCTATCATTCAGCTGAGAATGACAGTCTCATTTGGCACTTTTCAAAAACAGGAAATTATATTGTGAAATGAGGTTATAAGGTGTTGGTAAATTCTCTCATTGATGAACATTTTGGAGTTGCAGGCAACTGGAGAAAGATATGGAGGCTGAAAATTCCTGCGAAAGTAAAATTCTTTTTATGGAGAGCGTGCAGGAATTGTTTGCCAACCAGACACAACTTGGCGCATAAAGGGATTGGTACAACACAACTCTGTGTCTTCTGTGAATCTCAGCTTGAGAATAATTGGCATATTTTTCTCTCATGTGACTTTGCCATTGGATGTTGGAGGTTTAGCAGGTTATGGGCTGTTGTGAATCCGATTATCAGAAATGCGGACTCCTTTGTATCTTGGTTTTTTCAGTTGTTGGAGGAAGTTAATATGAATACAGTGGCTAAGATTAGTATGATATTGTGGAACATTTGGAAACAGAGAAACTCAAAGTTGTGGAAGAATACTCATACTCAATCAGTAATAACAGTTCAGAACGCTCTTTCTTTCCTTGAAATGTGGTCTGCTGCTCGAATATGCTCGCAGGATCCAGGTGCAGGGGTAAGTGCTCAGTTTAAACTATGGCATCCTCCACAAAATTTGACACTTAAATGTAATATAGATGCAACTTTCTTCAAGGACCAACACAAGGTGGGCATTGGAATGGTGCTAAGGGATGCCACTGGTGCAACTTTGTTGTGCAGAACTCAATGGTTTATGGGTGATATTTCAGTTTTTGAAGGAGAGAGTTTAGGTCTATTGGAAGGGCTGATTTGGATTAAAACCTGGGATTCTCGGATGTTGTTTTTGAGATAGATGCAAAAGGGGTTATTGACGTCTTTAGATGGAGCAGTGAGATACAGATCAAGTTGGTCGCATTATCCGTGCTTCTAAAGATATTATAAATTCAAGATTTCTTTAGGGTATAGTTTGTGAGTCGACAAGCGAATGTAGTTGCTCATGTTCTTGCAAGAGCGTCTACTTCTTATGCTAGTCCTACTATTTGGGTGGAGCCTCCGGACTTTGTGGTGGCCCACTTGGAGAATATTTGTACTTTACATGTTGCTTAATAATATTTCCTTTCAAAAAAAAAAAAAACGCCCGTTTTACCTATTTCAAAGGGCTATTTTATAACCCAACAAAATATTAAAATTAAGGTAGAATTCTATTATCTTAATCTTCAACAGTCCAATATATCAGATAAATATTAATCATGCGGAAAATCAAAATCAAGTAATATAGTCAAATAAGATATTTCTTTCTTGTCAAACACCGTGTGCTTATCTTTGTCACTAAATATTGTGGTGTACAGTATAATCTCGATAATTTAATACCTGATTAATTAATAATCTCACTTAAATAATATTTTATAAAATAATAAATAAATGATAATTCACATAGGCCCTGTGCAATATATACATTAATAATTCCTTGATATATAATACTAATCTATGAAGAGTTTATAAAATATGATTCAATCATTACTTATTTCTTACTGAAATTGATGTCACACTGAATTTAATCTTTGACTATTGTTAAACATGTAATAACTTTTAATGTGGTTTTCTCGTAGTTTAATAAGAAAATATTCAATATCATTGATGAATAATACGGTATTTGTGTTACAAAGTTGAATTTTTTGATGTTTTGATTGGTGGTAAGAAAAACCATTCAATATTTCCAATCCTTCATTAGTTTTTACAAGTATTGACAATTATCACAAGCAAAAAAATATTTTTACAAGCCATATATAGATTATTAATTTATCGGTTATAATATTTCGCTAAATTAATAGATTTTAGCAGTCTTATTGTCTCAATGTTATTTATTTATTATGGTTAATATTTATAAATCACAAAAATTTGTGTGAGACGGTCTCATGAATATTATCCATGAGACGGATCCTATATATAAATAGAATTTCGACCCAAACCCATACCTATGAAAATAATTAACTTATTGTTAATTCCTATTTTTTCCCTTCCAATTGTTGTAGGGGTGTCAATCGTGTCGTGTTTCGTGTTCGCGGGTCGTGTTTTTACACAGGTATTACAGGTCTGACACGAACCTGAACCCGACCCGTTTATTTATTCGTGTCAAGATACACGACCCAAACACGACCCGTTTATAACACGGGTAACCCGACACGACACGAAAAACCTGTTTAATTTAAACTTGACACGAAAAAATTAAAAAACAATCAGAAAAAAATTGAAATTATAAATAAAAAATACATTAAATATTAAAAATTATTAAAAAATGCATTTAATAATTTTTTTCATCATCATATAACCAACTAAAACATCACAAAATATTAAAATAATATATTACTATAAAATTAAACGGGTTACATAGGTCAATCGAAATGACCGCGCCGGGTCGATTTGACTCGATTTATTTATTTTCCGTGTTAACCGTGTCCGACCCGATTTTGATCCGAACCTGTTAAGGGTTGTACCTGTACCGCTAAATTCAAGTGTTAGGTTAGGTAATCGGGTTAGCACACAAATCGACGCCCTAAATTGTTGCCTGTTTTTAGGGTCATTACTCATTAACAGATTCTGCTTGGTCACCAAGTTAGAAAAGGACTAAACAATCATTTTTATTAATCCTAGGGGTATAAACGTAAGTCCAGGAACAAATATCTTTCTCGAAACCCTAGCGTCCGTCGTATAAATAGGTACATTCCTCATAAACTTTGTGTTTTCCTACTTTGCTATTGTTCTCTCGATTCTTTTCTGGAGGTAAAATTTCTTTTGCTTTCTGAATTTCTGTGTAATGTTTCTTCTGGATTTGTGTAATTGCCGCTTGTCTTCGTCATCTTTTCCTATGCATCTGACTTTATGCAAATCGCAACGATTTTGGGGAAGTTTCGCTGATTGGGAGTTAATTCGCTTGGTTTGAATTGATTTGAATGATTAGGCTATCTTGATTGATATTACATGATAAGAGTGTTGGAATATTGTTGGATTTCTAGCTTATGTTTTAATATATTTTTGGGTGTCAGGTCCGTTCAGGCATGCGCTTAGATTTGGTGTTTAATTTTATGCATCTGCTAGTTTTGTCAATTATTTTATAATCAATTTAATGTTTTTGATCGGATATGATATTTTTTGTTGAATGAACTTTGTGATTTTGTGGATCGAATTTGTAAATTCGACTTGGTTGCTGGAGTATGTATCTCCTAATTACGATTCCAAAACTTTTGTTTTTCTTTAATAATTTATCACCTGGTGTTTGTCATATGTTTTCAGAACTGAAAGTCTTCTGATGGATATGATATGTTGATTTAATGAACTTTGTGATTTTTTAATTTTTTTATGTCCTAGCAACAGATGATACTGGAGATTTAATTAATTTTTTGATTTTGTAATTCTTAATTTGAGATAACTAGTTGTTGATGCTGAAGTATGTATCACTAATAACGATCTGCTGCTACTGTTTCGTTAATATTACCCATATTTCTATGTTCTTTTAATTTTATCATCTGGTGTTTCCATCTGTTTTTTGCTCAGTGACGTATAACTTCATTGCTATATATTTTTTTTGTTTTTTAAAATTTATGTAGGAATTTTCTTATTATTGGTGTTATTTTTGGCACTGCAGGTTAATTAGTTGAGCTAAATATGGGTAAAGAGAAGGTTCACATCAACATTGTGGTTATTGGTCATGTTGACTCAGGGAAGTCAACCACCACTGGACATCTCATCTACAAGCTTGGAGGCATTGACAAGCGTGTCATTGAGAGGTTCGAGAAGGAAGCTGCTGAGATGAACAAGAGGTCCTTCAAATATGCCTGGGTCCTTGACAAGCTTAAAGCTGAGCGTGAGCGTGGTATTACCATTGATATTGCCCTGTGGAAGTTTGAGACTACCAAGTACTATTGCACTGTCATTGATGCTCCCGGACATCGTGACTTTATTAAGAACATGATCACTGGTACCTCCCAGGCTGACTGTGCTGTGCTTATCATTGACTCTACCACTGGTGGTTTTGAGGCTGGTATTTCAAAGGATGGCCAAACCCGTGAGCATGCACTATTGGCTTTCACTCTGGGAGTGAAGCAAATGATCTGCTGTTGTAACAAGGTATACTTTAAAATCACAATTATCTGATTATATATTTTGCTTATTTTATGCGCCTGTTATGTAAATGTCTGTGTACTTATCTGTTAATCTGTTTGTCTTTTTGTATGAATGTGAAACCCCTAGCTTTACCTATCCTATGTTGATATTGACAAGATTTTGGTAAACTTAAGAGGGGTCATCCTTCATCATGGACAACAGATGTGTGTATTCAGGATTGTAGTTCAATTGGTGAGAGCCCACCCTTTTTTGGGTGGATGCTATGGGTTCGAGTCCCGTCAGTCCTGATAATGTCCATAGTGTATGAGCCATTCATGCAATTAGTCATGCTTTTTCACCTTTTCCTTTTTTGGTTGTAAGCTTGGTAGTTTATTCCCATCACATATTGAGGTGTGTGTTTCTGTTAGTTATTTTACTTGCCCTTTTATATGTCTGATTCACAAATCCATGTGTCACTCTATTTTGTTGGCTATTCAAGTGAAAATGGTTGTTTGAAGTTCTGTGTTTTTCAGACCCTTTTTGAATTATTTTCCTACAATGTTATTCTTACCTTGTTTTTTCTCCGAATCTTCACCAAGTATAATTTTAGATGAAATTTATGTTTTTTATGGGTTTGTACGAGGTGAGTCATAGTTGAAGTTTTTTTTTATATCTAATCTGTGGTTTGCTTTAATTTAGGGTAAATGTCTTCTTGAATCACTTAATTACCTTCCTTATCTTTTATATCTTTTATATTTCTCAAATGTCATGGAAATCCTTTGGCGTCTTGTACTGTGTCCTTATTTACGCATTTTGTTCTTTATGTAGATGGATGCCACCACTCCCAAATACTCTAAGGCAAGGTATGATGAAATTGTTAAGGAAGTCTCTTCCTACCTGAAGAAGGTTGGTTACAACCCTGACAAGATCCCATTTGTGCCTATCTCTGGGTTTGAGGGTGACAATATGATCGAGAGGTCAACCAACCTTGACTGGTACAAGGGTCCAACTCTCCTCGAGGCTCTCGACATGATCTCAGAGCCGAAGAGGCCGTCAGACAAGCCTCTTCGTCTCCCACTTCAGGACGTATACAAGATTGGTGGTATTGGTACTGTCCCTGTGGGAAGAGTTGAAACTGGTGTCATCAAACCTGGTATGGTTGTCACCTTCGGTCCAACTGGGCTCACAACTGAAGTTAAATCAGTTGAAATGCACCATGAGGCCCTTCAAGAAGCTCTCCCTGGCGATAATGTTGGCTTCAACGTCAAGAATGTTGCTGTCAAGGATCTGAAGCGTGGTTTTGTTGCATCTAACTCAAAGGATGATCCTGCTAAGGAAGCTGCAAGTTTCACATCCCAAGTCATTATCATGAACCACCCTGGTCAGATTGGGCAAGGTTATGCCCCTGTTCTCGACTGCCACACCTCGCACATTGCTGTCAAATTTGCCGAGCTCTTGACCAAAATTGACAGACGATCTGGCAAGGAGCTTGAGAAGGAGCCCAAATTCTTGAAGAATGGGGACGCTGGGATGGTCAAGATGATTCCCACCAAGCCCATGGTGGTTGAAACTTTCTCCGAGTACCCACCTCTGGGACGATTTGCTGTGAGGGACATGCGTCAAACTGTTGCTGTTGGTGTTATTAAGAGCGTTGACAAGAAGGATCCATCAGGGGCTAAGGTAACCAAGGCAGCGGCCAAGAAAGGTGCCAAGTGACTCGAGCTGTCTGGCGTCTGCTACTATGATGATTTTAAACGTTTTTATTACTACCGAATGGACTTGTATTTTATTTATTATGCAGTTTTGAGTTTTGTATTCCGTCTTGTTTGGTGTTATTTCTGTCGAAGTGTTTGGTCATTACGATGCGGTTGTGGCTCTCAGAGTTGGGTGCTCGATCGTCGGTGGTATGTTTGTTGATGTGACTATTCCCGATTGTGTTTTGCCTTTGGTTTATAAATTGGGTATTTTTGCCTATTTGCCCTTATGTTTTGCCTCTCGTTTATAACTTGAGTTTTTTACCCTGTTTAATCGTATTTGCCCTTTGTTTTGCCTCTTGTTTATAAAACGAGACTGGCTTCTGTGAAATTTTTCAAGTTTTGGTTCTTTACTGTTGAGTTGCGGACACACTAATTTCTTGGTACCATCTTTGCTCGAGTTATAAATGGGTCATCTTTGGTCGACTTATAAACCCCTGACAGATATGCATACGGTATAATATATACTACCAGAAATTCGCCGATGTAGTTCAGTTAATGAACTTGTAGTTTCATATGTAGATTGAAAGCAGTAGGATTTTTGGTATGTTCAGTCACCCCAAAAACTTACGTGGATGGTTGATAGTAGTTAGGGGTAGAGCAGGCAATCCCCAACCCGGCCTGACCGGGCTCTGGTATTCTAGGCCCAAAAAATTTTGGGCCTGTTGATCCGGCCCGATTAGCACATGGGTCGGATTTGGTCCGACTTTTGGCCCGGTCCGATGATTCCACGTACAAAATTCGGATCGGCTGGGCCATGCATTTCCGTTGCCCGACCAAAATTGGGCCAACCCGAATTTTTCGAAAAGCCCGATGTGCTTGGACTGGGTTGACCCGACCCATTGCCAACTCTAAATGATTCGAGTCTACTTGTACCTGAGACCCAACTTGCTATGGTTTTCAAGGACGTAAACCAAGATCCAAATATTAAGACTTTTCTGGAAAATATATTTTCCAAATAAAACATCATAAATATATGTAATAATTTGAAATAATAAAAAAATTAAAGTCAACCTTGAGTCGGGTGATTTAAAGATGAAAACACAGGCTCAAACCCATTTACATTATTAAAACCCTAGCTTCTGAGGCTGGTCCGAGTTTTACTCGATCCCTTTGTCATCCAGTTAGTAGTATAACGTCATTATTTTGAATGAGAAAATAAATTATTTATTGAAAAAATATTCATCTCAAGAAATCAAGTCTTATTTTGAGATGCACAAACAAGGAGAGAGAAAAATGTATACGAGTTATAAGAGACATATGACCCTCAACAGGCCGCCCCTCCACCCGCAGGGAGAGTCTTTCTCCAATGAGAATAAAGAAAGTTTTTTGTCAAGACAAGAAAGAAACTTGCCCTTTAGAACATTGAGTACTTTAAAATCACTAAAGATCTCACAATTATCCAGACTATATATGACTATAGTCCAAGAAAATTAAATCATTCAAAAATCGCAATCAATTTCCAAATATGGATATCATGTTATGACCTTTCATTGTTAATACAATGGGCTTCTAACTCCAGCTGGTTACTGTACAATGTACTCCCATTACATCACAAAAGAGCTATACAAGGAAAAAGAACTTTGAAAAGCTAAAGACCTAAAAACAACTTAAAAGTACTAAAGGAAATAATGACAAGTACGTAATTCAATTCCTTTACAAAAGCAGACGGAGTATTTGTGCTCCATCAAGTCTCAGGCATGGGCGGATCTATTCAAGGGCTACACTAGGCTGAAGCACATTGCAAATCTCGTGATGCCCATGTACTAGTATGCTTTGCTTTTGTTTTTTTAAGGGAAAAAACGATAATATTATAATTAGGAGATCATTTCCGAAGCAACCATGTTTGCCATTTGGTCCGGAATATCTCCTACCAAAAGTTCATTACAATTTAAAGAAAACGAAAAACGAGCAAGAAAATGGGCAAGAGAATTGCCTTTTCGTCTAACGAAACTCTCGGAATAACTGTATCAAAAAGAAGAAAATAAATTGAAAATGTCGCCCGAAGGTTGCCCAAGTATGAAAGATCCTCCACTCTTTTCCTCATCTTGTAAAACAACGTGATATTGTCCGTCTCAACATAAATCTTTCATAGCTTGATTCTTTTGCAAGTCCTTCTCGCAAGCCAACGCTCACGCTACCTCGACCGATCCCACCCACCTCCGTGTTCTTCATCAAAGTTTTCAAAGACAAAACCTCTCGCTATCCCAGGAGAATCACACCTGCCCCGTTGATCCTCAATGATCGAAGCGTCCGTGTTAATTTTGATAAAATCACTTGGTAAGTTGGTCGCCACACTTCGTTCTCGCTACTATCTCGTGAAGGATATTATTCTACATTGCCTTTCGGTGTTCATCCAAACTAGGGGTAGAAATATGCTAGGCTATTCGACAGGGGCCTATGGCCTGACTTACTTTGGGCGTCTGGTCAAATTTATTTATTAAATAGGCGGACACAGGACACTTTTAACAAGCCTAATTAAATAAATAGGCTAGACTTGGGCTTTTAAAAAGGCCTTTCAAGCCTAGTAGGCCGACCTATTTAAGACCTAAAAATTTAAATACCACAATATATATTATATATTTTATTAATATTACTATTTTTATATAATTATTTAATTATTCTAATATATATTAAAATAAAATATATATGGTTTGTAGGCCTTTAATGGGCTTTTAATAGGCTTGCCTATTTATTAAATATAGGCTTGAATTTTGGAAAAAAAAGCCTACTATGTGTAACAAGCAAAATTAGTCCTCAGAACTTTAGGTGGTCGCAAAATGGTCTCAGTAAAAATCATTATTTGCAAAATAGTCCGTAACTAAAGAAAACTCGCGATTTTGGTCCAAATTTTGCGGAAATTGAGAAATTGCCCGGAAAAATCCAATGTGTCCTCATTGTGGGCCAAGACTGGCGATGTGGAGTCCAATTTGATGAGGTGGAATGATACATACTTTAGAAGTGCACACATAGCTCTTACATGGAATTATATATTACAGATGTCTTTTGTTTGATTTATTTTTTTAATTAAAAAATATAAATTCTTTAGTACTTATTTTGGAAATTATGTTTAACTTTTGAAGAATACAACTTTAAAAATAATTTAAATGTGTTTTAATTAACTAATAAATGAGGGATTTTTTTGACTAATTTTAAATAATAATGATCAACTAAGATAAATTAAGAATAATATTTTAGTTAGCTAATTTTATAGAAATTAAAATAATATAAAAAGTGATAAAATAATTAATAAAAAATAAAGCATAACTTGTGTTAAAATATATTACCGACATATAAAAAGCATATATAGAATTTTTTTTTCGAGATTTATACTTATATTTTCTTATATTTTTCTATTATTAATAAATAATCTCTATTATGTTAACATATTTTAGTTAAATAAAAATATGAAAATGGTATAACCAAATATTTATTTTTTTTTATTTATTTTTCTAATTTTTTTATTTTCACCTTCTTCTTTAATGCCCGCCGACCCTCCGACCATACCACCTCTCCTCCCCGCCGACCACCACCTCCATCCAAGCCTACCACCGCCACCGTACCACTCCACGACGCCACCATGAATTCACGCCCAATCCACTCATATCCTCACAAACAAAACCTTCATTTTCTATACAAAACCCAATCCTCTAAAATTGCAACACCAATATTCAATCAATTCAAACAATGAGCTCTGAACAATAAATAACCTCTTCTCTTTGCTAATTTCCAACTCCATGTTCTGTACGTTTGGTATGGGTTTCAAGCAAAACCCCTCAACAGAAGAATGGATTTTCTGGTACAGTCTCTTCTCTTCGGTGGGTTCCAAGCAGAACTCTCAATAAAGTGGAAGTTTTGGTTAAAATATGTCTGGGTCTGGGATGGCTGGGTTGTGGCGGCGTCGGGGTCCCGCTAATCGTGGTGGTGGCTGGAGAAATGGGTGGTCGGTGCGGTTGGAACAAGAAGATCTGGAAAAAAAAGTAAGATAATTAAAAGTGAAAGAAAAGGAAAAATGAAAAAAAAAAGAAAAAAGAAAAAAGAAAAAAGAAAAAAGAAAAATAAGATTAGATTTATTTTCTCAATAGATACAAAATAAAATTTAATGATGTGGAGGATGATTTGGCATTTTTTTGTCATGGCAAATGCTCCTAACCCACCTAGGTCGGATGGGATCTTCTATTCCAAAATCGTGTTTCATTTCTATTCATCACGTGTGGATGATTGACACGTGTATTACACTTACCATTTTAATTTTCAAGCATAAATCAAGCGAGAAATTGTAGGGTTCTAAAATGGTAAGTGTAATACACGTGTCAATCATCCACACTATTGAATAGGAGATAAAATACGGTTTTGAAATAGAAGATGTCATCCGCACCTAGGCAACACATCATTAAAAAACTAAATTAAAAACCACCAAATAATTTCCACATAAGCCTGGTTGGCCGGAATTCAAGCCACATGTGCCTCACGTGACTTATTCCGAGCAATTTCTCAATTTCGGCAAAATTTGGACCAAAATCGCGAGTTTTCTTTAGTTCTGAGGACTATTTTGCAAACCGTGATTTTTACAGGACCATTTTGCGACCGACCTAAAGTTACAGGACTAATGTTGCAATTTTGCCATGTGTAACAGGCCATGCTTAGGCCGAATACACGTAAAACAGGCCCAGACCATCCGACGCAAAGCCTAGCCCGACCTATTCCACCCCTAGTCCAAACGACATGTAGCTAGCTGATAACATCTTTCGTGAGTTAGGAGTTTGTTGTTGAAAGTGAGTTTGTTTCTAGCCTCCCACAACGTCCACAACAACGTCGCAAGCATTTGGTGTCCGTCGGGGTTACACTCTGTAGTATAATTCTCAGCCAATCCACCATTGAGTCATAGTCTGAAAAACCTCTGTATCGAATACGCAGGGGGAATGCCGCCCAGAATATCCGAGCCCACTCACAGTCGCGAAGAGCGTGTTCCGATGTTTCCACGTCATTCCCACATCCTCCACAAATAGGATCAATACGCACTCCCTTCTTAATTAGTTCATTTTTAGAGGGAATTATGCCCTGTGCACATTTCCATAGCAACACCTGAACCTTTGAGGGATATCCAAATCTAATTTCCAGAGATGGTTCGCACCTCCAGATTAGGAAGAGGAATTATTTATCCCATCCCTCTCCGCCTTCGCTAACTTATAGCCCGATTTTACTGTGTAGTTGCCATCAGGCCCGTACTTGATGGTAGAGACAAGAGGCCATGCTTGGCCCCAAATTTTTTGGCCCAATTTTTTTATATTCCTAATGAAAAATAATTTTGGCCCAATTTTCTTTTATTCTCATACCAAAACACCCAAGAAAAGACTTTCAACTTCAACGTGCAACACCCAAATTTCAAAAAAGGCCCAAACTCTTCCAAACTTTTATGCAATTCACGTTAATATTCAATTGTCTCTATCATTCTTATCTCAAAAAAAAAAAAAAAAAAAAATTGTCTCTACCATTCCTTGGTCAAAGACTCAAATATTCTAATATTTTATTTGAAGACCAAAATACCAATATTCCTTTGGAGGAATGCATTCCTTTTTGAGCACTATAAGTTTTTTCCGAAAAATATAATGCCAGATATGTATCAAATTATATTGTTGAAGTTCTTTTCAATTGTATATAGAATAAAGATTAATTTTAACATAAAATATGTACATACTTTTTATAAAGTAAATGGTTCACGACTATTCAAATGCACAATTCTCAAGATCAAACGAGGGACTTAAATTTAATTACAACTTTTAAGAACGAAACCCTCTTCTCTTCTCTATTGTGAGTCGTCACTTTCATCTTCCTCACTTGGTCACTCCTCAGCGGTAGCTAGCAGTCAAAGGCGACGGAGGTGGTCAAGGGGCCCATTTTCAGAATCGCGCCTAGGGCCCTGTGAAGCACAGGTCCGCCCCTGGTTGCCATCCTTGGAGAAATGCCAAACTTGTCTGTCCTCCAGTCGAAATTCAGAGTGGAATGGCTAGGATAGCCTTGATGTATAATACCCGAGTCTACAATTTTAAAACTCCCCCCCTTAATGTACTGAAATATAAACAAACCAAAACTAAATAATCCAAAACTGATTTCACCTCTGCTTTCCCCAATTCCACGGTTCCACCTCCTAGTCCTTGTTTTCCCTAAATCCCAATCCCACTTTTTTTTCTTTCAAAATCATATAAGAATTTCCATGATACTTAGATAGTCATTGATCAATAACTTTGTACTGTGATTTTAATTTGTTTTTGCCATTTACTAATTCCTAGCTCCAATTTCTTAAAGGTTTCAACAAAAAAAAACCAAAGGTTTATGTTATGTTCACTAGATTAATTCATCTTGTTATGATTGCGGCTAAAACTAAAAAAATATATTTTCAAAGCAATGAAACATGTGAAGACGATACTTCAGTAACAAAATGGAGATTATTTTCTTGAAGATTGTTCAATGCTCTATATTGAATGACATTTTATTGACAATGTAGATGTATATTTAATCTATTAGTGATGAATTTTATATTTTGAAGTCTCGCCAGACACAACTTTGATGAAATTTAGAAAATATTTGTTTTCCATATATATATATATACACACATTTTTGTATAATTTTTTATTTTCTTAGCCCACTCTATTACTAATCTTTGGATCCGTCACTGATCCCAATCTCCATTTTTGTTAATTCTTTAAATGAGCTTCTTCCAGAGAAAAAACTAAAAAAGCTACACAAGAAAAAATGAGCTTTGAAAACATAAGGGCATAAAAACAACAAAAGAGTAAATGGGATACTAAGAACAGAAAAGTAGTAAAACATAATGAGCAAGTCTCTTGTGAGACGGTCTCACAGATCTAAATCTGTGAGACGAACCTCCTAAGGGCTCCATCTTGAGAACATGAACCATGAAAATAAATTTAAAAATAATAATGAACCATGAAGAAACAATAATAAACCCTAAAAACATGAACCATTAATAAACCCGAAAAATAAAAATAAACCCTAAAAAAAAACTAAAATCCTAAAAACCCAAATCAATTAAAAATAAACCCAAGAAACAAAATAAACCCTAAAAAAACAAATATAAACCATAAGAAAAATAAAATCTGAAAAAAAAACCTTTAAAATTTTGTGTAAGGGCTCCGTCTCACGGATCTAAATTCGTGAGACCGTATCACGCAAGTTTTTGCCATACATAATAGTAGTAACCTGCCATTTATGTAGAAAAGTAGTTATTATAATAGTAGTAATATTAAATAATAATTATAATACCAATGATGACGATGAAGGTGATTTCTATATAATGATAACAACAATAATAAAATCTGTTTAATATTATATATGATCTGCATTAATTCTCATTAACATGTTTATGCTAATTAATTTAACCTATTGAGGCATATATTATTATATTTGCTGTCCAGCATATGGAGTATATAGTATTGAATTACAATAATAAATGAAACCTGGAAAACTCATGTAATTGTCACACCTTAATCATCCAATGTAATGTCCAATAAATGACAGAAGCATTCGTTCAATTTTTTTAACAAAAGTTTGTATATTCATTTATGAATTCCTTTAATTGGGACCTTAGCTTTAGCATCTGGAATAGTCACAGTTTCCATTTCTGTTAATTCTTTAATAGGGTTTCGTCCAAAAAAGCTAGCTACACAAGAAAAATGAGCTTTGAAAAGCTAAGGGCCTAAAAATAACAAAAAGTAAAGGATAATTTCAGAAAACAGAAAAAGATGAGATTCAGGCTAACTACAAAAATAGTCAGAAATTTTCGGAAACTACAAAAACCCTCCTTTAGGTTTTATCTGAAAAATATTTCAAAAGCTCTACTTACGTTTGTCAAAATATTACAGTTACATCCTTGAATTTAAGACACAATCAAACCTCAACATATTTTTTTATAATTTTCAAATATTTTTTAATAATTAGGCCAAACCTTAGGGTCCTTTTGTAATTATCCCAAAAAGTAAAAAAAAGGGGATAATAAGGACAGAATTATAGAAATACTTCAGTGACATAGAAAACTGGCAAAGGGGTATTTGTTTTTGTGTTTACAACACACACTCAGACACACACACACACACGCACACACACACACACGCACACACACACACCTTTGAAGAAAATGGGACGAAGTGGGACTTCCAACGGCAAGAGGCAGTTAGAGCAACCATTAGTTACCCCTGGGGTTGCCCTCGTCCTCAAGTCTCAGGTTCATTCTTTATTTTATATATTAACATCTATAAATTTTTTTTTTTTTTTTTTAAATTCTATGATTCTTTCTGTTCTTGGTCTTGTTCTTATTCTTGTTCATGGCATGGTTTGATATTATATACTTATTATAAAAACGATTTCTCTCTATCTCTGTGCGCCTCTGTTCTGAGCATGGTATGTGTTTTTTCTTTCTTTTTCTTGTTTTATTTCCGTGGTTGCTATTCTGTAATGAAGGGCTGCAGATCAGATCATTAATGGTTAATTTTTTTTTTTTTTTTGTCTTCTTTCATTTTACTTTTTGAAGGTAACCAAAACCAAGAATAGGATATTAATATAACATGTCATTTATGTAGATCAGTAGTAATTATAATAGTAGTCTTAATATTTATATAATTATAACACCAACAACAACAACAACAACAACAACAACAATAATAATAATAATAATAATAATAATAATAATAATAATAATAATAATAATAATAGTAGTAGTAGAAGAAAATACTTTTGTCTTATTTCTTCTCCTCAATCTTTTACTTTTCGTCCTTAATAATATGACAAAAATACTTTTTGGTCCACTAAGTGGACGCCTTGAGAGATTTAGTCCACACTTTTAGGGACTTGAAATTGGTCCACTAAATGACAAAAATTCGGATATTTAGTCCATTGACTTGCAATAGCAGGTAATCTTGTGGGAATTTTGTTTTTGCCTTTCTTTCTAGCCTTAAATTATTTATTAATTGGAAAAACACAAAATAATTTAATAAATTTCTTGAAAAATATGAATAATGTTAATAAATTTTAAAATATTTTAATTGGATAAATATATTCAAAATTATAAAATAAATATTTTTAATGCATAATATTTTATTGAATAAATAATATTTTCATTTTTTATAATCAAAGATTAATAATTAAATAGGTTTTCTTTTTCTTTTTACCACAATATATTTTTATTTATAGTTGAATTAAATATATTTTTCTATATTTTAAGTCTAATATTTTACAAATTCTAATATTAAGACGTAATTTTAACTTAAGATATAAATAATTTTTCTTATTTATAATTTTGAATATATTTATCAATTAAAATATTTTAAATTTTATTAACATTATTCTTATTTTTCATCGGCTTTTTGTTTAAAATTATTTTGTGTTTTTCAATTAATAAATAATTTAAATTCATTATGTAAATTATTTTCAATTTATTCATAATGAATACTATATTTTTACCTAATTTACATTGAAAATAATATTCTCCCCCTCAAAAATGCCACATAATATGCCACATCAACAAAAATAATTCATAATTTAAGGCAAAAAAGGAAAGAAAAAAAAATCCACATATGATTGCAGGTCAAGATTACCTGCAATAGTAGGTCATTGGACTAAATGTCCGAATTTTTGCCACTTAGTAGACCAATTTCAACAATTTCTAAAATTGTGGACTAAACTCTCAAATCATCAACTTAGTGGACCAAAAAACATTTTTGTCTAATAATTATTTGTACTCCTCATAGTTACTTGCATAAGGACATGGGCGGAGCTAGACGTATAAGTTTGAGAGGGCTAAATCAATAAAAAATAAATTTTTAGTACTAAAAATAAATATTTTAAAATAAAATATACCTAGAAATAAATGATTTTTCAAAACATTTGGGAGGGCTAAAGCCCCCCTATACATGCATGAGGATACGCCCCTGCATAAGGGCTAATTAAATGTAAACTTTGGCACCCCCGGCCCTTGGTGTTATTTAACTATTGGCGCTAAGATATACCTCTACCAATGGCGGAGCTGGGGGGGGGAACCGGGCCCCGACTCCCCTTTTTTTTAATAGGTAATTTTTTAAATTTTTTTAGTTAATATTTGTGTATATATAAATATTTTTAATTTTTTTATTTGGCCCACCCCAATTTCGTGTATCGGTCCACCCCATAATTATTTTTGGTTACGCCATTGATCTCTACCATAACCTTATAATATTAATACTACTGATGTACATATCAAACTCGATTAAAAAATCACACCTATTACACATAACCATCTCAGACCCGGAAAAATTACTCATATAGGCCTCATCAGGGTCCGAATGGGTGAGGATACCCGCGACTACTCATCTCCTGCAATCTCTAGTTGGCCCCCTTCATTTATAAATTCTAGGTCCGCGCCTGACTTTTGGTGAATTGTAGAGTATGTCATGGCCACGATTAATACACATGTGATAGATTTAACTTATTTTATTTCAAAATCCCAATAAATCATTGGAATACATATTCAATTATTCATGATAATTCACATTTATATTTGGTTATTGTTTGTTATTTACTCTTTATGTTACTTATAGGATGGAAGAAAAGACTATTATCGGTATAAGCGTGATAATAGTATGCGAAATTTATTCCAAAACTATTGTAAGGAAAAAAATTTAGACTACAATACCGTGGTGTTTGTGTACGATGGTATACGCGTCAAAGCTACAAGGACTCCAGCAGAGGTAACTTTCTTAAACATTTTTTTTTCCAGTAATATTGTTCTCATAAAGTCATTATTGGTTATTCTTTCCCTCTGAAAAATACAATATTTAGCATTAGATAATTTTCAAAATTTAGCTACAATAAGATTTCCATGCTCTAAGTGATTCTAATTATTTTAAAATAAATTGCATGAAAAATGCCTCGAAAAAGATTCGTGATTCATTTTCCTCATAATCGAAAACCTTAATTTACTTTTATCAGCCTCTTAATGGACATGCTAAAAATTGAGAATAAACATGAAATCTAGGGTATGTTTGTTTAGTGATTGGAAGTGATTGGGGGAAGTTTCTGGGGAGTAATTGAGGGAAGAGAGTTTGATGTGATGTATTGGGAAATGTGTGTATTAGTAGAGAAATGCATCGGGAAACGTAATATATGTTTGGTTGGTGATTGGGGGAAATGATTGGGGGAAGTGGGTGATTGGGGGAAGCTAACCAAACATAGCCTAAGATATAGAATTCTCATAATAAATATATTATATTGAAACTAATGCCTCTTGTCTGTTGGCACGGGATCTTCACTTGTAAAAGAGCGTTCCATCTCCTATTTTACCTGCACAAATGATTGACACCCGTGTATAAAAGTTATCATATTAATTTTGAAGTGTAAATCAAGCCTAAACTGTGTATTTTAATATGGTAACTTTTATACGCGTGTCAATCGGTGAAATAGTAGATAAAACACCCCTTTTGGAATAGAAGATCCCATCTTGTTTGCATATGAGTTTATTTGTACTATAGAATTATTATTACAAGTACATTTTTTATATTTCTCTTATGTTTAATTTGCAAGAAAAACGTTCTTGTGCTTATGATATGTCGTTTGTTTATCGACCAATTGCACAAAACAAATGTTCCAAATCCTAGTTGCAACTTAGTGACATAGCAACATTTTCGTTTTTTTTTTTCCATTTGAAATGCAACTTGGCTTGACTCTATATGTAGCTTGGCTTGGAGGATGGAGATGAGATTGATGTTATGGTGCACCAAAATGGAGGTGGATTCGTAGCATTAAGGTCGTGAATGATGGAGGCGATTGACAACTTTTATAGATGTTTTGGTTTATCTAGTTACATGAATGGGCATATGTTGTCCCAAATGCTAGCCTATGTCTATAAAAATTCATAAGTTTTTTCCATTTGATTTCATATGTTAGAACTTTAATTGACTGTTGTTAACTTAATTTATTGTCTTAGTAAGGATGTCATAGTCTTTTGAACACTTGACTTGCAACTCTATATATGTATATTATTATTATTATTATTATTATTATTATTATTATTATTATTATTATTATTATTTATCATTGTTCATCCCCTTTCTTTGATTTGCATTGATTTATCACGTTTTATATTCAAGCAACCTAACAATATATGTAATTAGTAATTATACGGGCATTACTGATCGAGTAATTATAACACTAGTGCTAAATTTAACATGAGCTAATTTTCTAAGGAACAAGTATAACCATTAAACTTCATTAATTAAAACATGAGGTAATTTTAATTTGCCCCCTAAACTATGAGTGTTATTTTTACTTTGCCTACTTAATATTGAATTACTCTACTTACCACTTGAACTTTGCAAATTTAGCCTATAGTTTCCAAATTAGGCCCCCACTGTTAGTGGAAATGCCTGTAGCTATTACATAAACATTATTTGGATTAAATTTTCTTAAAATATCATCATCTTTAGTCAATATCCAAATAATATTAATAATAGTAAATTTCATGAATAAACCTAGATTATGATACCATTTTAGGAGATCACAATAAAATTGTTTGATAAATGGTTTTATCATGATTTTGATGATTTTGTTTTTATACCAAAACAATATTTTTAAATGTTGTCCAAATACTCCTAAATGATTTAAATTGTTTCTACTAATTTTCCGGAGTATTTCTTCAAGTTTATTTTCGACAAAATTGGACAACATTTTTAATAATTTTGTGTTAATGTGTTTCTACATCAAAACAATTGCCCCTAAAAGTTGTCCAAATACTCCCGATCGATTTAAAATATTTTTACTATTTTCTCGGAGTATTTCTTAAAGTTTATTTTCGATAAAAATTGGACAACACTTATGTTTCAGTCTCGACTGGTCGCCCTATAGGGCAACCCGTACCTGTGTTGAGTTTTGAAACAGAACAAGGGACGGAGGGAAAGCTGAGGGGGGCGACCGGTCGACCATTAGGGCGACTTGTGCCTGATGCCTTCCCTCGACGAACAAAAGTCTCTGTTTCGATTTTTGCTCACCTCCAACCGTTCAACATAGGGGGCAACCGGTCGGACCCCCCGTCGACCAGTCTCCCTGTATATTTTTCGTAGAGAACTCATTTCAAACTTATCTCTGCGCGACCGGTCGCACCCCTCTCTTATCAGCAAACTATCCGTTGCATTTTCAAATAGTTTTTCCTTAATTTGTGGGATTGATTTCTAACACTATATTCTTCATTTGTCTTGCAATTTTTCTGATTTCAATCTCCTAGAGAAGCCTATCATGTTCAAGACATCTTCTATAAATAGATGAAGAATTGAAGCAACACAATAAGAGAGAATACTACAACACAACAAGATACACTCAAGCAAACATATTTGTTCTTCATTGTTATTATTCTTGTTGTAATAGCCCAAGGTCTTTCACTTTCACATCTTGAGGTCTAGGCTTATGTCTTGATTACACTTGCACTCAAATTTGTATCATTCATTATCGAGTTGTAATCTTGAATTTTGGGTTATCATTCAACACAAGATATCCTTGTGAGTGTTTTTGTGGTAAGAACACACTTGGATGATCTAGATGATAGATGCAAGAAGATTGTGGTGATCTTCTTATTGAAGAGTGTGGTGCTATTCGAGGTGTTGAAGAATTTGGTATTCTTCAAGTCGGAAGATTGTGGTAATCTTCACAAGGTGCCGTTGAAGATTGTGGTAATCTTCAAGTGAGATTGTGATAATCTCAAAAGAGGTGTTGTAAGGTGCTGTTGTATTAATTGTGGTAATTAATAAAATCTTTTTTTTCTTTTTGAAATCCATCCCGGAGATACTAGGTTGGTAAAGGATTAGGCCCTAGGTGGGTTGAACCTCTATAAATCGACGCTTGTTATTTACTTCCCGCACCTTTACTATTGTCTTGGCTTGTTTGATTCGAAAAGGAGCGCTAAATCGATAAAATGGAGATAATCTATTCACCCACCCTCTAGTTTATCGTAGCCGCTTGACTTACAAGTGGTATCGAGCTAAACTCTTTGGCAAGCTCGTTCCACATCGCGAGTTAAGAGGAACGATCATCGGCTACGAATGAAGAAGCCATGAAGTATGGCAAAAATTAAAAGCCATCTATGAAGTATATGCAAATGAAAGGAACAACTCAAAAACATCTACTTCTCAAATGGATACAAAATCAAATCCAAGGAACAAGCCTCTTACAAATTCCAACTATGAAGAAGTTGAACAATACCTCATGGGCATCGAAGAATTAAAAACGAGGTACGCTCTAAACCATCTACTTCTTATGACAATGAATTGCAAAATGATTATAGTGATTTGCTCAATGATTATGATGAACTTCAAAATGAATTCCAAAGCTTGCTTGTTAAATACAAAAATTTGAAAAAGGAATTCAATGTTTTGAAAAATGAAAAGGATAGTTTATTTACTTCCTATGAATCACTATCATGTGCTCACACTACCACTCTTGATAAGGTTAGAAACCATGAGAAAGAAAATAGTACTCTTGTTGAGGATATTAATTGCATGAAAAAGGATTTATCAAAATTCAACTTGAGTACCAATAAAATGTCCAATATTGTTGATATTCATAATTGTGATAAAGGACTTGATCATAAGTCAAATGTTGTTAATCATATGAAAAATAGTCAAGTCTCTAAGCATGTTGGTCATTACACTTCTAGAATTATTACATGCTTCTATTGTGGTAAAAAAGGTCATACGGTAAATACTTGTCGGGCTAAAAATAGCTCTAATTATTGTTGGAGACCTAAAAGTCTCAAAGCTAATCCCAAATGAACCAAACACTTGAGGGTACCACAAAACGATGTCATATTAGGTACCCGGCGGAATACAAATCAAGGAAAATTCATATCGCCTAGAAGCGTTTCATTTGATCAAAATAGAAGACATCACCACAATGAATTTCCAAGAGAAAGACATTATCAACAATGGAAAGGACATAATCCTTAGAAATGGAGTAATTGGAGAAGCTATCATCTACAAGATGATTTTCAAAGAGGAAGATATCAACAACAAAAGGAACGACACAACCCATGGAAATGGCGTAATTGGTAAATCGTATCTCCTTTTTTAAATATGCATTTTATTTTGATTTGCATGTTTTTATTTGTGCATTAATTGTCAAAATGAGTTTTCAATTCTTTTTAAGGTCTTCAATATATATATATATATATATATATTTGTGGTTTTAAAATTCTTTGAAAAAGAAGACCTTGCATTATGTTTTTAAAACTCTTGTGTATTTACAATGACTTGTATATGTTCATCATCTCTTATGGACTCATTATGCATAATATACTTGTGATATCTTTTATTGCTTTAGCCTACATTTCTATTGCTATGTTTTTGGGCAATATTTGTTTTAAGAATTGTGTAGGACTTATATATATTCTTCAATGGTTATCTACTCATTATTTGACAAGAGTGACATAAACTATCGAGTACGCTCACCATTGTTATTCATCTCTTAGACTCGATATATTTTTGCCATATGCCTATGTGCTTATTTTTCAAGATATTTCAAATGCCATTAAAAGGATTCTTTCGATTTTGAAAGGCACTATTCGTTAAAGCTTGTTTTATCTAAGACTTGTAAAGGATTATATTTTATTTTGATAAAACATTTGAATTTCATCCTTCTCTCAAAAGTATGCATTTCATTGTTCATATTCATTCTTGTCAAAACTCTTGTTCAAATGCTTCTTTTAAATGAGATCTCAACTATATGATCTCGGGTTTTTCAAATTTTAAAAGAGACCTTACATAGCTTTCTATAAGCCTATTTGAACTTACATGTCTTATTGAACTCTTGATGATTTGTTTGAAAGCATATTATGTGTTACTTGTCATTGTGTCTCTATTATTCGATATTACTATGCTCTTGTGCAAGATGTCTTGTTAAGATTTTGCAGAAATTTTTGATATATTGGAACAAGTTTGATGACCAAGGAGAGGTTAGTAGCTCAAAGGTAATGTCAAGAAGAATGTATTGATTTTGATGAAACATTTGCACCCGTAGCATGTTTTTGAAGCTATTCGCATTCTACTTGCCCATTCTCGTTTTTAAGAAAATTTCAAGCTTCACCAAATGAATGTTAAATCCAATTTTCTAAATGGTTTTATTCAAGTAGAAGTCTATGTAAAACAACGGGGTTTGAAAATTTTTTTCTAGGACAAATGATTTTTATAAAAGGCCTTGTATGTTTAAAACAAACACCTCGTGTATAGTTTGAAAGACTTAGCTATTTTTTGCAAAATGATTTTACAAAAGGTAAAGTTGATCTACTCTTCTTGTTTTTTTTTTTTTGAAAAATGGCAAGATTACTTACTTGTGCAAATTTATGAGAATATTAGTTGTGCTACTAATGAATTTTTGTGCAAGATGTTTTCTAAGTTGATGCAAGGTGAACTTGAGATAAGCACGATGGGGAAGCTTAAATTTCTTCATTGAACTTGAAGTTAGACAATGGCAAGAAGGTAGTTATATTTCACAATCAAAGTATACAAGAGAACCTTTGAAGAAGTTAGACATTGAAGAAGGAAGAACTATCTCAACCTCTATGGCTACCAATGTAAAAATTGACAAAGGTTGAGGAAGACATATTGATTGACAAATAAATTCGAGGTATGTTTATCTTCGTTTGTTACTCTTTTAGACTCGATATTTTCTATGCCTTATGTCTATATGCTCGACTTCAAAACTATCCCAACGAATCTCATTAAAGTGCCGTTAAAAGAAATTTTCAAATATTTGAAAGACACTTCCTATTATGGTTTGCTTATCCATGGTCTTTAAAAATGTTTATCTTTTTCGGGATAACAAGTCCGGTGATAATATTTTTTCAAAATATGGTTTGTTACAGTCAAACTAAACATATTGAGATTCGATATATTTTTCTAAGGGATTGCGTTTCTAATATCGAAAAATTGAGATGTGTTTAATTCCGTCACAAGAATAACTCGCGGTTTCAACCATTTACCGCCGAGTCTTTTACCTCATTTCGAGCTTGATTATGGCATAATGTATATTGAATGAGGTCTATGTTTGCATTTTGCACGTTTTTAAAATCTAGGGGCGAAAAATCGGATTTCTGGTTGAAAATTCGGACTTTGAAAAACAGAATGAACCAATGATTTGACGGGTGAGGCCAACCAGTCGGACATCACCTCGACCGGTCACCCATACCCCCGACCGGTCGCCCAATGCAGTTTTATGGTTAAATTTGTCTATGTTCTCAGACTTAGCCATTTTGGCCCTTTCAACTCTATTTTCGTCTCCTTTGCACTTTTCACACACAATTCACTTCAAATGAGTTTTGTTGCATAAATTACATATTTTGGGGATTATCTTGCTCATTTATCATCATTGCTACTCTTCCTCACCAATTAAATGGTAAGAATTCTACTCCTTTTATCTCAATTGGGTTGAACCCTTGAGAAAATGCTTCTACTTGATATATTGATGGAATTCTTATATAATTGTGTTGTGAATGATGATTGTTGTTGGTTTATATTTGTAAAATTGATTTTGGTGATGAAAAACTTGGCTTGATTACATTTACAAGGGCTATATATATCTTCTTATATTTTTTACGCCCGCCAAGTGTTCGATAAAACGTTTCAATGAAAAATTCATCACCTACATGATTCTCTCGATCTCAAAAGTCTTATATATTTATAGAGATCATGTTTTGCTAATCAAATGAGTTTTCATAAGCTTCTACAAGTCATATGATCGACTTTTCCATCCTATTTGGTTTATAAACTTTAATGTTCAAATAGCTCAATAAATCGGTTTAATTGCACACTTTGATATGAATATATGATGTTTTTATCGTGCTAACATTCTTTTTGATGATTCCAAAGGGGGAGAAACATGTTATAAGCTTATTAGCTCAAAGAAGCTAAAATAAGCTCGAGAAAGAAACTATAAACTGTGGCTATTAAAAGCCAAAAGTTATGGATCATACTTAGTCCATTTGATGTATTATGGACTTGTTTACATGTCTAATGATGTTTTATTGATAGGGGGAGCTTATAAGCTCTTCATACTTAAGTTCTATTTGGAAAAGCTGAGCTTTTAGCTTTTGGTTGATTGCTTCTACATCACTCTTGTTGTGCATGTTGATAGGGGGGCTTTTGCAAAAATATTTTTGAAAATCTATACTCTCATCCTTGTGATTATATTGCGTGGAATGTTGTTGCTCACAACGAATAGTTTATTTTTAACCGGTAAAATTATTTTATTTTCAAAATCAACCTCGTTAAATTGTTTTGGTTTGTAATCATCAAAAAGGGGGAGATTGTTTGATAAATGGATTTATCATGATTTTGATGATTTTGTTTTTATACCAAAACAATATTTTTAAATGTTGTCCAAATACTCCTAAATGATTTAAATTGTTTCTACTAATTTTCCGGAGTATTTTTTCAAGTTTATTTTCGACAAAATTGGACAACATTTTTAATGATTTTGTGTTAATGTGTTTTTACATCAAAACAATGTCCCTAAAAGTTGTCCAAATACTTCCGATCGATTTAAAATATTTTTACTATTTTCTCGGAGTATTTCTTGAAGTTTATTTTCGAGAAAAATTGGACAACACTTATGTTCCAGTCTCGACTGGTTGCCCTATAGGGCAACCCGTACCTGTGTTGAGTTTTGAAACAGAAAAAGGGACGGAGGGAAAGCTGAGGGGGGCGACCGGTCGACCCTGAGGTTGACCGGTAGGGGAGACTGGTCGACCATTAGGGCGACCGGTGCCTAATGCCTTCCCTCGAAGAACAGAAGTCTCTATTTCGATTTTTGCTCACCTCCAACCGTTCAGCATAGGGGGCAACGGGTCGGACCCCCCGTCGACCGGTCCCCCTGTGTATTTTTCGCAGAGAACTCATTTCAAACTTATCTCTGCGCGACCGGTCGCACCCCTCTCTTATCGGCAAACTATCCAGTTGCGCGTTTAATGACTTTTCCTTAATTTGTGGGATTGATTTCTAACAGCTATATTTTTAATTTGTCTTGCAATTTTTTTACAGATTTCAATCTCCTAGGAGGAGCCTATCATGTTCAAGACATCTTCTATAAATAGATGAAGAATTGAAGCAAAACAATAAGAGAGAATACTACAACACAACAAGATACACTCAAGCAAACATATTTGTTCTTCATTGTTATTATTCTTGTTGTAATAGCCTAAGGTCTTTCACTTTCACATCTTGAGGTCTAGGCTTATTTCTTGTTTACAATTGCACTCAAATTTGTATCATTCATTATCGAGTTGTAATCTTGAATTTTTGGGTTATCATTCAACACAAGATATCCTTGTGAGTATTTTTGTGGTAAGAACACACTTGGATGATCTAGGTGATAGGTGCAAGAAGATTGTGGTGATCTTCTTATTGAAGAGTGTGGTGCTATTCGAGGTGTTGAAGAATTTGGTATTCTTCAAGTCGGAAGATTGAGGTAATCTTCACAAGGTGCCGTTGAAGATTGTGGTAATCTCAAAAGAGGTGTTGTGAGGTGTTGTTGTATTAATTGTGGTAATTAATGAAATCTTTTTTTTTTTGAAATCCATCCCGAAGATACTGGGGTGGTAGAGGATTAGGCCCTAGGTGGGTTGAACCTCTATAAATCGACGCGTGTTATTTACTTCCCGCACCTTTACTATTGTCTTGGCTTGTTTGATTCGAAAAGAGGGCTAAATCGAGAAAATGAAGATAATCTATTCACCCCCTTCTAGATTATCTAGCCGCTTGGACTTACAAAAATAACCATAAAGATTAAGTGGTAATTTTGGAAATTACAGGTTAAATGCAACAATTTGCACAATTTAGTAGAACAATTAAAAGTTAAGTAGGCAAAGTAGAAAAACTCGCATAGTTTTGGGGCAAATTGAAATTACCTCTTAAAACATTCATAGATAAGTTGCCATTAACTTTATTTATCGATATAAAGTTCTTACTTTGATAAAGATGAATTTGTTTATTATTATTATTATTATTATTATTATTATTATTATTATTATTATTATATTAACTTCAAAAAAATGGCGGGTTGGGTTGCATTTTCTTAGGCCCAAAATGAGCCGGTCTTTTGGGCCAACCCATTAAGCCCAAAAAACCAGCCGACGGGTCGGCCTGATTTTTCCTATGTATTTTCGTAGGTTGAGCCGAATGGACTCAAAAAATAGTGGTCTAGTTACTGTTTAGTCCGACCTGGACCGACCCCATTTTTTGCTTTGACCCGGCAGGCCGGCCCAACTCATTTGACACCTCTAGTCTTATAGAGTAGCACGATCGTGCAGTCTTATAGGACATCACGATCGTGCTACTTTAGTAACGGTACTTTTGTCTTTATAGGTATATTTTCTATAAAAATAGGTAGAAAAATTGTTTGACTAATCAAAACCCCATCCCCCCATTTAACATTTGACTTGCAGCTCTATATATGTATATAATTCTTATTTATCATTGTCCCGGATGTACATTCAAGCTTGGAGGTACAGTTGTACCCCAAACTTAAAAAATTCAACAATATTTTTTAGTAAAAAAAATTAATAATAAATTTATACCCCCATTTTTACAAAAAGAATTAGAAAATTCAAATAAAACAATACAAATTTTCAGAATAAAATTTCAAAAATTAAAAAATTTACTTAACAACTTGAATAAATAAACCATAGCATACAAAACTAAAAATATCAAAAAACAAAAATCTAATAATATCAATAATATTATCAAAATTGTGTTTTAATTTTTCATGTACGGTTATATAGTCAACTTTTACAAAAAATTTAAACAGCATTTTGTCATATGACTTAAATATTAAACAATATTTATATGCATTTTTTTAAAATCTACCGTACCCCCATTTCAAAATTCCTAGACTCGCCACTGCATTGTCCGTTCCTTTTCTTTGATTTGCATTGATTTTCTTCACGTTTTATACTCAAGTAACCTAACAATATAATCGATAATTATACAGCCATTATTGAGTAAAGTC
Organism: Rehmannia glutinosa; assembly: GCA_016081115.2. Lineage (NCBI taxonomy): Eukaryota > Viridiplantae > Streptophyta > Magnoliopsida > Lamiales > Orobanchaceae > Rehmannia > Rehmannia glutinosa. The sequence continues at coordinate 107,555 of JABTTQ020000708.1, forward strand.
GTATTCTAATGAACTCTTAAGTTAATAACACTGCTAAATTTAACAGGAGCTAATTTTCTACAAACAACAAGTATAACCATCAAACTTCATCAATTAAAACATTCATACATAAATTGCTATTAACATTATTATGGATTGTTTATTATTATGATTATTTTTAGTTAAGATAAAATTATTTGGCTGTCTTTTTGTTAAGTTGTCACTGACAACTTCATTTGTCGTTGAATGCAATTTGTATTTCCTATGTTGGAGTGGCAAATCTTTTAACATATGATCTTTCCTTGTCTTTTGTTCTTTTTGTTTAGGTTGGGGAAGTAATTATAAAAAAGCATAAAATGACCATGCAAAAAAGAAGCAACTAATTAAGACTGCATGCAGAAAAGTTGAGTGAAACAGAATACAAATTAACTAAGACAGAAATAGTTGCTAATGTGCTTTAACTGACATCAAATTTTCTTCACCACAGATTGGGTAAAAAAGTGAAAAATATAAAAACAGAGCAATAATATTCCATGGCTAGCTAGCTAGGCCTTCATGCATCTTTCACGTCCTATTCAATTTCATCAAGCTCCATTTCCATCAATCAATGCGTCTATGTGATCATTATCTTCCAACCCCAGCTGCAATATTTTCGTACATTATTTAGAATTTAATAAAAAGAGAAATATCAACCAGCATAAGAAAGAAAATAATATTACACAAAACTTTTGTGTGCATATGAAAAATATTTTGGCAGTTATCTACAAAAATACTAGATAAATGCAGACAACTTGATATTTATTTTTATTTTACAAATTACCACCTCATGATTGGTATTTGTTAGAGCAACAGCCAATCCAGGCCCGAATATAAGGCCGACTGGGCCAAAAATTTCCATGCCCGTAAAGGACTGGTCTCTATTTTGGTCCAAGATAAAATGCACTACACGGGTCAAGTTGGGTCCCGAAAAAGTCAGCCCGATGGATTTTTGGGTGGCCCGACCCAATTTTACCCCTTGGCCTCTTCCGTCAGATGGCCCGGTCCTACCGATTGACACCTCTAAATATTTATTAGGCACATATAAACATTAAACATCAAATGGGTATTTGTAATTTTAAATGATTAATTAAATTATTTATACTTGGTAAACTTGGAGTAATTTTTGTAATTTCCCCAATATTTTATTTTGTCAAAAAATTCACTTACAAATTGCAGTTAATTAAGGATGTAAGAATATTTGAACTAAATGTGTACCTGATTTGGTGTTCTGTCATGAGAGAAATCACGATGATCAATGACAAAGCGTGTTGAACGATAGTCCAAAGAAGCGTGCTGGCAAAAACCACGCAATAGCTTCCTTATTTTTACATTCCGTTTCACCCTCGCAACTATCTCTTTCCCATCCTAAAAAAAAAAAAAAAAAAAAAACGTGACAATAGATTCTAAAAAGAAAACATATATTACCAAAAAATCTTTATTACACTTGCTTCTAGCTAGTATGTGCTTTTAAGTTTTAGGCCACAAATTCAGTTCTGATGACTAAGGCCATGGATGGTTGGCAAAATATTTTGTAAATTTTCCCCCCAAAAAATTATTTTATTAAATTAAAAGAGCTATCAACTTAACTATTATCATCAAACTTTCATGTTACTTCCAATAACACTCTCAAAATTTATTCCATTTTTCTTAATACTTTTCTCACGATATTAACCACAAACTAGAAAGGAGCCGAACAAAAAGCCAAACATACACAGCCTATATATATATAATTTCTTTTTCTCACACACAAACTCCATGTCTTTTTCTCACACACAAACAAAAAAAAAAAAAAAACAAAAAAAAAAGTTACGACACTTGATAAAATTCATTAAAAGTAGAATCTACACAAAGAAATGGGGGAAAGAGAGAGAAAGAGGGACCTTATTGGACTTGAGAGTTAATATGACGCTATTATTTCCAGGTTCCTGTTCATCAAACTTCATTCTTTTGGTTTCCCTTTCAGCCATTGCTATAGGCTTTCCAAGGAGATTTTACTGATCTGTATCGATTGTATATATAAATATTTGTATTTCAGAAGAGAATCTAATTTCTGGGAAGGAAGGAAATCTTATTGCGTACAAGAAACTCTGAAAGTAAACAGAGATTCATGTGCAGATTCTATTTTTTCAGATAAGGTCGTCTAGCTATAGTCTTGACTCATTGGGAGTAAAAAAATTGAAATTGAAACAAGGAATTTTTTTGATTGGCATTGGAAAATTAAATGAATTCATTGGAACACGATGTCTTGGAAAAAGAGTCGAGACTTTGAAATCAATTAATTAAATCATGAAAATGATAAATTAAAATGTTGTTTGGAAATATGGGAGTATTCAGAACTATCCCAAGGGACCTACGGTGGATCGAGCTCAGTTCTTCCCCCCAGGGTTTACTTTCGACCCTTGGGTTCATTCAGAACTATCACAAGGGACCTACGGTGGATCGAGCTCAGCTCTTCCCCCCGGGGTTTGCTTTCGACCCTTGGGTTCATTCAGAACTATCCCAAGGGACCTAGGGTGGATCGAGCTCAGCTCTTCCCCCCAGGGTTTACTTTCGACCCTGGGTTCATTCAGAACTATCCCAAGGGACCTAGGGTGGATCGAGCTCAGCTCTTCCCCCCAGGGTTTACTTTCGACCCTTGGGTTCATTCAGAACTATCCCAAGGGACCTAGGGTGGATCGAGCTCAGCTCTTCCCCAGGGTTTACTTTCGACCCTTGGGTTCATTGAACTATCCCAGGGACCTAGGGTGGATCGAGCTCACCTCTTCCCCCCAGGGTTTACTTTCGACCCTTGGGTTCATTCAGAACTATCCCAAGGGACCTAGGGTGGATCGAGCTCAGCTCTTCCCCCCAGGGTTTACTTTCGACCCTGGGTTCATTCAGAACTATCCCAAGGGACCTGGGGTGGATCGAGCTCTCTCTTCCTGAGGGGTTTACTTTCGACCCTTGGGTTCATTCGTAACTATCCCAAGGGACCTAGGGTGGATCGAGCTCAGCTCTTCCCCCAGGGTTTACTTTCGACCCTTGGGTTCATTCAGAACTATCCCAAGGGACCTAGGGTGGATCGAGCTCAGCTCTTCCCCCCAGGGTTTAGTTTGAATACCGCTCATTCATTCAAAAGAGAATTTATTTATATACAATGAAGATAGTTCTGTATATTACATGTAGAATGTTTTAAATGACAAACATTCCATGGACGAGGAACTTTGCCCTACAGTGTCTTCCACTCATACGCTCATCCTCGCTAGTGCGCTCATTACTTTATAGGGTCCTTCCCGGTTTGCCTCCAACTTTCCCACCGATTTCCAAGATCGCCTCTCCTCAAAACCGGATCTCCCACCGGAAGTTCCTCTTCTTAACCCTCTTATCATAAGAGGCCTTCATGATTCTTTTGCTAGCTTCCATTCTTAAATATGCTTTCTCGCCTTTTTTCCTCCAATTCCTCCGAGCTTCTTTCATTAGTTCTTGATTTCGGGTTTCCTCAAAAGTTTGTATCCGGTGTGTTTCCATACCAATTTCAAGTGGGAATAACCGCTTGGCCCGTAAACTAAGCTAAAAGGGTTTCTCTTGTTGCTTCCTTCGGGGGTAGTCTGTCGACCACAAAACCGATCGTAATTCCGTCCACCCACCTCCTCCAAACTCTTTTCTAACCTAGCTTTGATTCCCCTAACGAGTTCTATTAGTCACCTCCACTTGCCCATTCGCTCGAGGATGAGCTACCTGTGAAATGTTGCCCGACCTTCATCCCTTCCAACCAACTCCTAATCTTTCTACCTTGAAACTGGGTACCATTATCTCAAAACCAAATCCCTAGGCCAACCGTACTCGCTAATTACATTTTTCCATATGAAATCAATCATATTTTGCTCGCTATCTTAGCCACCGGTTCGCCTCCACCCATTTACTAAAGTAATCCACACCACTATAAGGAACTTGCTGACTGTGGCAATCGGAAAAGGTCCTATGATATCTATACCCCATTTGGAAAAAGGACAAGGCGAACTCATTACTCCGAGCAGCTCGGCTGGCTGATGTATCAAGGAACCATGTTTTTGACACTTCTCGCATGTTTTTACTAAGCTTCCCGCTTCTTCCTTGATCTTTGGCCAGAAATATCCAGCCCTGGTAGTCTTCCTTGCCAGGGTTTCGCTTCCCCATGAGCCCCACACGCTCCTTCATGTATTTCCCGAGTACATATCGACCTTCTTCTTCCGATAAGCATCTTAGCATAGGTCCTCAAACGTTCTTTTATACAAATGATCTCCCACGATACAAAATCTCATCGCCCGAGCTTGAACTCGAGCTGCTTTACGCTTGTCGCCAGGCAAACGTGCCTTGCTCAAGTACTGAAAAAGGGAAAACCTCCAATCATCTCCGTTTTCTATCTCCAATATCTCCATTTCAATGCTGGAGCGCCTTCGAACAAAATAGTAATCTTCCTGGTGCAACAATTATCCGCCGAATCGGCTATCTTAGCTAAGTGATCGCGCCTTGACATTTTCTTCCTCGGAATTTGTTCAAGTTTAAAAAAGGTGAAACTTTTGACCATCCCTTCTATCATCGATACATATCTCTTCATTCGATCCTCTTTTATCTCGAACTCCCCGACACTGGTTGGTTACCAAAGATAGAATCTGAGTATGCTATTAATGACTTGACTCCTAAATTCAAAGCCATTTTTAAACCTCTTACCAACGCCTCATATTCAGCCTCATTGTTTGAGGCTTTGAACCCAAATTTAACCGCAAACTCCAGGTCTTCCCCCAGGGGGTTGGTCAATACAATTCCTGCTCCGCTACCAGTTGATGTGGACGACCCATCCACATGTAGCAACCATTCAGCCGCCTCTCCTTCCGGCATCATCTCTTGCAAAAAGTCAGCTAGAGCTTGACCCTTGATAGAGGTTCTCGGGCGACACTCAATGTCAAACTCCCCCATCTCAATAGTCCATTTGATCATCCTCCCAGACACCTCTGGTTTTCCCATGACCCGCCCTATAGGCAAATTAGTGTATACCACTACCTTATGCGATAAAAAATAAGGTCTTAATCTCTGTTCTTGTCACCAATGCGGCCCCGCCTCTACTTCCGAATACCTGGACTCCGCCCCATGAAGGAGTTTGCTTATGTAGTAAATCGGCAATTGTCGTCCGAGCTCTTCCCTCAGTAATACTGCACTAACAGCCGACTCCCCTACCGACAGGTACAAGTATAGGGCTTCTCCCTTCACTGGCTTAGTCAACAATGGTAGTTTAGATAAAAAGATTTTCAGCTCCCCAAAAGCTTCCTCACATTCCCTTGTCCATTCGAATTTCTTTGCCTTTCTCAAGACCTTGAAAAATGGTAGGCTTCTCTCCTGATTTGGATATAAAACGGTTAAGAGCTGCGATTCTCCCGTGAGAGCATTTTGCACCTTATTAATGCATGTGGGGGATACCATCCTGGACCGCCCTCACCTTTTCAGGTTTACTTCTATCCCCTTTCGGTCACCATGTATCCGAGGAACTTACCCGACCGACCCGAAAGAACATTTAGCAGGGTTGAGCTTCATCCCGAACTTCCTTAGTACCCCAAAAAGTTTCATCCAGTCTGTGTATGGGCCTCCGCTTGTTTACTCTTCACAAGCATATCATCCACATAGACCTCCATATTCCTTCCAAGTTGTTGCTTAAACATCCTATCCATAAGCCGTTGGTACGTAGCCCCTGCATTTTTCAACCCAAATGGCATCACCACATAACAAGATGCGTTCGGCGATGATGTTATGAAACACACTTTCTTTTGATCCTCCACCAAACAAACGGATTTGATGATACCCTTGGTACGATCCATCATACTCGAGAAGTTCGCACCTGTTTGCCGAGTCCACCAACCGATCTATGCGGGTAATGGGTAATAATCTTTGGGGCATGCTTTGTTTAGATCGCGAAAGTCAATGCACATCCTAAAGGTCTCCCTTTAGGAACTAGATCGTTAGATAACCACTCGGGAATGGACTTCCACGATATGGCCGACTTCTAACAATTTAGTGACTTCACCTTGGACAATTCCATCTTTCTCCACCCCGAAAGGTCTCTTCTTCTGCTTCACTGGTCGGACCGTTTTATCCACGTTAAGATGATGAGTAACCTGTGTTGGATCTACCCCTAGCAAATCCCCGGCAGACCAGGCGAAGACATCTATATTTCTCCTCAGGAATCCAATCACTTCCTCCGTCAACTCCGGACTTAGTTGGGTTCCTACCCTGGTCGTCTTGCCTGGCTCCTCTGGGATGAGCTCGATATTCATCAGTTCTTCCTCTGGCCTCACACTTAACAGATCTGGCTCTTCTTTCTCCTTTTTTCTTATTTTAATTGGCTTTGTTTCTCTATCCAATTCTGCCATCTTTCTCTTAGTTTTCTTCTGTTCTCCCTTCCTAACCGCCTCCACATAGCATTTCTAGATGCTTGGATGTTTTCCACACCTCTCCATCTTTTTCTCCCACCGCAAATTTTAGTTTCATATGATAAGTAGATACAATAGCCTGGAACAAGTTCAAAGCAGGTCTACCTATAATAGCATTATAAGCGGAATATGAATCTACAACAAGAAACGTTACCATGCGAGTTTTTTGCAAGGGATATGTCCCGATGATATTGGCGGAAGCGACACCCCCACCGGCCGACCATGCCTCCGCCGAACCCAAAAAGGGCAGTTTCCACCGGCTGTATGTCCATTCCTAAGTCCATCTCCAGGTAAGCATCATAAGACAGAATATTGACAGAGCTTCCCGTGTCGATCATGACCCGGGCTACTTCAAAGTTTGCCATATTAACAGTTATTACCAAAGCATTGTTATGCGGCATTGACACCAATTTTGGGCCCCCGGCCTGAAACATACTCGAGATCCTGCCGCCTCGCTCCCTACCTCCATCACACTTCCCTTCGTTATCCTAGCATGAGCCTTTCGAGCCCTATTCGAATCCCCATCCGTAGGACCTCCCACAATCATGTGAATTGTACCCTTAGCAGGTGGGTACTCTTGGCGACCACCACGGCCTTCTCCATCCCTTTACCCCGATGAGGCCGACTGCGCTTTAGGTCCTGGCCTCGGGTCCCGAGCTGATTCCCGCTTTATCCAATTCTGTAACCATCCATTCCGCACCATCCTCTCTATTTTATCCTTAAGATGACGACACTCCTCAGTGGTATGCCCATAATCATTGTGGAACTCGCAAAAGAAGTTCGACCTGGGTTTATGAGGGATGTTGGAATAATTCGCAGGCCACTTCAACTCCTTATTGTTTGCCACGGCGACCAAGACGAGCCCGGGAGCCACCGGTGTATAACTCCTGGTCTCGACTGCCCTTGCTAAGAGACCAGGCCTGCTATCTTCCCTATATCTCTTAGGATTAATTTCTCGCGAGCCTTCTCCCTTTTCCCGCTTTTTCTCCTTTCCTTCATCCTTCTTACTTTTTTGTGCTTCTTCTAAATTTATGTATTTCTCTGCCCTAGCCAAGAGATCGTCAAAATCCTTGGCCGACCTCTTAGCTACCGACCTGAAAAAATCCCCTCCCGCAACCCGGGGGAGAGCACCGCCAACACTTCCGGGTAAATGAGGGCACCTCTAAGCATGGTTGTGGTGAATCTTTTTATGTAGCTACGTAGGGTTCCGACTCCCTTGCTTGATATTAAAAAGCGTCAAAGGAGTTCTTTGATGTTTTCTCGAACTGGCGAATTGATGTAAGAAAGCCGAACTAAACTCCTCGAACGAGCCTATAGATGCGTGCGGGAGCTGGCTAAACCATTGTTGTGCGGACTTTGATAAGGTAGTGAGAAAAACTCTACATTTGACACCTTCGGAATACCTATGGAGAAGCGCGGAATTCTCGAATCGGCACAAATGTTCCCAGGGGTCCGCCGTCCCATCGTACTCGTAACTTAATGCCCTGAAATTATTTGGTAAATCGTCCGCCATCACTACCTCCTTAAATGGTATGCCCTTCCTCACGGGCTCCTTTTCCTTTAGCGTATTTCTCAACTCCCTAACCTCTCTCTGCAAGCTACCTACCAACTCCACTACACCACCCTCTCCCTCCGCTCTACCCTCCATAAGTGGAGCAACCTCCCTCTCCCTCCTTTCGACCCCTTCCCTCCTTACCAGCGCCGCTCCCACCGCACCTTCGATCAGTGCTCCCAGCTGCTCCCTCGTGAATTGTAATGTTTCCCTAGCAAACTCCTCGCCCAAGTTTACAGGGGGCAGCCTAGCAGCGAGCGGCACAGATCCTACCCCGGGGGTTTCCACAGCGACCCCGCCTCTCTCTAATTCTGAACTACCCGAAATATTCTCCTCTAATGGATCCATGATTCCTTTGCCCCTATCACCTACCCCACTCATACTCACGCCTTAAAACCCAAATGTTCCCACAGACGGCGCCACTTGATTAGTCCAAAAACGAACTGCTCAAGATCCCTAGCTTGACCCTCTGCTGCCTTCCTGCACAAGACTACCGGAGGACTCCGGTGTTAGCACTCCGACGATCAAGTTAGTAAGGGTTGATTTAAAGATTTACTCAAATAAAAGACCAAAATAATAATATCCCAAGAAAAAAAGAAGATCCTCCCATCTCTACCTTTTGCTCTTATTTATAGCCCTCCATAAGGACCTCTTGATCCACGTGTCTATTCCCTAGTGGTTCTTCTATCGGGTGTCGAGACCATATATTCCCGACCGCTTAATGAGTAACTAAATGTCGATCGGCTCGTGTCCTAGTTACTCTGTCCCATCAAGTCGCATGATCATTTAAAGCCCAAAGCAGTCTTGCCTAGGATACATTAAATGCGCAGCAAGTCTTGCTTAGATGCATTAAATGCACACAGCAGTCTTACCTAGGATGCATTAAATACGCAGTCTTGCCTAGGATGCATTAAATGCGGCAGTCTTGCCTAGGATGTATTAAATGCAGAAGCGGAGTCTTGCCAGGATGCATTAAATACGCAGCAGTCTTGCCTAGGATGCATTAAATGCGCAGCAGTCTTGCCTTAGATGCATTAAATGCACAAAGCAGTCTTACCTAGGATGCATTAAATGCAGCAGCCAGTCGGTTCGACCCTGAAGAATTGTCCCTTCACACCTTTTCCGAAATAGTACTCGCCACGACTTTAGTCATCCCCCGCTACCTCACTATGTAGTCCTTTAGAACCTCGTAGTTCTCCCTATATTAGTACCTTCTAGTGTCCGGACGGGAAGGTCCGGCATAGAACAAGATCGATCCTTTTAGTCCAGTGAGGTTGGCACCACCAGTCTGCTCGAGGAAGACTGAATCGGGACTCAGGATGACTCGAATTGGGCGGATCAGGCCTTTACCAGTGGGTGGGGTGACCTGGGATTGGGGCGGACACAGCTTCTTTACCTTCCCAGGTCGGGCCAGATGACTGGCATTGGACCGGTTAGGCCTCTACCCAGGTCCGGGATGACTGGGATTGGGACGGATTCAACTTCTTTACCTTCCTGGTCGGGCTAGATGACCTGGCATTCGACCGGTCGGGGCCTCTACTCAGTGTCCGGCCTGGGATGACCGGGATTGGGACGGATTCAACCTCTTTACATTCCCAGTGTCTGGCTAGGATGACTGGAATAGGTCGGTCCGGCCTCTATTCGGGTCTTTTGGGACGACCTGGAATTGGGCCGGATCAGTATTCTAGAGATAGATCCTATTAGTATGACTTACCCATTGATTACGATAAATTTGAATTAGGCCTTTATATTCAAATTATGTATATGTAAAGGAAAAACATGGGGCCAAAAGTGTCATTTTCATTTCAAAAACATATAAGTTTTCTTCTCTTATTTTAATGATTTTAGAAAGGGAAAATTCATTATTCATTTTGTAATTGCCTTTTTCAAAAACGAAAATTTGGAGAGACATTTTGATAGTTTCAAAATAGCGAGAACTCAAAAGTTAATAACATTGCTAAAATTTACTACCCTCCAACTACACATGCTAACTCCCGACAGAAAAATAACAAGAATAACGATCAAACTTCTTTTATTAAACATTCATAAATAAAGTCGCGACAAACTATGTTGGTCGATATATATACGGTACATAATAAAAAAATTATTAAGTGTCTTTGTTGTTGCTGTTGTTGAGTTGTCACTAACTTCATTTGTCGATGTACAATCATATTGCCTATTTAATAGTAGCAAATATTTTAACATTTTGATATAATTTCCTCAATCAACTTTTGAATATTTGAACCATGTTCAATGATTCATTATAACAAAGCAACAAAAGAACCTTGCAAAAAGGGTAAGTGCTTTAATTGACACCATATATTCTTCATCACAGATTAGGTAAAAAATAAAAATGAAAACAAAGCATTGGATCTTCTAACCCCAAGAACCAAACCAAGACACACACACACAAACACACACACACACACACACACACACAGAGAGAGAGAGAGAGAGAGAGAGAGAGAGAGAGAGAGATTGTAAAGGATGGCTGAAGGTCAAACTTCTAAAGGCAATTCTAAAGGCAAGAGGACTATGGAGACACCATCAAACTCTAGAGTTATAATTTGCATCAAATCTCAGGTTAATTTCTTCTTAATTTCATCCATTCATTTTTCTTTTCATTTCCCTTGTGATTTGTTGTTCACGATCTTACTTAATATTCTTGCCCCATCTTTTTCAGTATAACTTCATATGCCTACATAGCACATTGAATTTTGAAAATTGTGTAAAACACTTATATTAGAAGGGACTTGAACCAAAAAAAAAAAAAATCATTTGAAATGCTATTGTTTAGTGCTAGTTTATTTTCACATCCGACAACAGATTTCTCTGTGTTGTGTGAGATACTTTTTTTTTTCGGGGTTTGGGGCTCTAATAATAATAAGTTTAGTAATAATAAGTAATTATTTCCCCCCTTATTTCCCCTTACAGTAATTAAAATAATTATTATCAGTAATTATTTTAATTTTCTCCTTATAGTAATACTCATTGAAAATTAACAAAATCTTCTTTTTGTAAAAATAGGTCATCCAAAATATTTATTTTCTCCTTCCAGTACTCTTAGTTTGTTCTCCTTAATTTGGCTTCAATTTATAGAAGGGCTGAAAGTGAAACCTTATTGAAACATTTAAGAATAAAGTAAGGTTCTTTAATTATCCCTTTTTGTATTCTTATATTTTTTTGGGGGGGTACCTGCTTCAGTATATATAAGTAATCTGACTCTTCTGTTATTTCATCCGTATTCATATAATTTTAAGATAATTACCTAAGTCACATAAGCAATATATTTAATTTCGAAATGCGCCAATGATCTCATTGGAATCTACACATAGACATCTCACATTTAAACTGAATTAATATTTTGTCCGATATATTCCATTTACTCTTATGTCATTATAGGATGGAGACGTACTCAGATATCGATTTCCACGTGACAAAAGAATGCAATTTTTATTTTCGACTTATTGTCAAGATAAGAATCTCGACTACAAAGTTGTAGTATTTCTGTACGATGGGCGACGTGTTAAATCAACAAAGACTCCATCAGAGGTAATTTCTTACCACAACTTTCTTTAATTTTTCAATATTCTCAATCGTAATAAATTATTAATATTTGTCTCATCTTTGAAAAGAAATTAATTTCGGTACTGTTAAATAATTTTAAAATCTATGATATCGATATATAACATCGCATGTCCTGTAATGCAGAACACAAGTAATATTCATAAATTGCTTGCATAATGATAGATTATAATTGTACAAATTGATAGGAGTGTGATTTCTTTTTCAAGGTTTTGTGCTTCATTGTACAAACAGTTCTTGTGTTGTACGCTTATAAGTACTTATAACAATCAATTATTCCATAAATATGTGGAAAATGGATGTCCCAAAATCCTAATTAATTGCGATATATTGATAAAGTCCATATATATTATTTGCTTAATTTTAACAATAGAAACATAATAACGATGTATTGTTTTCTATTTGAATGCAATTTGGTTCGACTACATATATAGCTTGGCATAGAGGATGGTGATGAGATTGATTGCATGGTGCACCATGACGGAGGTGGCTATACTATTGCAACTATTTCAACCTTTTGAGCAAGCACAAGTGATAAAGAGAGTATTCACTAGATCATTTATGATGTTTATTTCTACAACGGATTTGTATGGGGAAAAAAAACGATCCAAATTTTATATGATCAAATCATATATAAATGTCACCACTAAGATGTCTCTACATCGATGTCTTGGTAAGATGGTCATATTTAAAATGTTTTGGGCCACATTAGCTAGTGATGTTTTAATTAAAGATCTTATACTTTATTTAATTTCATCACATACTTAATTTTAGTTTATTATTCATAATCTTAATTCTCCTGTATATAACATTTATATATTACAATTACAATTACATTAAATAAACTAGGGATTTTCATCATGTTCAAGAAAATGTATATAATAAGCACATGTATATTCAAAAATAAATGTGTCAACTTTATTAATAATAAAAAAAAATTCACATGTTGTTTTAAGTGCATTATCCCTAACACTTTTTCATATTTCTATGATCAAAATAAAACTTTGGAAATCTATCTTGTTCTAGCCTATTTGTTATCATCAAAATCTATACAATATATTTCCTAATAGATATGATTGACACAATTTGTCGAAATATGGTTCTTATGACTTTTTAATTTTTTTAAGTACAAATTCTGGGAGGGGATGGGAATCGAATTGAGACACCAGACTACCAAATGATTTCCTGTTCTCACCCTAGAATTTTTACTAATTGCTTTATTGATAACTATGGTTTGAAACTCTTACTTGTTTCTGTTAAAAAATTAAAATAAATATATTTTTCTCCATAATGTTATTTCAAAATTTTATGTACAACTATATTTCCAACTGTTTCTAAATGACACTTAGACCCATCACCCAAGCATCCATTCACTCTGTCACGCCCCAAACGTGACGCGACGGCGATCAATCACTTAAACAGAAATAAACCCAACATTCTAGAAAACGATGCAACAATCCCAAGTGAAACAAGGTCTAAAGCAGCGGAAAAACTACAAGTACAACAAGATTACGCTTATATCCCAACAACTTAATAGCTTACCCGTAACTAGGAATAAAGTACACATCATATCACAGCTTAAGTGTCAAATGGGTCCTACGCCCTTCAATTATAGTCCAGAATTTCAAAGGAAATAAAAGAGTCCAACATCAGAAAAATAAAAGAAAATAGTCCAGCAACACAGATAACGATAGGAAATGAGTTCAACGGGCGGAGCTCGAGAGTTCAATCCAAGACAGGTTCAAAGCTTTCTTCGACAAAGTCATCTTCTAAGGTTAGAAAAAAGGAGGGGGTGAGACAGAAATCTCGGTGGATGGGGTGATCGTGTGCAAGTGTGGCGATATATATAGTTAATGCGAGAAATTTAGTTGTATGAAAACGCATGAGAGATGATGCATGAATTCACACACACGATCCACAAGCGTCATGAAAATATATTTATGTAATATACTTATACGATTTAAGAAAACAGATTCGTGGTCACGCAGCACTATGGTTCAAGCAATCGGGGAGGATTGCGTGACGGATTTGTAACGCCAATCCTATGCAAGGCAAGTAGCGGTTGCGTCTGACGGATTTGTAGCGCCAACCTATGCAATACAAGTAAGCGGTTGCATACGGATTTGTAGCGTCAACCAAACGGGTCCGATTAACTCCCGGAATCATGTGGATCGTGAGAAATGATTCCTTCGTTCTTCCTTGTAACTCCCGAGTAAGATGGTCCAAGACTGTCACCTTATCGCTCCGTAGGCAAAGACGAAATCCGCAGTGGAGCTAGCAAGGCTCGGATTTGTCATAATCATGATTATACCTCAAGTACTACGACCCGCTTCCCTTGGACAAACTCCGTCCCTCGATGCGGGATTAGGGACGATGGGGGGAAGAGTGGAATAGCTGAGCCGCCCGATTCCATCCCCGACGTATCCATTCCGATTCGTGAGCTCGACACACCAAGTTGACTCAAACAGAAAGTAAATACAATTTCGGGTAGTCAACCAGCAAATGAAAGTATTATTGATTCATGGAAGCACTTCAGAAAATTTTGAAAATTTGCGAGTAGCAATTATGGCGTTTGGTGGTGGAGTTATTTGGATGAAGATGATTATCGGGAGGATAAGCAATCTTCGATATCTTGAAAGATTAGGTGGAACATAAGTCCCATTATATATTCAAATCGCAAGACGAGGAAGTCGCCCCGCGATCGGGTATTAATCGGTCAAGGCGGTCCGATAAGTCAAGGGGTTTTTGAGAAAATAAAATATTTTAATTAAGAATTGAAGTCAGAGGGTCCAGGGCTGTTTTAGTAAAAGGAAAATAATTTGATTTAGGTCCTTGATAAAAAGAAAATTTACAATTTAGCCCCGTTTTGTAAAAACCAATACTTTTAGGGTTAAAAATTGAATAAATAAATATCCCGACCTTGAAAATTATGAGGTCAATTCCTAAATTCTCCAAATTGTTCAGAGATTCAGGTTTTTTAAAGTTTTGAGGTCGAGTTTTTATAAAATTCTCATATTGGCCCCAAATTTGTTAAAATTGCCATTTCGGGCTCTAAGTTTAAAATAATTGGAACTCACAAACCGGAAGGGCTTTTAATGTGATTCCAATTGGAAAATATCACTATGGTTAGTGGGATATTGGGACAAAAGCAGTTTTAAAAAGAAATAAGTTTAGGTCCTTTAACCTTTAAAAATTTCATTTTTGTCCCATTTTGAAATAATTGCCTTTAAGGCTTTTAGGGGTCCAATTGTTATGAAATTTGAACTTTGGGTCCAAGATATAATTATGTTATAGTTAAATTAGTATTTCCAGGTGTATGGACTGTATAAGTCCTGGAAATTATATTTTGGTCCTCAAGTTTAATCTTTTACAATTTGGTCCCTCAATTTTTATAAAATTACTTTCCAAGCTCTAAACACTTGGATTTTTGGAATACACTTAAAATATGTTATTTCAGTCCCTAAGAGTTAAAATTTCAAATTTTAAAATTAGGGTCTGGTACAGTTTCGAAATTTGCAAAATAGCCCTTAAACTTCTCAAATTTTACAATCTAGTCCTTGGGCTTTTAAGGGTTGATTTTATTTATCTAAAAACTCTTAAAACTTTATTAAAAAGTCAAAACATAATTTTTGAACCTGAGTTCAGTCCCAAAAATCAAAAATTACAGAGTGGTCCCTTAAGTTTTATTTTCTTGCAATTAAGTCCACCAACTTTCCATTTTTGCATTTTAAGTCCAAAAGTTGAAATTTAATCAATTATGCTTGACTTGTCCAGGTTATAAATCATTCAAAATATATATTTCAAGAGTCATACACATACATATCCTTCTCATACAAAATTTCATCAAATATAACAATAAAGTGTGCATGTATGCCCTATTTTTCGATAAATCGCATTTTTGAGCAACACTTGAGAATTTTTCCAACTTGATACAAGAAAATAGCATGCAATACATAATATATATCTCAAGTGCTCAATAACAAAATACTACATGCATATTTTTAATTTAAAACACCTAGAAGTTGAAAGGATTTTTCCACCCACCTTAAAGATCGGTTTGTTGGTGAAAATGGGATAAATCTCTCTCGATGAAGGAGTGACTTAGGTCAGCCCCTAAGTCAAGGAATATCAAAAAATATAGGAGTTATAAGAATGTGGTTAAAAATTTAGGGAAAAGAAGAAGATGGTGAGAAAATTGGAAATACTACACTTTACCTTGTGTAGTGAATAAAATGTGACTAGTAATGGCTTCCAAGTATAAGGTTTTGGTCACCCTTAATGTCAACCACCAAGGTCAGCCCCTAAAACTCCAAAAATGATAATGGAGTGTCAAAATTTGGAAAATAGAAGAGAAGAAGAAAGTGTACTAAAAATTTCATTTCTTACCTTATAGTCCAACTTCTTTACAATTTTTCTTCAAGATGACTAGTCTCTTAACTTCTTCAAAGGTCTTCTAGGTATACCTCAAATTCAAAAATCAAACTTAAATTAGAAGGTGAAAGAGGTGAGCTAGAAGGTATAAGAATAGATTGAAGAAGATAATTTCTTACCTTGTGTAGTGTATATGGTTCGAATTTTTGAAGAAAATGGGAGATGAATTCTTGAAGTTTTGGTTAAGTGTTAGTGAAGAATATATGAAGAATAGGTAGAGAGATGTAGGAGGATTTTTAGAGAGAGGTAAGAGGAGTTACAAGACTTAGAAGAAATTTGATGTTGGTGAAATGAAATGGGAAGAATAAAAATTTTGTTTTGTTTTGATTAAATGATAAGTTAGAGTAATAATTGAGGGAATTAGGGAAGAAAGTAATATTTAGACAACTTTATTAGGGACAATTAGCCAAAATGCTAATCTTAGGGGAGAATTTTTAAATTGGTCTTGTTTGACCAATTGGATGATTGAAATGATGGGATTAATTTAAAATATAGGTTTGAATTAATGGTGTAAAAATACACAAGATGAATACACAATGTGTACATGTACAAGAGTTGGGAGATATTTCTACACCAAAAAATACACCAATGCCGTCCCCCTAAGGGTATTTTGGTAATTCCACATTTTTTTTTGTCCCAAAATTGATGATAATAGATGAATAAATATCAATCTCCAAAATAATTAGTGATTTCTTTGATCACTTATAAGTCTCATGATCACTTAATCTAAATCGAATTCTTAATTTTATAAATTATAAATCCCTAAAATAAATAGTCTCTTAAAATTCTAAGGTGACTAATAAATACACAAGTAATAATAATAATGATGATCAACCAAGTGATTAAAAATATGGAATAAAATTAATAATTGATTACGATCACAAGTAATAAATAAAAGAATTTAAATACAAAATATATTTATCATTAATATTTACCCGTCAAAGCGACGCGGTAGAATAGTCAAATTGTACAAAGACGATACGTGAGACAAGTACATGTTCGAATAAAAATCGAGGGCTTCACACACTCAGATTTTTCTCACGCAATTGAACTGACGGCATAACTTATTTCTGATAATTAATTACTCCAACCAAAATATATCCATATTAACGTTGTCAAAATTTGCACAGCTAGCTAACAAATTAAACGTGCTCAAATGTCACAAAATATTGAATAGAATATGCCCTCTACAGATACAAAAATATGGCCAGTAATGTGATAAATAATGAGCCAATTAAATTTTATTATCATGAATTTCGAATTACAAAAACCTCGTAAATTGAATATTAAAATCACAGTAAGAGGGCCACAAAAAACAGCATGAATACACATTAATTTTCAATAGTATCTTGAAATAAATAAATACAATTAGTAGAATCAGAATATTGAAAATAATCATAATTGAAATAAATTAACAAAACAGTTTATTGGACAGTCAAAATAGAATCTGCAGTAAAAGGAGAATCTGATTATTACATGCAAACCCTGCAAAAAAATCTCGGACCTCAGAGTTTTCTTATACGCATAAAGAAAACATTATCCCCATAAAGATTCTATTCATTCTGAAATTCAAATTATATTCTCATCTATTTATTATGTAAACTACATAGTCTACATTAATACAAATTAGAAAAATCCTTGGAAAAGCTATAGCAATGGCTGAAAACGGAAGCAAGAGAATGAAGCTTGATGATGAACAAGCTGGAATAGTAAATAATGGTGTCAATTTAATTATCAAGTCCAATGAGGTATATATCTCTCTCCCATTTCTTTGTGTAATATAAATTGTACTGCCTGTATATTATGCTTTTATTTATTGAATTTTATTACGTTTTTTTCCTGAAATTAAATGCATGCATGTGTAGGATGGGGAAGAGATGGTTTTTGTAAGTGTGAAACGGAATGTAAAAATAAAGAAGCTATTGCGTGGTTATTGCCGGCACGCTTCTTTGGATTATCGTTCAACACGCTTTGTCATTGATCATCGTTATTTCTCTCATGACAAAACACCAAATCAGGTACACTAAAACTTTCTTCTATAATAATCTTTACATCCCTTGAATGAAGTTAACTGCGATTTGTAACTGTGTTTTTAATAATAAAATAAAGGGATAATTACGAAAGCACCCCTGAGGTTTGGGCTAATTACAAAAAAAATCTAGGGATCTTTCAAAATTACAGTAAGCCCACCTCAAGTTTAATTTTGTCTTAAAGTTATTGGGTAAATGTGGTATTTCTACAAATATCAGAGGGACGTTTGAAAAGGTTTTTGGCTTATAAGGAGGGTAGATGCAACCAAAATCAAACTTTAAGGGATTTTTCGAAATTTTCAAAATTTTCTGGGTTTTTTGTAATTAGCCCGAACCTCGTTTTTTTTTTTATATATGTAATTATCCCTAACGTAAATGAACAGAGAAATAGCTGGAGCATTAATATTGTTATAGTCTTGAAGAACTCTGTCGAAATGTCTCTTTTTTTCTTTTTCATTTTTTTTCCTTTCTCTGAAATGATTTTCTTATGCATACAAAAAATCTGCAGCTGGGGTTGGAAGATGATGATCAAATAGACGCATTGACTGATGGAAATGGAGCCTGACGAAATTAATCAATAGGAAGTGAAAGATGAAGCCCTAATCGAATCACCCAGATATGGATTTTGGTGTAGTAATTAAGAATCTTATGTTGATTTTGTGAGGTCAATTTAGTAACTTTGTATGCTTAGCTTTTTGTTGTATCTGCGGATATCCTTGTTCAAGAATCGAGATCAGATAGGAAAAGGACAAATGGCCTTTTATTTGGTATTAATAACCACTAACCAGATATGCCTGTTAATCAGTTAAAAATGATTATTGATAATTGATGGGATAAATATTTGAAGATTTCTTATTATCTATTAAGATTAATTTATTAGGTTATTTTATTATCTTTTAAGAGTTTTCAATTGTTAGGAGTTTTATTGTTGTAGGATTTTAATCCTATAAATATTTGTTTTGTTATTGTTTTTAGGGAGGTTGAATTATTATTACTTTTGAGATTATTCTCTTTGCAATACATGTTCTTTTGAGAATTATATTTCTTTGTTCAATACTTTCGGTATTCTTGAGAATCAACGGTAGTATTTGTGTTATTTGTTGTTCTTGTTACGCCTCCGTCTGCATCAGTTGGTATTCAGAGACCAGTCTACGCTCCCTAAACCATGTTGTCTGGACAGGATCCACAACACATGAACAACATCGCACACATGAACGACATCGTACAGATCCGTCAACAGATCAAATTGTTGACACAATGGATAATCACGTTCCGCATCCAGCAGCAGAAAATTTTCGACATTGTCACCGCCCAACTCACGGCTAACCGAGATCGAGCGCGCGAGGCAGGCGATGAAGTCAGTGGTCGGAACTATCGCGGTGGATGTGGTTTTGATTTTTATCCATCCCCACATATTTTGTCAAATGAGGATGAAGATGGTTATGATCGACCACCAGTTTTTGGTGAAGAAGATGAAGACGACAATCCAGAGATTGACTATGACAAACCTCTGCAATTTAAAGAGAATGGTGACTATGATGGCCCACCAATCTTTGACGAGGAAGATGAAGACATTATTCTGGAGATTGGGTATGAAATATCCCTGCAATTTGATGAGGAGAATGTTGGTTATGATGACCCCCAAATTTTTGATGAAGAATTTGACAACACTATCATGGAGGTCTCCGCACACGACGAGCCTCCAAATTTTGACGAGGAGATTGGTGGTTATAATGGGCCACCTATCTTTGATACGGAAAGTGACGCAATTTCGATGGTTGCCTACGAAAAATCGCCCAAATTTGACGAGGACGCTTTTGGTTATGACGTACCACCAATTTTGGCCAATGAAGATGAGAATCGTCATACCCATGAGGTCATGCAACATGATCTTAACCTGGGAGAATTTTTGTTCAATACTAAAAAGGAAATATTACCATTTAAAGACATTGGTATTGGACTACCAATTTTCTTCAAGCATATTGGGAGATTCATTGGGATCGTGGAAATTCCTTATTATACGGCTCCAAGTGTGCTGAAGAGAAGCTATGGACAAGTAATGGATTGTTTTGTTTTTGCTCTAGCTCAAATATGTTTTGATATTCGCCTTATTTTTCCATCTCGTCCTCCTCGCGCCTCCATGGTTTGATAACTTTTCTAGATCTCCTTCCGATTCGAGGACTAATCGCCTCGACCCCGGAGAGAATGATGGAGATAAATATTTGAAGATTTCTTATTATCTATTAAGATTAATTTATTAGGTTATTTTATTATCTTTTAAGAGTTTTCAATTGTTGGGAGTTTTATTGTTGTAGGATTTTAATCCTATAAATATTTGTTTTGTTATTGTTTTTAGGGAGGTTGAATGATTATTACTTTTGAGATTATTCTCTTTGCAATACATGTTCTTTTGAGAATTATATTGCTTTGTTCAATACTTTCGGTATTCTTGAGAATCAACGGTAGTATTTGTGTTATTTGTTGTTCTTGTTACGCCTCCGTCTGCATCAATAA
Organism: Rehmannia glutinosa; assembly: GCA_016081115.2. Classification (NCBI taxonomy): domain Eukaryota; kingdom Viridiplantae; phylum Streptophyta; class Magnoliopsida; order Lamiales; family Orobanchaceae; genus Rehmannia; species Rehmannia glutinosa. The sequence continues at coordinate 128,125 of JABTTQ020000708.1, forward strand.
TATTCCAAGTTTAATTTCTTTCTTAGTTAAAATTAAAGCTGTCAAATTGAGGCCAATCCAATAAAAAGGTCGGACTTAGCTTCATTTATAGAGCCCGAAACGAATCGAACTTATTTGGCCCGAAATACCAGACCGGCCTGATATTTAATGTGTATTTCCATGGATTGGGCCAGCTTGAGCTCCAGAATAGCCACAATCAATGTTTGGCCCGACCAACCCGATTTCCCCTTTGGCCGGACGACCCGCCCGACCCGGCTCTTTGACAACTCTAATTAACATAGTAATTTCTGTGTGTGAATCTATGATAATTCTCTTTACAAAGAATGTTGTCGAAAATTTTGTCCAAATTGGTAAAAATAAATCATTTTGGCCCAAAATCGGGGAGTGCCTAGTAATCAAGCACAGACATAAATTTCACATCCAAATTGGACAAAAATAAATCATTTTCAAAAAACCAAACCACATCACAAAATATTGACGACATCATGTTTTGCCTAGTAATCAATCAAAACAAGCAACATAAATTTCACATCATTTAGCAAATATTAGTGGGACAACAATATATTTTTTAAATTATAATTTATACTACATTTCATCAAAAAAAACCAAACCACATCACAAAATGGTATTGACGACATCATGATATTATATTTTTAAACTTTAAAAGTAAATAATATTATAATAATCACCAATCAAAACCAAGCAATGCAAAAATATTTTTCAATTTGAATTATATTTGATTACTGGTAACAGATTGCAAAACCCTTGTTCATTCTGGCTGTTCAACATCATTGCTAAAGATGTCCACAAGACTTGTCTTTTTACTTAACCAAATCTAGGGGAGTTTTGACCAAGAATACCACTACATTTCAACTATGAATACAAATAAATTTTGATCCTTATAATCTACATATCATACTCAACCTGCTGGGAAGTCATTGCAAGTTGTGAATGAAAAGACATAACACAAAACGCTTCGCTTTTTTCTCTTCAAAAGGACAAGCAATAATCAAAACCAAAATGCTGAGCGTCTCTAATCATATATGCATGCATGATACTCAAAATTCTTGGCACTTGGTAAAACACAAAGCTCAAGCAGGCAATTCGAGCTTCACGTTATTCTTCCAACTGAAACAGTGAAATAAGAAATATAGTTTATCAAATCCAACATTAGACAGGCGATGGATTATATATGAAGATAATTACAAAACTACCCGAGGTTTGGGTTAAGTACAAAAACCCCAGAGATGTCTGAAAATTACAAAAAAAAGAAACTCTTGAGGTAAGGGGGCAGTTTGAAATATTTTTGCTTGGGGGAGGGTAAAGTTTAATATAGAATCAAAACTCAAGGGGTTTTTTTGTAATTTTTTCAAGTCTGATTTTTTTTTTTGTAATTAACCCAAACATTAAGGGTAGTTTACGTAATTATCCCTAAGAAGTATCTACCTTTGAAAATAATAATAGAAAAAATCAGCATAAAGCAGTGTCTGAACAAGCCCTGAAATCCAAGCTGCAAGGCACAACCAGAATACAAATGTCATTGGATTTTACACAAGTTGATTAGAAAAAGCTTCCAACACGGTAATAGGTGCATATCACACACACTGAGAGAGAGAGAGAGAGGCATACTTATCCAGTGCACATAGTGAGGTTCAGTAAAGTAGCGGTAAATCCAGTTCAAAATGTATAATGACCGGTACGCCCTGCAAGATGAAGGCAAAAATCATCAGTTAATATCAGATCCACAGACAAGCAATTGCATAGTTAATAAAGATTAAACCATCGCCACTATGGCACGAAAGATCGTCATTTACTCATTTAAGGTCCTTTTTGGGACACCTTGAATCAGAAGTCACTATCATTCGATTCAAGAAAAATAGCCCATGCCTGAGACCGTCGGATTTTCTTGAAGAAAAAGTCAAGTTTAAAAAATGGGTTGAGATGAAAATAAAGTACACGGGGTAGGAAAGTAAGGCAGCTGATAAATGAGCTCTACATGGGGATCCTCATTTCACATGTAGTACAGAGAAAAGATTACACGGTTGTAATGCATTTACCATCGTTTCGGATAGAACAAGCCAAACACCAGCAGATAAGTCGAGAAAAGATGGCACTCACTCTATAAAAACTACTGGGAGTTAACTGGTACAACCCGAGAAACAGTGAAATCTAGGTGCATATAAAATTTAAGAAGTGGTGAACATTATTATTATATAGGAAAATTACAAAATGCCCCCAAGGTTTTGGCTATTACAAACAAACCAAGAGGTTTTTGAAAATTACAAAAAAAAAAAAAAACTTGAGGTTTGATTGTCTCTTTAAGTTTAAGGGGGGTAACTGCAATATTTTGATAAACGTAACCGGGACTTTTGAAATGTTTTTTTGCATGACGGGGGGAATGTAAGATGGATCAAACCTAAAGGTTTTTTTTTGTAATTAGCCGGAATTTCAGGGTCCTTTTTGTAATTATCCCTTATTATATTTAAACTGCACGATATTACAATTCTAAATTTGACATTTTCTCATCCAGATATAGCTATTTTCCCTCATAAGACTTGCGGTCTAGTGAACTTGATTAAATCATCTAAGCTATAGCAACCAACTTTCTAAACCTGAAAACTTTAATCATGAAATAGGCAGTAACACAAATAAGAAGTGAAAGAAGTCGGTCTCAGATGCACACAAATCACAGACAATGTCACGGATTGAATTCAGCACTTCTTATTGCCCTGTCAACGTTATATCTGATCGAATGATCCTAAGAATAAATCCATCCTGTCAATTTATTAATCCTAACAACTTCCACGATCTCCGTCAGTCAGAGCATCCTAAGGAAATTTCCTATTCTCTCGAGCAATTTATTAATCTTTCTCCGCAGATTCAATCATTCATCATCCTGAAGTTACTTGATCATGCTTTAGGACCATCGGCTTTCCTATTCCAACAGGGATTGGATCACTTACCCAGCATGAAACACCAGGCTAATAATTTAGTTCCTGTAATGACGAACAAGGATGCCATAACATTGAATCTTGAGTAGAATAGTGTGAGCTCATAGAAAGATGAGTAGGAGAAAGGAGAAAAGAAAAGGGAAAAGGAAAAGAAAAAAAGAGCCACAAATATACAAACAGGAAGCCCCTTAAGTAATAGTGCAAGCAGTTAACATTCCTTTCAACATGCAAACTCCGCATCCAAACACAACGGACTTAAAAATTGCAAAATGATATCCTAGGATTATGGCAACAAGTCAATATTCATGTAGCATATTAGGAAATCCCAGACACCAGCATACATATGTATGCAGCACACATATATAAGTATATGCAGAAACCTGATATAAAAAATCTAGGACACTTCTCAAAAAGAGAGCCAAACTCAACCTAACACTTATCTCACCCTAAAGCTAAATCATATTTAACTACTGATGAAGCAAAAATCTTCACTTGACAAATGACAAATGTTGCAATGATATATTACCCTAGAAGAAAAACATATTGCCCAGTCAAGTTGTCGATATTTCTTGTTCTCTGCAGCAAGACGAGCTGAGGAAGAATTGCAACAGCTTCCAAGTACAACGAAAATGTCCACATTACCTGGTAAAAAACAAAAGGTTACATCAAGACTCCAATAAATATTTAAATGTAGCAGCTCTCTAATGAAAGTCAAAGTACCTCTTTGACAGTAAACTTCTCATTTATGATTAGGGCTAATACCAAACAGGGCAGCACAAGAAAATAGTGGCGAAAAGTGTCCTGGTCTTTGTCGTACGATCTGCGTACAATCTTGTGATGCTTTATATACCAGACTATTGAGAAAGAACTTCCCAAGAAAATTAATTTCATCAGCGTATTATAGAGTGAGATGTAGTCTGTGAAAAGATCTAAGTAGCGAGTAGCAAAAACAAGAGCATATAGTTCCTGAGTCTTCAGGGAAATGCCTGTAAAAAGATTATTCAACATTAGATGAAATGAGAAAGTGACCTGGAAATATATTTTAAAAAATCAGAATTGTCAGAAGCAGACCTCAAACAGCACAATGTTTGTATAATACGGATTAGAACAAAAATTGGAACCATATGACTTCATTTGAAAATAGGCTTGATATAAACAGTACATCCATTGCCCGTAAGTATTCTTGACAAAAAGTACTTGAAATTTGGAATAATAAACATCGCTCTACACATTCAAAGTTAAACAGCGGAATAAATGTTAGTGCACTTGATATTTGTATGCCAACTATACCATATTGTAACTACAACGTTGAGGTATAATATCTCATGACCTCATCAAGAATAGAACTGCAACCTGTAGTTAACTTAGACATGTTGTCATTGGTCGAGACATATTAAATTCTTTGGAATATAATAACCTTAGTTACTGACTGGTCATGCAGTAAAACAAAATGCATGCACCCAAAACAGTGCAGTAAATAAAACTGTCCAGAGTGTGAGAATCTGTAATGCATTTCCTGTTTTCTTTGTCGAAGAAAGGAATCCCACCACTTGTGCAGTTGTGCACAACTTTCTTTATGAAAATAACCATAACATACAAAATTACTATCGCATTAGCCTAAAGACTAATTAGTTTCACGCCATAGTTGTTAAGGGCGAAAAACGCATCCAAGCGCAAAGGCCATGATAGTGCCTTGAGGCGTGCCCGCAAACATGATCCAAAAAAAATGATAACTTTGATTAAAACACACTTCAAATGATAATGTAAAGTACCAAATTTCAAATAAAGCACATAAAGTTTATCCAAGCAAGCATAATAGCATAATAAGCCAAATTAATCAATCATCAAGCTCAATATCAATAATATAATCCTCATCATCATCAAATAGTTCATCTTCGTTGTATTCTTCTTCATCTTCATCTTCTTTTTCACCAAACACAAAATCTTCATATTGAAGTTTGGTTGGAGGATGTTGAAATATGAGAGAGCCATTGATGTTTTTCAACCAAAACCCTTGTTGTTTTGTTCTGTTCTCCGCCTTCCCCCACCCCACCAACCAACCCAAACAACTAAACCCTGTAATCATTTTTCAGCCTAAACAAATTGTTTGAAATTTTTAAAAGTGGCTGTTGCACCTCACCGAGGTGGAAAAAAGCGCTTAGACGCTGCAGAGGCGAGCCTTTAACAACTACGTTTCACCCCTCACAAAGTTTTTGTAAAAAGATTTAGGTCAAATTACTACATATTAATTATTTTGCAAATCCCTGTCATGCACCCGCAGAGTGTTTTCAAAGAATAATGAAGCAATTAAAAGACCCGATTTAGGGAGAACATATATATTGCTCAGACACAATAATCAGCACAAGCAACATTCTGTTGTAGTTTATAAAATCCAAGTAGACTGCAGATTTTATAACTTCTGCGCTTAAATGTTCAAAGAAGATGGGTCTGAGATTTGCTTTTCAACTATGTATCGTCTAAAATTTAAAAGCTAAGTGCTGCTCAGCAAGCAGATTAAAAACTAAGCCATAGCCTGTTTTATGAGACTTCAAGTTGAAAATGTACAACTCTAAACAAACCAAAAAAGACCCAAATTTTATTTTTTTCCTCGCCGACCTACTTGTGCCATCAGAATAATTGCATTCCACTTAATCCGTGCACTATTTCAATCCTGATATAGAAATTTATGAGCTTGCTGCCTCATGGGTAACTAAGCAAAAGCGGAAAGAACTACGAAATCACTTCCATAAACACAAGATAAATACAAATTTTACATGATGTTCCTAAAAATATCTACCATCTAGTTATTCTAAGATCATACATACTAAATAATCTATAACATGAAAAACTGTCCAGTTAAACTAGTAGGATTTGACCTTAAAACTAACCTCTCCAGTTGAAAATAAACTTACTTTCATCAAACCCACCCCTAATTAAATCTATAGAATCAGAGCAAGCCCAGAAAAAAATTCTCACATAAACCTACATAAACAATAAATAATATTTCCTCAAAAGGGTATACATTACAAGACTGAATCCAGTATAATAGACAAGTAATTAATCCACCGTCATAAAAATAAAAATAAAATAGATTTATCAAACAAGACTCTCACAGTTCAAAAACCAAATCACAAACACAAGGTATGGAAATGACGAAAGAGATGTGAAAATGCATTACCAGCACAAGATTTGATAGTGTGAATCTTGAGGAGCAAAACAAGAACACTTGCCAAATGGGTCATATCCCCGGCTAACCTAAATATATTCATCTTCTCTCCCTTTTGCCCCCTCCTCTCTCGCGCTCTTTCTCTTCTCTCTCACTGTAAATTCAACCAAAAAAAAAAAAAATTTGTAACTTTTATATTTCAAAGAGCCCAGCAGACAGATCTGTGCAGAAATTCCGGTTTTTAATTTTTATTTTTATTTTTTCCTTTTTTCCGTTTTTGGGTCTGAACTGAAACAGAGATCTCTCTCTGGCGATGCTGATGCAAACAAAATTCTATATAATATTATTTAATTCCTCTTTTTCTTATTTTCTTTTTAATTACAAGTGAAGGCTATCGGAAAATATGAAAAAAAAAAAAGTGAATATTAAATAATGAAAAGGTTAATGCCGCAACGTGTCTCATCCAATAATATTGAGGCATGTAAGAACTGTTACTTATGTTAGAACATTACAATATTTACTTTTTAACATAATAAATAATGACATCCAACCACCACGATCTTTTGGAATTATTTTTTTTAAGACTAACCGTGTTTGGTTTCAATTGTTTCTAGTAAATCAGAAAATATTTTTAAAAATAATTGTAATCTTATTGTCAAGTCCTACACCATGATTTTTAACTCTACTTTCAAAACACACACACCACATTGTTGGGTCTCTTATTATGTAAATTTAAAGATATATAAATCAAATAAGTTTTTATAAAATGAAAAATTAGACTTAGTTGATAACCTATCAAGTCACTTATCTGAAACTTTTTTTTTTATTTCTATATATTTCATGATGAAATTTCCACACGTACAAATTGTTGGAAATTGGTTTGAGAAGTAATGGTTGATACCTAACTTTGACCAATTTTTTTTGTGACTAATTATTTAATTTTGGAGGAATTAAATATTAAAATAAAATTCTACGTTTCGAGTAGATGAGTGTGGTATATTTAACTTCTCAAAACCATTTAGTGGTGAGTGAGAAATAAAATCCACAAGATAATACTTTGAAATGGGATAATGGATGATGGGAAGGTGAAAAGACACTATCCCACACTTTGGGAATAAAATATTAATTTTATTCAATATATAAGTAAGTGGGTGTATAAGAGTGTGCAAGATGAAATAACTATACACATGTGAGGTGTGGTGGGCAAGGCCACACACGCTGAAAGGCCGACCGGCCCGGCGGCGGCCGCCGGGGCCGTGGGCCGAGGGCCGAGCCCGTGTCCCGACTCCCGATCGGGCCTAGTTTTACGTAAAACATTTGTTTTTTATTTTTGGAGAATAAAAACAAATAAAGTTGCAACTTAAAAGTCGAAATTGCGGCTTTTATAATGGAACAAAGACCACTCACCCCACTACTTGGAATTCAAAGATAGTAGTCATTGAAGGAGTGCCCACTACCTGGAGGTTCTGACCCATTATCCTCCGGAGTTCCGCCTGCGCAAAGAAAGAGACCCCAAGACTGGTTGGAAGTCCTATAAATAGGAGCATTGTTGTTGTTCATATTTACACTTTCATACTCATTTTCTTTCTTGTACTTGCATAGTGTACTCGATTTTGCACATTTCAATTGAAAGGTGCCTTGTAATTTGATCTTTGCTATTACAAGAGGCGAAGCCGTTGTATCTTTGGGGATAACACGTCCTGTTAAAATCAAGACTTATACGGGGACGTGTTTATCTTGCGGATAAAGTGTTAACTCGCCTCGCCTTTTCTCGCAAATTTTCATTCTCTGTAATAGACAAGTTCCGTTGTAATACGCTTTCGTAAATAAAACACTGAATTTTCAACAACGCAAGATAAACATTTTTTGTTTTCGTAAACGATGGCGTCTACTTCAATGGTGAATGTTCCTTACTCCTCCGCTGTCACGAGAAGCGAGAAAAATTTTTAAGTCTTGATTTCAAAAGATGGCAATCCAAGATCTTTGTTTTTTATATCGACACGCTAAGCCTCGCTAAGTTCCTGAAGGAGGATCCACCGGTGGTGGAAGAAAATGAAACCAACAATGAAAAACGTCGCTTTGATGCTTGGGGCCGGGGGTGACTTCGTGCCGCAACTCCGTCCTAAATGGATCGTCTCGACTCGCTATACAATGTGTATAGTGAAGTGAAATCTTCCAAAGAGCTCGGGATTCTTTGGAAAAGAAAATCGAATCGAGGACGCCATTTGGTTCCAAGAAGTTCGTGGTTGGCGTGTTTCTAGATTTCAAAATGGTGGATTCTAGAACTGTCATGGAACAAGCTCAAGAATTGCGATTAATTATGCACGATATTCGTGCGATGAATGCAATCGGTGGATGAAGCTTTCAAGTGGCGTGCATGATTGAAAAGTTGTCACTGAATGGAAAGACTTCAAAAATTATTTGAAGCACAAGCGAAAAGAAATAAATCTTGAAGATCTAATTATGCGTTTACTTAATCGAGGAAGGTAATCGCAAATTAGATTCAAGGTTTGAAAAGTCTTTGTTGATGCAAAGGCTTAATTTGCTAGAACATGGCAAATTCTAGTAAAAGAAAAAAAAAAAACGTGACAATAACAACAACTACAAGGAAAGAAGCCCGTAAACAAAAAGCCATTTACAGAAATTGTCACAATTGTGGAAAGCCCAACCACATGGCTAAGGATCGTCGGCTTCCTAAAAAACCAAAATATAGACAACCTAATGCTAATGTGGTTGAGCACGTGGTATGATCCAAGAGTGATCGATATGGATCTATCTCGCAGTGGTTTTTGAGGCAAACCTTGTGGATAATCCAAGGGAGTGGTATATTGACACGGGGGCCACTCGGCATGTCCTGTTTCGACAAGGATGCGTTCTCTACCTACACCCTTGTACGGGTAGAAAACTTAATATGGGTAATTCTTCCTCTTCGATGTTGCGGGTTTTGGCAACGTGGTTCAAGCTCACCGGAAAAGAGTCGTCTCGAAGGATGTTCTTCATGTCCGTAAATCCCAGGAAGAATCTAGTGTCGTGGATCTCTTCTTGTAAACCATGGTTTTAGACTTATGTTTGAGTCGAAAAGTTTATTTTAACTAAGTTTGGACAGGTTCCAAGGAAAAGGTTATCCGTATAACTTTGTTCAAAATGAATGTAATGGCATTCGCCGTGTAACCGATTCAAGCAAAGAATAAAATTGAGCCTACTGTTTATATGCTTGAGTATTCTCGATTTGTGGCATGTTAGATTAGGGCATGTTAATCTAAATGCTATAAAAAGATTAATGAACTTGGAATTACTTCCAACTTCAAAAATTGATTCTCAAAAGAGATGTGAAATCAGATTGAAACTAAAATGACTAAGTTACCTTTTCATTCGTGGAAAGAAATACAAGACTCTAGAATTGATACATACCGATATATGTGATCCAAATTTATGCAAACTAGAGGTGGTAAAAAATACTTCATCACTTTTATTGATGATTGCACAAGATTTTGCTACTTATATTTATTAAGAAGCAAAGATGAAGCGTTGGAAGCTTTCAAAAATTATAAAAATGAGGTTGGAAATCAACTTGGGAGTAGGATTAAAATAATTCGGAGTGATAGAGGTGGAGAATATGTTGCACCTTTTGAAGAATTATGTAACCAAATGGGAATAATTCATCAAACTATCGCACCATATTCACCACAATCTAATGGCATTCGAACGTAAAAATCGAACTTTAAAAGAAATGATGAATGCCATGTTGATTAGTTTCGACTACCCCGTAACATGTGGGGGGAAGTTGTTTTTGACAAAGAAATCACATTTTAAATAAAATCCCACTTAAAGGAAAAAATAAGACACCTTATGAATTGTGGAAAAATCATAAGCCATCTTATAAATACCTTAAAGTGTGGGGGTGTTTGGCTAAGGTAGCAATACGAACCTAAACAAGTCAAAATTGGCCCTAAGACGGTTGATTGTATTTTTATAGGATATGCATACAACAAGAGTGCATATCGGTTCTTGGTACACAAGTCGGAAAATCCAGAAATTTTCAAGGTACCATAATTGAATCAAGAAATGCAATATTTCTTGAAAATGTATATCCTTGTAAAGAAAGGGTTGAAATAAGTTCTAACAAAAGAGCTTATGAGAAAGTAAGTAGTTCTTCACAAGAGAATGAAGAACCAAGACGAAGTAAAAGGACTAAAATTGCTACATCATTTGGTCCTCGATTTTGTCACTTACTTATTAGACGGTGAGCCAATCGTTAAAGAGGCTCTGTCTAGTCCAGATGCTCCGCTCCGGAAAGAAGCCATCAATAGTGAAATAGAATCCATTTTACAAAATCATACCTGGGAGTTGGTTGATCTCCCTGCAGGTAGTAAACCTTAGGGTGTAAATGGATATTAAAAAAGAAATATAAGGCCAGATGGAACTATTGATAAATATAAAGCCAGGTTAGTGGCTAAAGGCTTCAAACAAAAAGAAGGAAGTGATTTCTTCGACAAATATTCACCGTATCAAGAATTGCATCCATTCGAAAGTGCTTATTGCGATTCGCTTTGCACAATCTCGAGATTCACCAAATGGATGTAAAAGCGCGTTTTTAAATGGTGAATTGGAAGAAGAAATATATATGGAACATCCTGAAGGATTTGTAGCACCTGGTCAAGAGAAAAAGGTGTGCAAATTGATAAGATCGTTGTATGGACTTAAACAAGCTCCAAAACAGTGGCATCTTAAATTTGACACAACGATGTTGTCAAATGGCTTTAAAATCAACGAATGTGACAAGTGTGTTTATGTTAAAGGCATGTCAAATGCATTTGTCATAGTTTGTCTATACGTAGACGATATGTTAATAATGGGTAGTAGTCATGACATAATCATGGACACTAAGAAAATGTTAAAAAGAAATTTTGACATGAAAGACATGGGAATTCTTTGATATGATTCTCGGAATCAAAATTGGCAAAACATCGAAGGAATTAGCTTGACACAATCCCACTATGTGGAGAAAGTGCTCAAGAAGTTCCATGCTTTTGATGGTCCACCATGCAAAACGCCCATTGATTTGAGCATAACCGGTAGTAAATAAAGTCGAACCAAGAGAGCTCGGTTGGAATACTCGAAGGTGATAGGAAGTTTGATGTACATTACAAACTCGTACACGCCCGATCTTGCCTATCCAGTAAAACAAGTTGAGTAGGATACAAGCAATCCAAGCCAAGAGCATTGGAAAGCACTAACTAGGTACTAAGATATCTAAAATACACCCCGAGTTATGGAATACACTACTCGAAATACCCTCCAAAGACTTGAAGGGTATAGTGATGCTATGGATTTGATTCAAAGGACTCCTACTCCACTAGTGGATATATATTTACTATTGGAGAAGGAGCAAGATCATGGAAATCCACTAAGGAGACTTGTATAGCTAGATCCACCATGGAACCGAGTTTATAGCTTTTGATAAAGGTGGGGAAAAAGGTTTCGAGTGGCTTCGTAATTTCTTAGAAGATATTCCATCTTTGGAAAAAACCAATGCCTCCCTGTGATGATTCACCGTGATAGTCAAGCTACTATAGGGAGAGCACAAAGTAATATGTATAGCAGTATAAGTAAGTCAGACACATCCGTCGTAGACATAATACCGTAAGACAATTGATCTCTAATGGTGTTATATCAATTGACTATGTAAAGTCAAAGGATAACATAGTGGATCCGCTCACGAAAGGGCTTAACAGAGATCAATTGAGTAAATTGCTAGAGGGAATGGGATTAAAATCCACAATTTAAAGAATGATTAAAGTGGTAACCCAACTCGGACTGGAGATCCCAAGAACTTGGTTCAATGGGAAAACTAAGCTTTAAAAGTTCAGTTAAGCACTTGTAAATCAGTTAACCCATCCCTAGAAGGCAAAACAAGTGCAATAAACTTGTTGGTTGTGGTAAGGTTAAGTCATAAGGACTTTTAATGATAAATTGACTCGGTCAAGAGAGATCACCTATATAAGTGAGAAGTGAGGGCCGCTTCAATGTAACACTTATGAATCCAAAGATGTTGTCCATGGCCAAAAAGGACACAACTGAAGAACGGAATGTGATAGAAGTCATATTGTGTAAATGTCATTGACTAGGTGTACACGAAGGAGGAATAGTTCAAGGCGTTCGGCCCACTAGCCGCCGGTATATCCGATGATATTTACAAAGGAAGGTTCAAAGTCGCAAACTACATGTCCCGATACAATATGGTTTCAATTAAACCGAGTACAAGAGTCCGGATTTTCATGTGCATTTGATTTCCACTCATGTGGGGATTGTTGGAAATGGTTTGAGAAGTAATGGTTGATACCTAACTTTGACCAATTTTTTTGTGACTAATTATTTAATTTTGGAGGAATTAAATATTAAAATAAAATTCTACGTTTCGAGTAGATGAGTGTGGTATATTTAACTTCTCAAAACCATTTAGTGGTGAGTGAGAAATAAAATCCACAAAATAGTCACTTGAAATGGGATAATGGATGATGGGAAGGTGAAAAGACACCATCCCCATGGGAATAAAATATTAATTTTATTCAATATATAAGTAAGTGGGTGTATAAGAGTGTGCAAGATGAAATAACTATACACATGTGAGGTGTGGTGGGCAAGGCCACACACGCCGCCTTGCCCGCCCGGCCCGGCCGAGGGCCGAGCCCGTGCCCGTGTCCCGTGTCCCGTGTCCCGTGTGTCCCGTGTCCCGACGGATCGGGCCTAGTTTTTTATTAAAACATTTGTTTTTTATTTTTGGAGAATAAAAACAAATAAAGTTGCAACTTAAAAGCTGAAATCGCAGACTTTTATAATGGAAAAAGACCACCACTCCACTACTTGGAGATTCTGACATAGTGGTCATTGAAGGAGTGCCCACTACGGAGGTTACTGACCCATTATCTCGGAGTTCCGCCCTGCGCAAAGAAAGAGACCCCAAGACTGGTTGGAAGTCCTATAAATAGGAGCATTGTTGTTGTTGATTTACACTTTCATACTCATTTTCTTTCTTGTACTTGCATAGTGTACTCGTTTTGCACATTTCGATTCGAAAGGTGCCTTGTAATTTGCGATCTTTGCTATTACAAGACGAAGCTCGCCAGTATCTTTGGGGATAACACGCCATTAAACAAAGACTTATACGGGACGTGTTTATCTTGCGGATAGAGTGTTAACTCGCCTCAGCTTTTCTGCAAATTTTCATTCTCTGTAATAGACAAGTTCCGTTGTAATACAGTTTACAGAAATAAAACACCAGAATTTTCAACACAAATATTTATTGACAACGTGAACTATGACCATTTTTTAAATTTACAACCTAAACAATTTTTTTCTTATAAAATATAACCTAAAATACACAGGATTTAGAATTTGCAACATCTGGTCAGCCGGAGGTGGTGGAACATTCCCCCACGAGTAGAGATGTGAGCATCTAGGTGCAATATTCCATTGGAGGGCATTTACTCAAGTCTATAATCTTTTTAAAATGTCTTTTAAAATATTCTAAAATTTATAGGAGTGATTTGTTTTAGTTGTATTTTAGTTGTGGACCTCCCTTGAGGTGTGTGGTTTGGCCTTCTATAGGAGTGATTTGTCTTGTTTTCCCCCCTCTTAGAGTGTTGGTTTTTCTAGACACATTGATGAGTGTCTTGCTCCCTTTTACAAATCTTTGATCAAGGTGGTCTTTTGCCGGTGAGCAATGATAGTAAGTTTGTGTTTGTTTTTTCAATATGATTGCTATCATTTCAGTAAATAAAAAAAAAGTCAATAACTCACATAGTAGTTTAAGTTTTGAAATATATTGAGTAGGATGTAGCATGTGATGTGACAATCATTTTTTGCTATAGGACATCAAACAAAGTAGCTTACCTTTTGGCCAAAAAGGGAACAATAGATCATTCTAGTTTTAACTTTTTATGAATCACTGTATGTTATTTGAAACATATTTTGTATCAAAACTTACATAAAAATGATAACCAGACTGACTTCATCTCCCTGTAATGCTTGTATTGTGATCAAATAAACATATGAATGACTTGTAACGCACTAGTGAATGCCACGTGTATAAGATATTTGTCGTTATTGTACACTGTTCACTAGATTTACTGAAACACCAGATGAAAAACCGTAGAGATCAATAGGAGATTCGAACTTGTTAGGGAGCACCAAAAATGGCCATAATCAATAAAAAGCTGATTTGCACGAGCCTTCGGCTAAGCAATCTTGAGCTTTTTACCAATCATCCGTAGACACAAACTGCAACGCACGATCAAATAATGAACCTATCTAAGAGTCGACTACAAATTAAATAAAGACAACATTGCTACACAAAACTGTGCTAACCTAGTCTTCTCCACATTATACAATGTCCGGAAACGTGCTTTTGTTACATGGTTTGAAAGATAAATGAAAAAACGAGCAAGAAAGTTGTGCGAGAAAATATCGTTTTTATTGACACGTGGGACAAAGCATTAGATGTAGGGGAGTCGGGGAGTACGGGTCCCATGCCTGGATTTAGTCCACCTCCGCCACCATACAACGGCGTGGTGGTTCCTGGTGGTGGTGGTGGTTCTGTTATAGTCGGTGTTGTACGTGGAGTGGTTGTACCTGCAGTTGTCCCTCCTGGTGCAACCGTCCCTCCTGCGGTGCTGAAAATTGCGAAATATATTAATTTGAATGTATGCAGAGAAAAAACAAGAATTGTAGAATTTAGAAATATTCAGAAATCATGCTACAATACCAAGCATTAATCATCAATTAATTGAGTGAAGGAAATATAGATTAATTTCAAAAACTACCCCTAAGGTTTATCCTAATTACAAAAAAAACCCTATATTTTAAAATTACAAGGACTATCTTGACATTTTTTTCTCTTTTACATATTGCACCCACAAGAGGTGTATTTGTTCGGAAAATACAAACCTTAGCATGGTGTTTGTAACACTCTAAGAGGTATTTGTAATTTTGAAAGATAATTAGAGTTCTTTGTAATTAAGCTAAACCTCGGCAGTTTTCCTAATTATCCCAATGAAATAATATGGCCATCTTTCAACTCCAGTATTCATTTGAATCAGGTAACTCTACCCAAATTTCATTTTACTAAGTTTCAACCCTTCATCCAATGACATGTGACGATGAGAGCATTGATTTCAAAGGTAAAATATGCCAAGATGCATGAGACAAATCGTATGCTGCTATGACAAATGCAAAACCGGCAGAATATAACCTAGGTTTACAGTACAACAGCAAATATTGATTTTACAAATTTAATGGGTTCTCACTTATCAGAATGGTACAAGTCAACCTCTAGCCATCCAAGCGATAACTTAATAAGCCTCAAACTCTGCCCCCTCTCCCCTTTCAAGAAGTGGAGATATAATTAAGAGCAAAATGGTTTTGCGAGAGTTATATGAACAACACATCTTCCAACGCTAAACATGGAAAAACAAGATTTGCAACAGGAAAATAGACAGAGAATCGGAAAATCAGCGAAATCATAATTGACAAGATAGTTGTCTACCTACATAAAACAAAACAATGAGAACTAAAACTGTTAAGTAAAAAGTAATGAACATGTCTTCACTAGAAAAGAACTTAATTGTTTTATCTGTCTTCCAAATAAATAAATTTGGAGCAAGCTTAATCCTTGATTTGACAAAGGGGTGATGGAAGATTAACTCGTTAACTAATGCCATGTCTCTGCTCATGACTGAATGAAGTTAGTATTAGTAGTTCAAAAATTTTACCCCATCTTGTCTTTTTGCCGACTAGGACAATCAGAACTACAATAGCAGCACACAACATTATTACGTTCATACTAGTTTGGTAAGTTTTGAGCAATTTTATAAGGAATTTCAGCTTTTTGTGTGTAGGCTAGATGTAAATATCAAATGGTGATAAATATCATAAATTACCAGAAAAAATTGAAAAAAAAGAAATGTTAAAGCAAAACATAAACCAAAAACGATATAGCTATTTACTCAAGGCAATAATTTTGGCAAGAAATCTATAGCAATGCAGAGCCTTAATTGTAACAATTTAGTTTCCTTATGTAGAGTTTCAATGTCGAAGACATGAACATGAAAACAAGTTGCATTTACGTGATAATTATATTTTAGAGAAAACGCACTTATGTCTATTTGCTTCAAGCATCAGAAGCCTTTTTATGTCTTTTTAGGGGCCTCTTACATTGAAATAACAATTCAAACCCCATATATAATTGCTAAGATGTGACTTCAATGTTCTACTAATGCACATCAATGTTTTTACACTCTTGTTCTATCAACCAACCTGTATGGCTGTATATATAATTAGAAGAACTCAGGGACCAAATTACCAAGTACGTATAGACATGTTATCTCAAGTAAGAAATATTTTTTTTCTAGTTAGTGTTGTGTTGTACTAGTATTGTTCTCCAATGTACATGATATATTCTACAGCTATTTGCATTTTGAAATTTCAAATAGATAATATATAGATTAGGGATAATTACAAAAGTACCCTTGAGGTTTGACCTAATTACAAAAAAAAACAGCTACTTTTTAAAATTACAAAAAGTATCCTGAGGTTTGATTTAGTGTTAAAATTAAGGGGCTAACCGTAATGTTTTTATAAATGTGGGGGTATTTTGAAATATTTTTTACTTATGAAAGGGTAAATGTTAGACATAATAAAACCTCAGGGTACTTTTTGTAATTTTGAAAGTTAACTGTTTTTTTCTTGTAATTAGGTCAAAACTCAAGGGTACTTTTTGTAATTAACCCTACAGTTTATGATGCAATACGTATATTAAAAGCACATTGTTGACAGGCATGGTACATAGACTATAAAATTGGCCTTATGAGATACTCTATCAAGATTCAAGTATATCTAGACAACATTCTCTTTAGGCAACTATTATAGGGTTCTAATAAGTCCAACATTCATATACAATATCATATGCTTGGATGAACGCCAAACGTACATAGTTTGATGGACTACACAACCACCAAACTTTTGTACGTACGGAAAAAGTTGAAAATTTCATGGATTTAAAGGTTCTTTAGCTTAAGCCTGCAACTGGCGATGGGGAATATAAAGAGTAACAATCATCAACTCACTTTTCATTCCCATGCTGGTAATGAAAAGAATCAAACTACTTGAAGTTCAACTCGGCATCAATTACTAAAAGAATTCCTTCATATAACCAAATCTTCACCACCTTATATTGTTAGATGAGTTTGGAGCTCAAAGTCCACTCTTAAAAATGATAATTTATACTCCACATCATGAATTTATAAGTGTCCTATTTCCTATAATGCAAAATAAAGCTCAATTCTCAAAATGGACTTTTTTTTCTCCAACTATCCTTTAACTGAAAATATTGATGTGTCGCCACTAACTCTTTTATCATTACTCTTGAGGAAAATATTGACACTTTTACTTCTTTAGCTCTCATAAAATCATAACTCTCTGGCCAATCAAATAGGATCCATTTTTTGGGATTGGAGCATGTTAAAGAATCAATTTATTTACGCTTGACTCGCGTTCTACTTAATTAAACCTTATTTGAGCTTGACTTATTTAACAAATATGATTGTGATGAACTTTCAATGGTCATTTCATCGAATGCCACTAGATTGTTGGGGGCGGAGGGGGTGTTGGTCAGGGCTGGAGCCAGAGAATGAATATTGGAAGGGCAAGGTTTCTTTTATTTTTTTTTAAATTAAAACTACTGAATAAATAGTTTTTACTTTTTATTTGTTTAGGGTGACGAAATTTTAAAATTTAATAATTACAAATCTAAACTTTATATTAGTCTTAGTAAATTTATAAAGTTGAGGGGGCATCCAACCCCCCTAAAGTCCATCCAAGAATTTCATCTAAGTGTAGACTAGTAAAATCATCTCCACAACATTTTATTTCCCCTGCTTCATGCTAATAATGTAGTCACTTGTGAAGGACATAATTGAATATTTACATTTTTACTTATTTCTCAACAGAAGCCCTTATAGCCTCTGGGGGCTAATCCACACAGTAATTATCAAAAACCGCCCAAAACAGAATAAGACAAGCCTGACTGTAAGTGCCTCAAAAATCCTACCATGCATGAAGACACCTTGAAATATATCCACATATATGTGCAGTTCCCACGTGAAGGGGGACAAAAATGAAACCCACCAAGAGAAAATCATTATTTTGTTTTTTATTCTTCATTTTACCATCCACAAATAATATAAAAGAAATTACTATATAGAATTAACTTCCAAGGACATGTACCTCTCCAAAGATTTTGGTGGGGTTTATTCGCCAAAGCATCTCATATTATATACTAAAATCTTTTGACACTGTTACATTAATTAATGTCATTCTAAATGTGCAAACAATTTAAAAAGCACTTCAAGAAACAATATTTCAGCTATGGTTAATCAACCTCCACAATTTCCTGGACATGGGAAAATATTACAGTAAAAAAAAAAAAAAGCAGATAAGCAACTTTTGGAAAAAGCAGCAATAGACTCAAAAAAAGAGAAACAAGACAAAACCAGGCAAGGAGAAAAAACATACCCTGGAGATGATGGATAAACACAAGATCCATAGCCTGAAAAACAAATTAAAAAGCGAGAAACCCAATAAAAATCAGTAAAAATAAACAAGAAAAAAAAACCCACAAACTCACATACTCTGCTAATGAAGAGTAATAAAGTTGAAAAAAATACAAACTTGGGTCAGTTGTGGCAATGGTGGCTGTGCCAGAAAAGGAACAAGAACCAGGGGCATTGTCCCTGCGCTGATAATAACTATTGAAGGCATAGGAAGCGTGGGCTTGCAACGTGTTTGGCAAATAACAGAGCCCAGATGACTGAATCGGCGCACAGTCGGCGCCGGCCCCGCATGCATAGTCTAGAGCTGTTTGCAAAGCTTGGTCACTCGCGTCGCTCCTCACCACACACCACGTGGCTGCTTCCGCCACCCCCACGGCGGAGAAGGTGGTGGCGGCGGTGGAAAGCAAGAATAGCAGCGACATCACTTCGAAAACAGCTGCCATGGATGGCTGAGATGAGTTGGTAAAGCTAGAGAGAGAGAGAGAGAGAGAGAGAGAGGGGCAGTGTGTGTGTGTGTGTAGATTCTTGAGAATGTGAAAGAGAGGATCGAGAATGGAGTTGTCTTTGTTGTTTTTTGTTTCTTTTTGCTTTTATTTTTGGGGTTTGATTAATGTGTTTTCTTTTTCTTTATGGGTTTTGGGCTCTGCTTTGAGTGCTTTCTGCTTTGTTTTCTTGGTTTTTTTACTTTTTTGGGTTTTGGGTGTTTGAATGAATTTAATGTTGGAATTAATGTTTTCTGGCACTTTCTTTGTCTGTGGGTTGGTATCTTAATTAATTCTTATGTCAAGTGTATCTGTTGCATGTAAGTGTTACAACTTACACACTATATTTTCTATTGGAATAGTCTATCATCTCATATTTGAAATAGTATCATGTAGCTTAAATGTATCGATAATATTATTATGTGAGAATTGCATTCTGCCCACTAAATTAACATGGATTTTGCAATTTGCCTACTAAATTTTAGAAATTTCTTTTGGATATCTAACTTTGAATATTTTGCACTTAACCCACTGAGAGTTGACTATGATCTATCATGAGTTGACACATGTCAATTTTTGGTTGTTTAAGGGGATAAAGTGCAACAACTCATATAGTGCAGACTTTCAGAGGACATAATATATAATTGCAAAAAATCAGTGGGCAGTGTGCAAAAAATGTTATAGTTTGGAGGGCAAACTGCAATTAATCCTATTATCATTAATGTGCATTTGGTGTGTATTTGAAATACTTGGAATTCGAGATGAAGTATAGTTTGAAATAGAATCACAAATATTAAACCTAACATTTATGTGAATATATTAGCATGAATAATTGAATATGGTTTTCGTTTTATAGAAAATATTAGCATGCTCAATCGATATGATTTCCGTTTTATATTCAGATTCGATCTAACTAATCATATGATAATTAATGTTATATTTATCATATATTTAATCATTTTCTCCAATTATATGACCACATGTCATGTATACTTAATGTTCACATTGAGCTTTAGATTTCTTACGTGTCAAATAAAGAAATGGGTCTTGTGAGTTAACAGTCTAGATTTAAGCGAGATTAATAGAACAAAAATGCAATAAACTACTTATATAACTTGATCAGGCCGAATATATATTCGTTTAGCTCAAACTAGTTAATGATAAGGGTATTTATATATTGGGGACTGGGGAGGATCTCTCTCTCTCTCTCTCTCTCTCTCTCTCTCTAATACAAGTTGTGCCAATAGACATAAGTATAATCATCAATTTGTAGGGTAGCTCGACTGACTCCCAATATTTAAGGAAAGTGTATGTCAGAGAGGTTGTTTGAGTGATTGGCATGACTATGTGTCATGTCTTCTATATGACTCCACTAGGTTTGGAGCCTATCTTCTTTAGTATTCACTAAATTAGGTTGGTGCGATGTGGC
This sequence comes from Rehmannia glutinosa, assembly GCA_016081115.2. Taxonomy (NCBI): domain Eukaryota; kingdom Viridiplantae; phylum Streptophyta; class Magnoliopsida; order Lamiales; family Orobanchaceae; genus Rehmannia; species Rehmannia glutinosa. The sequence goes on from JABTTQ020000708.1 coordinate 148,761, forward strand.
CAAATATCCTGGGTCGGGATGGGTAGGCCGGAGACCTGTAATCGCCTCCTTCATGAGCCATTAGATGGGATAGGCAGGTTGGGGGATTGATGGCCTGGCTTCTCCGTTCTCAACTAGATGCCATGTGTCATGTCACATAACTTAATTCGTGTCATGGGACTCTTGAATTTTGAACTTCAAAAGCCCCCGATGACATAAGCCCTTGAGTGTTAGTCCTCATTAAATAAGGGGTCTTTTCGCTTAAACCGAGGCATTTTCAGTTGCCAGCCCACATGGCAGTTCTTGATTGGTCGATGTCCTAAGTTTCGTTCCTTGAATTATGGCATATTTCGAAATATGTGCTTATATCCTTATAAATACCCCATGTTGCCATTAGAAAAAAGTCCTCATAAATCAGTGCTCCAAATTATACTTATGAAATGTTTTGTTTTTGCATTCTAAGCTCCATTTGTTCTAATATTGATAAGGAATTAGCAAAGTTCTGGTGGGGTGTGGATAATGGTAGAAAACTTTACATTGGAAGAGATGGAATTTTCTATGTCAACCAAAGAGTGAGGATTGGATTTTGTAAAATGGAGGACTTCAATAAAATAATTATCGTGAAACACATATGGAGAATCATTCGTTTCTCTGACTTACTTATTAGTCGTAAGCGTGGTATTTCAAGCATATGGATATTTTGGATGCTCCCATTGGCTCAAACACTTCATATATATGGCGTTCTTTACATTAGAGTCGTGAAATATTACATAAATTAAAGAGTTGTACTGGAGAGTTGATAATGGATATTCTATTCGTATATTTTCAGATAAATGGGTACCAAAATTGTCTAGAGTCATACTGACACCTTTCAAGAAAATCATGTAGTTAGGCGTGTTAGTCCACTATCACAACAAATGGATGTAATTCTAAACTCATTTATAATACTTTCCAAAGTTATGTTGCGAAAGAAATCTGAAAACCGTTGCCATTAAATGGCGGCGTGGATCGTTGTTCTTGAAAATTCCACCACAAAGGTGTTTAGATGATCAAAGATGGATACAAATAAGAAATAAGCTTCTTTGATCACCTAAGAATTAATCGAATTTCAAGACAACTGAATAGTTGAATTTTCTCTGGGACTTGGCAGTTTTGGCCAAAGTACAAATTTTTAGTGGCGAGTTGTTCTTAAAATCTTTCCCGCTGCCACTAATCTTTAGCGTCATCACTTGTCGTGCCAGCAGATGACCCATAATGCCAATATCGTGAGGTTACTATTGTCCATATAATATTTCCGTGTCCATCAATGAAATATCTATAAAAGAAGTCGAAGTCTTACTTGACTCAAAAAAGAATTCGATGTACATCCATGATGGACCTTGATGTAGTGGCGGATCTATGTGGAGTCATGGGGGTACAATTGTACCCCAAATTAAAAAAAAAAAATCCAACAATAATTTTTACTAAACAAAATAATAATAAAAAATTTGTATCCCTATTTCTATAAAAATAATTAGAAAATCCAAATAAAACAACACAAATCCGCACAATAAAATTTCAAAAATTAAAAGATTGACTTAACAACTTGAATAAATAAATCATGACAAAAATCAAAACCTACAAAAATAAAAATATCAAAAATAAAAATCTAATAATATCAATAATGTTACCATAACTATGTTTTTGTTAGGTATCACAGGATCATTATGAAACTAAATGGATGAATTTGAGAGAAAAATACCAATTCTATTTCACACAAGAATAGATTTACAGGAGATTTACAAACTCACAAAAAACCCTCAAAACTCACTCAATCTCTCAAGGATTGATTTTGATCACTCTCAAGGATCTCTTTACTCTCTGTGATATTCACTCCAAGGGATGATTACAAATCAAGAATGAAACACCTATTTATAGATGGATGTGGGAGGGTAGGTGGTTGAAGCTTCAACAATGAAATCATCTTTCCTGTCAAACTTGATCACCAACTCTTCAAAGATGGATGGCTTCTAGATGGAGGATGTGGCTGGAAACCTAAATTGAATTCTTCAGTTTTGTTGTCTCTTGTTTTCTGAATTACTCTAATTATTTATTTTATACATGTGTATTAATTTTTCATGTACGGTTACATGATCAACTTTTACAAAATTTAAACAGTATTTTATTGTAGGACTTTAAATATTAAACAATATTTATATGTGCATTTTTTTCAATATTTATATCTTTTTTCAAAAGAATGCTACCTTGATGCATATCTTTGTTTTACCAAGAATGGTGGATTACAAGGGCTTGTCTTTGGTATAATAATATCCCAGTCTACGTCTATAGTTGAAGGGGAATTAGAAATTATTAAGAATGGTCTCGACTTGTTATGGGATTCTCGACTTATTAAGGGGATTCAGATGCATTTGCTGCTACAAATTCTCTTCTGGCAGTGCAAATAATCACCTTATTATTAGAAAATTTGGGATACATTGGTACAATGGTCGAAGACATCAAAACCCGCTTGAAGTGGTTCCATATGCAATGATGTCCCAATCTCCTGCGCATTTTGTTGCCCATTTTGTTTCTTCCTCATTGCCATTTGTTTGGGCCAATAGGATCTTCCTGTTTAGATTAAAGCTCTTGTAATGTAGCTCATTTCTGGAATGTAATTACAAATGTTTTCTTGCCTCAAAAATAAAATAAAATGTGACCCATAAATTCATCATGGGCCTGTTCATGATCTGAATTAGCGTTATAAGTAGGCCCGATTGCATGGGTCCAATAAAATCATTAACCTAAGGGCCTCCAAATTTAAAGTCTCTCGCAAGCCCTCAAAGGCTCAATTTTTTTTTTTTGAGCAAGAATGAATTTCATTCATAAAATATAAGAAACTTACAATCGGTTACAACAACAAATGTAAAACAATTGTAAGCCTACGGATTATAGACCTATACAGATTTAAAAACATATTTTAAACCGCAACAGATCTGACTAATCCATAGATTCAGAACTTCGCAACTAGGCGCTGGACAAAATACGTACCAAAACTTGATCTCGTTTTTGTCACATATCATCTGATAATAGCACATCTGAGTCTTTTGAGCAAATCCACAAAGGGACACATTTATAAACTGAAAAAAGCCACTTATTGGGACAAAACAAACCACCTATTGGGGACAAGTAAAAAACACAATTACAGAAAGACAAAAGATCAAAGGCGAAAAGATCGTCCTCTCCCTCCCTCAGATCCATACCGCAGTTCATCTCCGCCAAAGCCACATCCAAAACCGCCATCACCGCTCTCTTCACCTCTAAACCCGCAAGCCAAGTTCGGAAGAAATCATACCTGCAAGAGAAGAAGCATCCACCGGAAAGGAGGGGCTAGTGACCGGAGACCATGGGATTTCTGGTCTCCGGCCATGATAGAGGAGGGGCAAGGGGGGGGAACCAAGGTGGGATAGAGAGAGGGAGGGGGCGGCGGTACTGTGTTTGCTTAGGGTTTTTAGAGAGAGATTTTTTGAGAGAAATGAGCCTTACATAATCAAATTTACTATAATGCACGGAATTTTTTTCAAAGGCTCAAATTTTAATTCAAAGTGAGATCATGAACCTAATGGATTTTGGCAATACAGTCATACAGATAAAGTGAACATTTGTTACAAAATTTGTGATAAGGACAGATTACAATATACACGCACATTTTTACATATGATTCGATAAATTGACATTGGAATAATACTAAAAAATCACAAATGTCTCCTACACTTGAAATTTTCAATTCTACATGTTTTATCTTGTTCTTTATTAATTTTACTAAACACATATACTTTTTGATATAATTAAAATGATATATTTACATGATTAAATATTAATAAATAAATATAAATTTATATAACAAAAACTTTAAACGCTAGAACATTAATAATCTGTATAGATTATAAGATCTCATGTTCAATTCATTCAGTTGATCCCGAGCATAAATACTCCTTTTACTTTTTATGAGCTAAATTCAATTTTATTTGAATATAAGAGAATAATGGTATTATGAAAGATATAGAAAAAAAATTCTAAAAAGATCTAACATACTTTTATATTTGCCAAAAACTTGCGTGAGACGGTCTCACGGATTTAGATCCGTGAGACGGAGCCCTTACACAAAGTTTTAAAGGTTTTTTTTTAGATTTTATTTTTCTTAAGGTTTATATTTATTTTTTTAGGGTTTATTTTGTTTCTTGGGTTTATTATTAATTGATTTGGGTTTTTAGGATATTTAGTTTTTTTTAGGGTTTATTTTTTATTTTTTGGGTTTATTTTTGTTTTTCGGGTTTATTCTTCATGGTTCATGTTTTTAGGGTTTATTTTTGTTTCTTCATGGTTCATTATTATTTTTAAATTTATTTTCATGGTTCATGTTCTCAAGACGGAGCCCTTAGGACGTCCGTCTCACGGATTTAGATCCGTGAGACCGTCTCACAAGAGACTTGCTCTTTATATTTTTATTTTTAATTTTAATTTGTTCACAAGTATTTTGCAAACGTATTTAATGTATCCCATCTTATCCGAAAATGTCCAATACTATTGTTACTCGTATTGGTCCTATTGGATACTTTATCCATTTATCTTTTCGATATTACAAGATTCCATTATGTTATCAATAACCATACAAAATTCAACATATATTCAAAAATAGGGTTGAAAATCAAATAGTGGTCTAGTATTTAAGATTTCATGAACTCGGACTTTGGCTTCGGATTCGATTCTCCATCTAACTCCCTCGCCTATTAAAATTTGCACTAAAGAAAGGCACTTAACATATTTTGAATTATATACACTTAACATATATGTATACAATATAATACAAAATAAAATATTTAGTTAACGTGTAATGCTACTATTCAAATTTTCAATTTCTATTTCAATTTAGCGTCTGATATCTTATATTATATGACAAATCACTTTAAAGTTTGATTCCCAGCTGAAGCGCCCCTAAAGCTTCGGTCCGGGGTTAATTTGGCAGGGGATAGTAGAGTCCTTATAAATCTTGACCACTCAGACACATACTGATAAATTCAGGATTAATCGGGTGCTAGACACAGCTGGAGATCTGGTCGTAGAAGAAAAAATATCAACTCTCCTACCACGACACAAGATTTCTTTTATGTTTATTCTATGAAAAATTATCAACTCTCCTACCACGACACAAGATTTCTTCTATGTTTATTCTTGCCTTGCCAACCCTATTTCCTATCATATCATACCTCACAAAAAGTCAACTCCAAAATTGGCAAAATATTGAAATATGTATAAATGTTGACAATAAATTGTGGCCCTCCAGTTGTAACAATTATAGTGGTCTTTCTCTCTCAATCTATTCGGAGACTTTCTTCTTCGACTGCTCCGGCGTCGTTTCACCATGACCCATATCCTCCCACATTTCCTTTTCTTTTCTCCTCGAGTTCAACATATATCTTCCCTTTTCTCTCTTTTCTTTTTTTCTTTTCGGATTTTTTTCTAGAATAGTTATTTTGGGTTTTGGTATTCTTCAGATCCTTAATTAAAATTATGGTTAACCCAATGAACTTACTTTATGTGTGAGTGTGTGTTTCTTTCTTTGTTTCTATTTTTTCTTTTTCTGTTTTCTTGTGTTTTTTCTTAACTGTAGCTAACGCGGAAATCAAAGGGAGCGTGACAGAGAAAGGGCTCAGGCTCGTAATGGTGGCAAAGGTAAGAACAAAGATGATGGGTTGACCCCAGAACAGCGTCGTGAAAGGTACCATTTTTTTTTTCAATATTTTTATTTTCCGTATTTTCAAGATTCAATTTTTTCTTGGTATTATTGGTTTTTGCTATGATCTGGATTTCATAGTAATTGGATCTTGTCTTCCTGCGGAGAGTAATGTTGGAATGTTATGTTATATCTTTTTGTACAAGTTCTTCCAAGATTCGTGCTTCGATCATCTTTTGTTGTCCTTTGCATCAGGATTACCTTACCCGTTGTGTTCTTAATTTGTGTATTTTTTTGGTATTAAATTGTAATGTGTCGTTTCATTTTGTTTCCTTTAACATTCAGCATTTTCCATTAATTATGATGGTTGTTTTAGTAACTTAATTTAGTATTAGTTATAATTATAAGAATTTTGCGCTGTAACTACAGATGCGGAAATTTAGTTTTCTCTCAGCTTTCCACAAATCTCCCGAAAGATGTGGTTTTTATTGTTCATTATTGATAGGGTTAATTACAAAAAGTACCCTTAGGTTTGACGTAATTACTAAAAAACCAAACTAACTTTTGAAATTACAAAAATACCCCCGAAGTTTTATTTTGTCTAACATTTAACCCCTTCATAAACAAAATTTTTTTCAAAACCCCCCTTCATATTTATAAAATCATTGCAGCTTACCCCTTAATTTTAATACCGAATCAAACCCAGGGAATATCTAGGAGATGGATCTCAAATGATTCCAGATAAGGCAGATTTGAAATCCACCACAATTACTCAAAAAATAGCTTGAACCAGGAACTTAAGGATTTGAAATCCATTGTATAATGAACTCATCCAAATATGTTCAATGGATTCGTTATTTTGGAAGCTTCAAATCCATCAATCCAAATGATGCCTTAATTATTTTTCGATTTCGATTTCGATCTGCTTGACGATATCCTGATTTTTCATGCGTGCGTGCTTATGTAGGGATGCAAAGGCTCTTCAAGAAAAGGCAGCAAAAAAGGCAGCTCAGGCAGCAGGGGGCAGCGACACTGGTGGCAAAACCAGCAAAAAATAGGGTATCCTCTGGTTGATGAGTTTTTTTTTTTTATAATTTAATTGTAATTTAACCGCTTTGTAATATCTTCCCTGTTTTTGTGTTTAATGGTGAAAAATCAGTACGTTATTCTCTTTGTCAATGTGTGAAATCCTTCCAATTGATATGTGGAATATGATGGTTTTTCAGGTATTTATTTTAGTTAGTGTTAACATTATACTTTCTCTTTGACACTTTGTTTCTTTTATTTGGGTATTCTTTTATGAAATGAGTTGATATAAAATAAGGCTCAGTTTTTACATTTGGAGATTGTGTCATAGATTACATGACTATATGTTGTTGATTTCGGACAAGAGTGTTTGGTGTTTTAATGTTGTTGGGAACACGGTTTTACATAGTTGATTTTTCTTTGAGTTGTAACACTTTTCGGCTGACGTTACTTATACTCTCAGTCTATCACGATTATGTCTTGTTTGATAGCTTATTGGTTTGAACTCCCTCACGATATGGCTTATTTACATTGGAAGTACGTTTTAGGTTTAAGTACACAATGACTTTGGGATCGTGTCAAATGTTCGAATTTATTGAAGTTTTGGGATGTGCATTTAGTTTGTTTTGTTCCGTTTGGTCTAAATCATTTCAATATTTGGTTTTGGATTCAATATCGTTTCTTGATCAGAAGTAAATAAATTGATTGGTACATGAAGCAACAAACCGAATCGAACCCATGAAAATATGCTTTGTTTAGGATATTTCAGTTGGTTTTTACTTCAGTAACGTAACACTTCAATTTTTTCAAATAGTCCTGTGCTGTGCCAGCACAACCGATCTTGATACCACGCTTTTATATTTGGGAATCAATATTGTGTGTATGTATTTACAAAATCTGATTATGCATGTTTTGAAAAGCTAACATGTGGACGTGTATGGGAATTCAGAACAATGCATATGCACAAATGTATCTGGTTATGCATAGAATATGTTTGTCTATAGTGGTGGCTCTGGTTATTAGATGGTTAAGTGTTTTTTCGCAGAAGAAATTAACATTATCTCTTAATATGATGGGCAGTTGAATATCTATCTCAATTATATGCTATTTCGAGATAAACTGATGGATTAGCAATAGTAACATAGTGGTACCAAAATATTTCTGTGATTTTTTTTGGGGGGGGGGGGGGTTAGTTGGTTTGGGTAGGACGAGAGCCGTATCAAGATTCGAAGATTGACATTTCTGATTTCAGTTTTGGAGAAATGACTTGGATTTGTTTATTTATTGGTAGTTATAATTTATTTATTTATTTATTTTTTCTTTGTATGTAATTTTTGTTCAGGGAAGGTACAACTCTGTAATTAATACTGTAATCTTGTACGAAAAATATTTAATTAGTTTATGTTGTCACGCCCCAAAATTGGGAGCAGTGACTCGGACGGTCTAACTTACGCTGGTTTACTAGACCGACCCATTTATTCATTAATATAACCCAACAGAAATAGCAAAATCCCAAAATAAGCATACATATTAAATAAACTAAGTCGAAAGACGATGTGAGAGGAATCAAAATTAAAATTCAATCCTCGTCACCATCATTCTTCGTGTCCTACGCCCGGCTATTACATAAGAAATTACTAGGAATTGTCCAATACAAAATGAAATTCAATTTGTCTCAACAGTCCAACACAATAGAGAGCTAATCAGTAGCTTCGAAATCTTCGTTGTGGTCTTCTTCCAGCGGAATCTCATCCTCTGGTTGGAAAAATAGGTGGGAGTGGGATAAAAATTCTCAGTGGGTGTGGTGAGCGTGTACAAATGGGGCTTATATTTCAATGCAATAAAACCGTTTCATGAGTTTTGATGCAAGAAATGTGCAATGACATTCTCTTACACTTAATAGTTTTATTAGTATTAGTTAACAGTCAGTCCGTCAATTAGATCAGTTGGTTGCGCACGAAAGTGTGACGCCAATCCAGTCAGTCCGTCAATTCATATCAGTTGGATGCACACGAAAGTGTGACGCCAATCCAGTCAGTCCGTCAGCTCATATCAATTGGTTGTGCACGAAAGTGTGACGCCAACCCAGACCACCTTATACGGCAGAGAAGTGTTGATCAAACATCATCTCCCCAAACATTACACCTTATCCCTCATGTCGATAGGGCTGTAGCCACTATCCCAGTTGGGCGACATCTCCACAGTGGAGCCAGCTAAGCTCATAGAACGTCATAATTATGATTATACCCAGAATTCTACGACCCAATCGCCTGCCAGACTCTCCTATCCAGCTCGAGGTTGGGAGTTGGACGATGGAGGTCGGCATGAGACTGTAGCCAAGCTACCTATCCCATACGCGACTTTTCCATTCCACAAATCCGTCAATTCATATCAGTTGGTTGCGCACAAAAGTGTGACGCCAACCCGATCGATCAAGAGATCGATGCGTTCATAGACTCGCCGCGTCCGATATTTGATTGATCGATCATTGACACGACATAGATATCTGGGAGGAGTAATCTAGCGGTTCTATTCATTAATCCAGTGTATTATCTTGAAGTTATTGATAAAGTTAAATTTTATGCCGTGAGGAAGTCGCCTTATTATCGGCAGACAAATAGTCGGTATGAAAATCCCGAATAAATTTGGATAATAATTTTTAAAAAAATAGAATTTTAGTTAAATAAAATATTTAATGTTTCATAAATAAACTAAATTTTAGAAGATAAAATAATTACTATGACCTTGGTAAATTTTATTGTAAATTAAACATTTAATTAAAGAGGAAAATTTATGCCGGGTTTTAAAATTTAGTTGTGATCCCGGACTTGGAAAAGGGCAAGGTTAGTCTCTAATTTTTCTAAAAATTCTAAGGAATCATATTTTATGGGTCTCGGGGTACAATTTTCGAAAATTGCAGGCCAATCCCAGTTTTCTCCCAATTTATTGTTTTGACCTGATACTTTTAAAAATAGATATCTCTTAAACCAGAAAAGGTTTTAACGAGATTCCAATTCTAATAATTTCTTTGGGGCAGTAATTATGTGGGTAAAAACAGTTTCAAAAAATTCTCAGATTTAGTACCGATTTTCTGAAAATTCCATTTTAACCCCAAAGGCAATTACGTTAAAGGCTCGTTTCAAGTCCGCTTTTCATGAAATTTGGATTAAAGGTCCAGAATATTAATTAAAATAATTTCATAAAATTTTTGGGACAGTAACTATCCAAATTTTTGAAATTTATAGTTTAGCCCCTTAAGGTTTGGAAAATTATAATTTAGAGTCTAAAATTTCGTATATTCGCATTTGCTTGGCTCGGAGGATCCCAATTATTATTTTTTATTTTTAATATATTATTCCAGTAATTTCAGTCCAATTTTTTGAAATTTCCAGTGGGTTCTCACAGTTTTGATTTTAGCATCTTTGGCTTTATATGTTGCCGTATTTGCAAAAGAGGCCCAAACCCGATTTTATTCACAAGTCCAGAATATTAATATGATATATTAAAAATATATTTTTCATATTTCTCAGCTATTTTGAAGATATACATATAAAGAATGCATATAAGCATATAAAAGCTATTTTCTAAACAAGAATCACTTTTATCATAATTCCAAACACACACATATATTTTCGAAATTTCTAGAGACAAAAGGAATCGAAATTTACAGAATATATAAAAATATAGTCTCATATATTCATGCCTTTTTGTACATATAAGGAGACATATATGCATATAAAAGCTATTTTCTAACCAAAAAGCACTTTTATCATAATTCCAACATAAACATATAATTTTCGAAATTTTCCATTAATAAAAACTGAAAATTTTCCAGAAATATAAAAAATATAACCACATATATCATGCCATTTCATGCAAAAATCATGAGTTTTAGAAGAGTTTCACCCACCTTAATCTTCTTGTGCTTTTTGGTAGGAATGGTCTCAAACTCTAGCTTTTGCTAACTCCCTCAAGTCCTTTTCTTCTTAGGACAACCCCTAAATGGCAGTTTTTGAGGGACAAGATGATGGAAAAATTAGAGAAAAAGTAAAGGAAAGAAGGATAAGGTGAATACTAAGAGAGTCTTACCTTTGTCTTAGTAACTAGTCTTCCAACTTTGCTTGAAGCTTCTAACACTTAGAATTTTCGGTCCTAATAAAATAGAAGAAGAAGATGTTTGTTTCCTTTGGTGAAAATGTCTAAATGTTGGGTGAAAGTGGTGAAGGATGGAGTCTTCCTTTGGCCAAGAAGTGATATGGCTATTCCACCCTCCTCTCCTATCCTTAAGCACTCATTGATTTATTATAGGATGGCTCATGCTTGCCTTGGTGAAAAGTTGCTTTGTTTAGTGGAAAGGAAGCATGCTAGAATAAGACAATGGGAAAAAGACAAAAGGAAGAAGACAAAATTTGTTATTCTCTCATATAAACCAAATCTTATATCTGTCTTACTTATAATTAGTCATCTAGTTATAACTTATAAGGTATCTAGTAATTCTAGTACATTATCACTTATAATCTAAGGTATTAAATATAATTAGAACCAATAATACAAGTCAATTATATCAATCAAGTAATTAATCAAATTCTAAAAATTATTTCGAAATATATAAATATAATTTTCGAAATTAATAAATTATTTAAATAAATATTATGCTACAAGAAAATAATTAGTTGTTAAGATAGAAATCCAACCGGTTAATGTATTAAATTAGTAGTAGATGGTTTTAATGGATCATAAAATGAAATAGTTTGTTTGAAAATCATAAAATTATTTTCTAATAAAATAGGTTCAAATACTACTTTAATTTATGCCAAGAATTTCAAAAATCATAATAAATTTTTGTTAACTCAAGATTATATATTTGGAGTAAAATGTTGAGTTTATCGAAAAGGATATTTCAAAATCTCAAAATTAAGACATAGTTTCTTTTAAATAAAATTTATTTGATCGATTGAGCAATATTAGTTTTATGGAAAATGACTAAATGTAAGTATCGTCTTCATAAAAATATGGCGACAAGAAATTTATTTTTCAAATACTAAAGAACGAATTTTAAATAGCACTTTTTACTGAATCAATTTGTAAAAAAAATGATAATAGTTATTAAATTTAAGTAATAAATATAAATAAATTGCATTATCATGTAATTAGATAATAATTTAAGTAACGGTAATATTGATAACATATCGGGATCGTATCATCTATAGTATAAAAATTCGGGGTCTCACATATGTTCTTATAATGTATTTTTCTCAAAATGAACTGAGAGTGACTCAAATATAGAGTACTGCCAATTAAGAACAAAAATTACATACTTGTACTAACTTCTAAATTATACTCTATATTATTTTGTATGTATAACTATAGTTAATGGTAGGATTAACTATTTAACAAAAATCAAGTTATAATTTATTATATTAATTTTTGTAATGCATTATATTGATCAATTTAGTACTTATAAATAATTTCCATATAATGTAGTTCTTAATTGAATATATAAGATATTTGTCAATGTAGTATTATTCGTTTAGTATGCATACTACATATTGCATATTACATGTGGATTTGACATTTAAACTGGAATATGTATAACTACTGTATATTCGTTAAGTTTTGCACGTGTATGAAAAGTAAATATTCATCAATGCATGTTTTATTCGAATATAACTACAATTTTTAATTAATAAAAGTTTTCAAATTATATTTTAACTAATAAAAATTTGGGATCTTTATTAATAGAATGGATCAAACCTTGTGATGGGCCAAAATTCCTTAGTCAACAAACACCTACAGTCCAGTTTGATTCAAATATTGAGCTTCTTGATGTTCCAATGTTCTCATGGCTTCATTTAGATCTTGACTTTTATGCTTAAACTTAGAGCAATGATAAGATTAATTAAAACTCCTATTTTAATCTCATAAACCTTAAATGTCATGGGAAAATTAAAAGAACAACGTAGTGCTATATGCATTGATGACATGTTTAATTTTAGGAAATGTGGTTTTTCTAGAATCAAAGGAAAATTTAATATTTTTATTGATATGAGTTCGCCAATATTTTCTTATTGTTCTTCAAATAATAAATACGGACAAGGATCTACTCATTATTATGTGGTCACACCTAACTTCAAGTTAGGATATTAATTATAAAAAATGAAAAATAGTTAGGTTATGAGTTTTAAAACTCAAATTTCATCCGGTACACCGAAACAAGCATGCTCTTCAAATGTTTTTTTTTTCTTTTCTTCCTTTTCCATTTTTCTTAATGCCTGTTAGGTACTGGTTTGGAAAATTTCTTTAAATAATTTGTTGGTGATCTAGCGAATAATTAGCACAGATTTCTATTCAAACTAATAATTTTTTTTTTTTATATTTGACCTTTAAAAGATAAATAGGGATCCACAGGACCAAATTTCTTGTATAAAATTAAAAAGACTAGCTTTTACTTTGTTAACACACGAAAACTTTGATGAGACCGTCTAACGGGTCTTTTCTATTAGACGGACCCAACCTGACTCTTTTTTTGTAGTTTCATGCATCGATGATATTTTTGTAATATTCTGGAGTAGTGTCATAAGATCTCCGGATCGGTGACATTTTTGTAATAATAGGGACCTTTAAAAGTATTAGTTTTTCCAATGAAAAATATATATTAGTAGTACATCTGGAAAATATAATTAGTAATCCTCTTGAACAATATTTTTAGTAGCTCTCATGAAAAATATTGATTTTTTTCCCTCAAAAACATTAGTAATCAACCTAAAATGTATTAATTGTCGCATTGAAAAATATTAGGCAGTGACCTAATATTAGGCAATCCTCAAAAGTATTAGTTTTTCTTGTGAAAAATATTAACAATCCATCGAAAAAGTATTGGTAATCTCATTGAGTTTTTCAGTAATCCTCATGAAACATATTGATTATTTTCCCACAAAAGTATTAGTATTCCCCCTAAAATATATCAATAGTCTTATTAAACAGTATTAAGTTTTTCGAGTAAATGTATTTTAGTATTTCTCTTGAAAAATACTAGTAGTCCTCCCAAAAAGTATTAGTAGCTAGCTCTCCTAAAAAGTATTAGGAGTGGATGTGGTTATTGTGGTGTTAGTGGTTGTGCGGATCAATAGATCGGATTGACCGCGAAACGGGTATTTGAATCCATCTAACGGATTAGATCCGTTAAACGGTCTTACAATAGACTAAACCCTTGTTAACATGCATCAGTTCTTTAGTAAAGTAGGGGATAATAGGGGAAGGGAACACACACATATAGAATTGAACACTTCAATCGTGCGCTCTTATGACACAAACTCTATCACCGGAGAACAAAATTGATTCGTAACATAAATCATTTAAATTTCAATTAATTTCAACAAGAAGGAGTATTTAGGTCTCTAAAAATGTTTCAAATAAATCATGCCATTATTTTCTGGGACCACTTCCTTGAGTTTAGTCTACAATAATATAAAGGTCCACTAAATGTTGAATTCCTCATTTTTAGCTTCAATAATAATATAGTAATTCTTGTTGTTGGTATTAGTTATAGTTAGCATGTAAAATAAAATTAATAAAATAAATAAACAACATCCCTAGTGGAGCTGTTGAGGATATAGCTGCATGCTCCATCAAATATAGTATAGCAAACACCAATTAAGTTTTGTCATTTGGAGAAGACATGGTTGGACTAAATTACATTATCCTAGGATTTTACATGAATGGGTTTGGCTAATAACAACAGCTATCGATATTCACCATTTTTTTTTCTCAGTTTTTTCATTGTTTAATAAACTATGACCTCTTGTTTTTTTCAAAATTTTATTAATGTCCAGTTGGTTATGTTTACCATATAAATTCATTAATTTATGAATGCAAGATAATATATTTAAGTTGGCTTTTCTCTTAAAAAGAACAGAATGTTCATGATCCTCAAATTTATAGCACTCCTTTGATTTTAGAAGTTTGGGACTAATTTGATTTGACATGGAGTTAAAAAAAAATTGTATTTAAATTTGTGAATTTTTACACTTCTATTTTTAAACGTATGTAGAGATTGAGATAGTGCTTCACAACATTATTGAGGAAAATACTTTAGTTAAAAAGATATTGGACGTATTCAAATAAAAAAAATAGTGGTGATCGTTGAGATTAGTCATAAGCATATCGATCTTTAGAGCTGCCTATTATTTTTTTTCTTACAAAAAAAAATACAATTAATTCTGGCATTTCCCTCATGCACCAGACTGTCGTGTGAAGTTTTAAAAACATGGTCACGTTCATTAATTTGCACTTACTAATAGTAACATTATAAATTAACATATCTGTAATCTTGATTAATTAAAATAAACCATAATGTGCACATAATTAGATGTTTTATAGGTGGAAATAATTATGGGTGTTCACGTAGAGGAGGCAAGTTCAATAGAATAATTTCCCTGGACAGGATAGTATTCCAAATAAACAATACTAAGATCAGTTTGTTTGTTGTCTACGTGTGTGCGTAATTGTATGCATGATTGTATTCATTTAATAACATTTAATCAACTCGGCGTCAAAAAAAAAAAAAACAACATTTAATCAACTTGAATACCTTTATAGCTAGGATAAATGTTAAAAGAAAAATGAAGAATAATAATATAACAAGCGATTGAGTTCAATAATTCCTCCTATGCAGTATTAAAGTACGAAAACAGAAAAATATGGATATATTATAATTTCAACAAATAGCTCAACACAAATATGAGTCTTATTTTTGCGTTCTTTTATAGATATGTGATGGTGCTCTCTGATTCCACATATCGAGAGAAAAATTCACTTTTAGTCCCATTAGACTTATCCCCTGATGATTTTAGTCTCATGTCCTGAAAATAGTCCCATAAGATTTTTCTTGTCTCACTAATGGCCCCACCACTAAAAAATTAACAGTCAAACCTGTCAAATTGAAAGTCAAACTAGCGGTTTGGGACTAAAGTGAGAACAATGACACTAAAATCATCAGGTGCTCAGTCTAATGAGACCAAAAGTGATTTTTTCTCTAAAAACTAAATATAACTAATATCTATTATATTTTAAAAAATATATTATCATTAAAGTTACTATTTTTTTATTTATTATAATTAAAAAATTGACAAGTAAATTAAATGATAAAATTTATAATTCAACTTATATAAAATTTACAACTTTTAAAAGTAGATGTTAAATAATTTTTTGTTTTGTGAATGTGTAATACGAAAAAAAATTCCAATACATGCATATATAACCGGTCGGCACTAGAATATATGTTGCCTAATAAAACACGCTCCGCTATGCGAATGACCTGAGAACCTGCAAAACCACCATTAGAAGGGGGGCCAGAAGGGTTTTCCGGCTGTACCCACTCCGACGCTCAAGTCAGTATCACTCTAGAGAGAGAAAATATGAAATAACACAGTATATTGAAAAGTGTATTGAGAGTCTAACTGCGGCGTACCTTGTTTGTGCCTTATATATAGCTTTGGGAATTAGGGTTGCGTAGGCATCAAGCCATACTAAAACCCTAATTAACACGTAGGCCTAGGTTAATCACCCGTATTGGGTCGTAAACCTATCAGGCCCAAGAGATCGGCAGACCCTTAAGTTGATCCATTTGAGCGTCCGCCCAACAGATCGGTAAGCCCTTAAGTTAGCCCATTTGAAGGTCCAACCCAATAGGTCGGTAGGCCCTTAGGTTGGCCCATTCGAGGGTCCAGCCTAACAGGTCGGTCCACTGGACCCAAATCATCAGATTTATCCAAGGATCAACTCTCAATCAGTCCTAAGCCCGAATCGGGACTCTCAACCTGACCTCCACAGGTTGGCCCAATTCCTATATATGTAAAGTTTGATTTTTTTATTTTTTTGAGGAAATGTAAAGTTTGATTTAAAAACATAAAAAATAAAAAATAAAAAATAAAAAATAAAAATATAATATTTAAATATGAAAAAATAAAAAAATGTGAGCGAGGTTAACATTACTAAAATATTTTTAATAGTATGTATAATTTAACTACACTAAAATATTTTAATAGTATTTTTCTTAAATTTTTAAAAATAATTCCTATATTTAAAAATTATAAAATTATTTAACATCGTAAAATTTTTTATTTTATTGATAGTTGAACTACAAATATTTTTCAAAATCAAGAAGTGATTTAAACTTAAAAAAATATAGGAAAATTATTTATTTTTCTAAATATTTTAAGTAAAAGAATTTGTTTAGGAAATAAATAAAACGCACTGGAAAAAGATATTTTTAGAAAAATATTTGAAGGACAGAGATTTTTTTTAGTTTTCAAGTGGGACATTCACAATATTAATTTAAATAAATAACGCAAAATATAAAATTGAAAATAATTTTTATCATCAATAATATTAAATTTAACCAAAAAAAAAGAATAATGAGACCATTTTTGGTGAAAATTTAACTTTGGGTGTCCTATGAGACCATTTTTGTCGCTAAAAATTTAATTTTGATGTTCTATGGACCATTTTGTCATCATAACGGTTTCCGTTAATTATTTAATGGAGCAACACCAATTCAGTTTTCCAGTCTTATGTGACTATTTTTGGTGAAAAATGTCGATTTGGGACTAAAAGTGAGTTTAATGGGACTAAAATCATCAGGAGATAAGTCTAATGGGACCAAAAATGAATTTTTCTCTCACATATCACGTACGTTTTTTTCCAAAGTTGCTATTCCAAAAAACAATTTTTAGTTGCGACTTGCTCTACAACACAAACAAATATTAGAAAGAATCCCAAAGTTGTTCCTAAAAGTCATTCCAATTCTCAAGTCAGCAAGAATTCTATAAAAGACATCCGAATGGACTAGAGCATTAAATGAGATTAAATTAAAGTATAAATGATATTTATATTTATATATGTTGGAGAGAAAGTGAGGAAATCATGTTTCTTATAAATCTTTTCTTCCCCATTTTCTCTCCTTTCTTTTGCCTTTTCGAAAACAAAAATGATTCCTACCCAATTTAGTATATTCTAGTATATTCGTGGAGCTTAGCCACAAAACCTTGACATCCTACGAATATTTCAATAATATGGAATCAATATATCCTTCATATACATATATATATATATATATATATATATGGGGGAGGATCAAGTGAGACCATGTCTCTAGGTGAGACACAATGGACTAATCTCAACCATCCACCACTATTAATTAATGAGTATGATTTAATGGATAAAAAATATATTAAAATATTAATTTAATCAATATAAGGGTAGTAGGGTAAAATAACATAACAAGTTAGTTACAAAAATGGAATCAAATCTCTTTCTCACTCATACATCTCCCAATTTCCCCAATCTCATGTCTCTTTTTCTCTTTTCTCTCTTCTCTCTCTCTCTCTCTCTCTTCTCTCATTTCTCCATTAACGCAAATAAAGAAAAATGAAGAACTCGAAAATTACGAGAGAAAAAACAAGAAATATCGGTGCAATATTACAGAGAAATAACGAAGTGAGTTCGAAAACTAAATATGCAACAAAACTCAACTAAATATGCATTATCTGAAGACTATCTATGCAACGTAAAAAAACTAATATGTAGTACAGTATATCCAACTATGCAAGATGTCATAAACTATGCAACAAAATCAACTAACTATGTATTATCTAGAAACTATCTATGCATTGTGGAATAACTAAATATGATGTACATTATGTAACATCCCATTTTTATAATTTCTAAAAGCAACATCCCATTTTCATAACTAAATATACATTATATTGAACATATTTATGCAGTGTAGTTTAACTACATATGCAGTACATTATATTCAATTATGTCTTGTTTTCGTAAAACAGTGCCAACAAAATAACTAAATATGCATTATTTGATGTCTAATTATGCAAAGAGAATAACCCTAACTATCTTTGTAAAATAAAAATATTTGAAAAGAAAACGGGTTCCTTAAATTCCACCACAAAATCCGAGTGCCAATTTCAACCCATAAAATCCGCTGGGACCACTAATTTGAATTACAAAATTACAATATTACCCTTAAAATCAGAGAAAATTAGGAAATAATTAGAAAAACTAAATTAATCACTTCCCATTTTTTAAGATCAATGGGTAAGATGAGTCCACACTGTCTCACCTAGAGAGGGTGGTCTCATTTGAATCAAATCCTATATATATATATATATATATAGGATTTGGATGAGGTGAGTCCACATATCTTATATGAGTACACGAGACCAAATCTGAGACCTTGATTTAATTTTTAAACGGTTGAGATTAAATAAATTTTACCATTTTAATATATAATTTAATATAAAAAAGGGTTGTTTGGTAATTTTAATTAAAATCAGTTTTGGAAGGGAAGTTATTTTTTGGAGTGGACTATAATTTAGGAGCCGTTTTTAGAGACGTGTGTGTATCCAAAATCTTTGCATATCTCTCCAACTTGGTAAATGAAGAGTCAGAAAATAGTTATTCTCCTTTGCTAACACAAGAATCTCTCTGCAAAAATTTAACATTTATCCATTGTTAATTCTTCAAGGGTTCTCCCTGCAAAGTGTCTCCCAGCCCACCCCTACCGCGATTAGTTGTTGTTCACCCCTACCGGGAGAAATACCAGCAAAGTGTGAAATCTTTCATCCGAAAATCAAAAAATCAGACTCATCAGTCGGTCGAATTTTAAGTAGGAGTTGAACCATCTACAACTACATCACTTAGGGCGTTTTGAAATTTTCTCAGAAGTAGCGGCCCAGAAACCCCCAAATTTGCTGTAAAATCCTTATTCGAGCAGGTACCAAATCTGTTTATCTTCTTCGTTCGTCCTTTTTTGAATTTCGAGCAGGTACTAAATCTGTTTATCTTCTTCGTTCGTCCTTTGTTGTAATTTCTTTTTTTTTTACTGATTTTACTAGTTGAAAAAACAAAGTTAGCAGACAGTGAGATTAACGAGGCTTTCAACTGCTTATTGTTGTTGATAATTATGCTTATGCATATTTTATATTATGCTTATCTATGTTTTATATTATGCTCTCAAATTAGGGGGTAATTGGTATTGCCATGTTTTTTTCTAAGGCTGAGGGGGATTGCTTATTGATATTTTCAACTGCTTATTGTTGTTGATAATTATGCTTATCTGTAGTTTGTTTTATGCTTATACATGTCTTATATTATGTTTATGCTTGGTTAGTTTTTATGCTTATAAATGTTTTGCTTGTTAATAAATGCTTTATATAAATGACTAGTGTCTTTTTTTTTTGATAGATTTTTCGTTGGAAATGGCAAAAGATGTATGAACGAGCAAAGGAAGTCGATTTTGGATTTGGCGAAGGAGTCTGCCAAATCGAGTTATGATCACAACGAAACGTTGTTGTTTCATACTTTGATCAAAATGTTGAATTTTGTAGTATTTTATATCCATTTTAAATATGGTTGGTTTTGACGTACATGCGTAGTTGATATAGGAATATTTTCTAGTTAGTGGCGTATTTATTTTCATGGTTTTTAGATCGTAGCGTAATTCAATTGCTTTGTGTAATTCGATTGCCTTGTAAGCAATATTCAATTGCTTTGTAAGTAGAATTCAATTGCTTTGTAAGCAATTATTTTGATGGTTTGATGGTATTGTAAACATAATTCAATTGCTTTCTAAGCACCATAACATCCTTTCACAAGCAATACTTTACGCACAAATAAGCAATTGAATATATGGGACTGTAGTAACCAAATTTTGTAAGAATGTTGAATTATTTCCTCGAAAAGCACTACAATATTCACAAATAAGCTGAGTACATAGTAGTAATAAGCATTACAATAACCACACATGTGCAATTTGTAATATGTGAATAATTTAACAAATAAATAAGCAGTCACAACATATTCTCGAACACATACTTTTTTTATTTATTAATAATCATTTTTAAAATGGTATTACGTTGTCGAATTGTCAAAATTCATTCCTTCTTTTGGAGTAATATTTTCGTCACATTCTGGTATCCAGTTCGGAGATGAATCTGATATTATTTCAATTTGCTGTTGTGACACATGTGCAATCCCAACTGAATCAAATAAAATAAATAATTAAGCAATATTTAGAATATACATAAGCGTATTGTTATGCACATGTAAGCAAACGTCTAGCCATAGCTAAGCAAATCTCGAGTTAGAACAAATGGGGACGTAATCAAATTTTTGACTACATACAAGTAAGTATTCGTGCATACATAAACAACATTTTAGTATCACCCAAGCAAATTTCTGGGTTGAAAAAACCGTCAACGATTGAATGAATAAGAGTCCATATAAGTATACATTTTTAATTTTTTGCATAACATGATAGTTCTTCTCAAACAAACTATTATTAATATGAGATTTTAAAACACAGTAATAACTAAGCAACATTTTGCATACGTACAAGCAAGTTTTTAAGCACATATAAGCAATATTATGACCATATTAAGAATTTTTTTTAAAAATAAATATGGAAATGACGAAATTTCATGTAATTTACTAGATTTAGCACATGGAGTTAAGGAAACATATCATCAAATTTATTATCAACTACACAACGTGTGTTTAATGAAGGATGACCAATTGTGGGTAAATCGCCCTATTTTAATGGGATTTACTAGATTTAGTCAACCTCCTATTTTTTATGTGGACTAATTTGCCCCATTTTGACTTTACCATTTATTTTATTAACATTAATCATAATTAATAATAGCCATTGAAATAGGTAGATATGTGGTCGGATTTGGTCTTATGTACTCATATAATAGGAGGGTCTATATAACCCCCCTATTCATTTTGATAATGAATTTGGCTCTTGCACAA
Source organism: Rehmannia glutinosa (assembly GCA_016081115.2). NCBI lineage: Eukaryota > Viridiplantae > Streptophyta > Magnoliopsida > Lamiales > Orobanchaceae > Rehmannia > Rehmannia glutinosa. Next base: position 170,305 of record JABTTQ020000708.1, read on the forward strand.
TACATATATATATACATATATACAGGGCTGGTCTAAGGTTTCGAGGGGCTGGAGTAAAAAATAATAATAGGGGCCCTTGTGTTTACATTAAATTTTTTTTTAAAAATAACAAAAATAATGTTACAAATGTAATTCTACTGATTTAACATATAAAATACTTATTTTAGTAATAAAAATTATCAACTCGAACTTTAACATTTTGGTCTCATTAAAATAAAGTTTAAAAAAATCATTTAATATAATTTACCATCAAGAAAAGATAAAAAAAACTATTAATGAATTAGCTATGAAAAATAGATCTTCTTGTATTTTTATTTACAAGTCATCAATCAATCTTTCATAACCAATTAATTCCAGAAATTCACTCTCATTTGAATCAAAGACAATGCAAAGTTATTGTTTTGTTTTGTAAAAAAAATAAAATAATAATAATAATAATAAAAATAATAATAATAATAAGAAGAAGAAGAAGAAGAAGAAGAAGAAAAATAAAGAAAAACAAAAGTCAGAAATAGATAATGGGAAAATAAATTCAATTTTGCAACTACTAAGTATTGAACTCATGACCTTCAAAATGTGAAGAAAGACACCCTACCAATCCGTCATATTACCCTTTGGTCATTTAAATCAACCTTGATTTCTATATAACAAAATAATATATACATATATAACAAAAAACTTCAGAGGCCTCGCCAGAAGGGGGCCCTATGTGGCGGCACCACCTGCGCCGCCCAGGGCCGGATCTGCATATATATTTCCTAATGATTAAAATGATGTGAAATTTGATTCTTTTGAAAGATGCACTACAAAAAAACAATCAAATTCCAACAAAATAATTCCAACGAAATAGAAAATTGTTGGAATTATTAAAATTCCAATGGAAATTCCAATACTACATTATACCATTGGAAAATTTCAACGATAAACAAAACTGTTCAACGATAAACAAAACTGTTGGTATAAATTGTTTAAATTCCAATGGAAATTCCAACACCACAACAAGATGTTGGGAAATTTCAAAAGTAATAAAATTGTTGGAATAAACCATTGGAAATACTATTGGAATTTCAACAGAAATTCCTATTTAATAAATGTTTTTATCATGATTTTGATGATTTTGTTTTAAAGTGTTTTTATACCAAAACAATGTTTTTAAATTTTGTCTTTTGTTTTTAACAAAATTTTAAATGTTGTCCAATACTCCTAAATGATTTAAATAGTTTTTACAAATTTTTTAGAGTATTTCTTGAAGTTTATTTTCGATAAAAAATGGACAACACTTTTATCTCGTGTTCAACCGGGCAACCCGTGTCAGAAAGATAAGTTTTGAAACAGAGAATAGGCAATTTGAAAAACCCTGCAGGTCGACCGGTCGACGAAAAGGTCGACCGATGCCTGAAGAGAAATAGAACGCACTGTCTCTCAAAATATTTGCAGGGTGACCCGTCCCTATGGGGGTCGACCGGTTGGACCCCCCTGGACCGGTCGAGGTGATGGTTTTTGCTATGTAAAATTGTTTCTGCATTTGTGCGCGACCGGTCGCCCTATTGTTTGACAACAAAATTCTAACCGTTGTGTAGCAGACATCTTTTCCCTACATTATGAGGTTGACTTCTAACAACTATAATCTTGATTTTAATTGCATATTTTTCTTGTAGAAATCAGTCCCCAAGAGGAGCCTATCCATGTTCAAGACATCCTCTATAAATAGATGAAGAATTGAAGCTACACAATAAGAGAGAATACTACAACACAACAATATACATTCAAACAAATATATTTGTTCTTCATTATTATTATTCTTGTTGTAATAGCCTAAGGTCTTTCACTTTCACATCTTGAAGTCTAGGCTTATTTCTTGATTACACTTGCACTCAAATTTGTATCATTTATTATCGAGTTGTAATCTTGAATTTTTGATTTATCATTCAACACAAGATATCCTTGTGAGTGTTCTTGTGGTAAGAACACACTTGGAAGATCTAGGTGATAGGTGCAAGAAGATTGTGGTGATCTTCTTACTGAAGAGTGTGGTGCTTTTCAAGGTGTTGAAGAATTTGGTATTCTTCAAGTTGGAAGATTGTGGTAATCTTCACAAGGTGCCGTTGAAGATTGTGGTAATCTCAAAAGAGGTGTTGTAAGGTGTTGTTGTATTAATTGTGGTAATTAATAAAATCTTTTTTTCTTTTTGAAATCCATCCTGTAGATACTGGGGTAGTAGAGGATTAGGCCCTAGGTGGGTTGAACCTCTATAAATCGACGCGTGTTATTTACTTCCCGCACCTTTACTATTGTCTTGGCTTGTTTGATTCGAAAAAGAGGGCATAATTGAGAAAATGGAGATAATCTATTCACCCCCTCTAGATTATCGTAGCCGCTTGGACTTACAAGTGGTATCAGAGCCAAACTCTTTGGCAAGCTCGTTCCACATCGCGAGTAAAGAGGAACGATCAACGGCTACGAATGAAGTCTACCTTACCGGCGCCTCCACCACCAAGCCACCACTATTTGATTCCAAAAGTTATATATTTTGGAAAGAAAGAATGGAATGCTATCTACAAGGTTGCGGGTTCGATATTTGGAACACGGTCATTAATGGAGAATCCATTCCGATGAAAGACACAACTCACACCTCCAAAGCTATCAAGGAACTCAATGATGAAGAGATGAAAATCATCTCCTTAAACGGTAAAGCTCTTAATATTTTGTATTGTTCACTTACCATTTTGGAATATGATCATATTGTAGGAATTAAATCGGCTCATGAAGTATGGAGAAAATTAGAAGAAGTATATGCAAATAAAAAGAGTCACTCAAAAGCATGTACTTCTCAATTGGATACAATATGGGATGAGCATCTTACAAATTCCGATGATGAAAACGAACGATGTCTTATGGGCTTCGAAGAAAACGAGGTAAGTTCTAAACCTTCTACTTCCTATGATAATGAATTACATAATGATTATAGTGATTTGCAAAATGATTTTGATGAGCTTCAAAATGAATTCCAAAGCTTACTTGTTAAATACAAAAATTTGAAAAAAGAATTCAATGTTTTGAAAAATGATAAGGATAGTTTATTTACTTCCTATGAATCACTATCATGTGCTCACACCACCACTCTTGATAAGGTTAGAAACCTTGAAAAAGAAAATAACACTCTTGTTGAGGATATTAATTGCATGAAAAATGATTTATTAAAATTCAACTTGAGTACCAATAAAATGTCCAATATTGTTGATGTTCATAGTTGTGATAAATTGAAACAAGAACTTGATCATAAGCCTAACGTTGTTAATCATGTGAAAAGAAATCAAGTCCATATGCATGTTGGTCATTATGCTCCAAAAATTATTTTTTGCTTCTATTGTGGTAAAAAGGGTCACACGACTAATACTTGTCGGGCTAGAAATAGCTCTAATTATTATTGGAGACCTAAAAGTCTCAAAGATAATCCCAAAGGACCCAAACACTTGAGGATACCACAAAATAATGTCATATTAGGTACCCGATGAAATAATAATCAAGGAAAATTCATACCGCCGAGAAGACATCAAATGATCATCCCATTTGATCAAAGAAGGAGACATCACCACAATGAACCTCCAAGAGAAATACACCATCAAAAATGAGAAGGACACAAAGCTTGGAAATGGAGCAATTGGAAGATCTATCATCAACAAGATGATTTTCAAAGGGGAAGATATAATCAACAATGGGAATGACACAACCCATGGAAATGGCGTAATTGATAAACCGTATCTCCTTATTTATATATGCATTTTATTTTGTTATTATGCATGTTTTTTTTGTGCCTTAATTGTAAAATGAGTTTTCAAATATTTATTTTTAAAATCAAGGTCTTCAATATATATTTGTATTTTTAAAATTCTTTGAAAAAAGAGACCTTGCATGATGTTTTTGAAACTCGTATGCATTTACTTAGACTTATGTCATTTATGTATCTAAATAGCATAAGCATACTTAAGATATCTCTTATTGCTTAGCCTACACTTGTATCATTATGTTTGTGCAAGATTTGTTTAAGAATTGTGTAGGATATATATATATATATCTTCAATGGTTATCTACTCATTATTTGACAAGAGAGACATAAACTATCGAGGTACGCTCATCATTGGTATTCATCTATTAGACTCAATATATTTTTGCCATTTGCCTATGTGCTTGATTTTCTAGATATTTCAAAGCATCTCACACAAGTGCCATTAAAAGAATTTTTCGATTTTTGAAAGGCACTATTCGATAAAGCTTGTTTTATCTGAGACTTGTAAATGATTATATTTTGTTTTGATAAAACATTTGATTTTTATCCTTGTCTCAAAATTATGCATTTGATTGCTCATATTCATTCTTGTCAAAACTCTTGATCAAATGAGGTCTCAACTATATGCTCTTGAATTTTTCAAATTTCAAAAGAGACCTTATATAGCTTCCTATAAGCTTATTTGAACTTACATGTTTTTTAAACTCTTAATGATTTATTTGAAAGCATAGTATGTGTTACTTGTTATTGTATCTCTATTATTCGATATTACTATGCTCTTGTGCAAAGATATCTTGTTAAGATTTTGCAGAAATTTTTGGTATTTTGGAACAAGTTTGATGACCAAGGGGAGGTTAGTAGCTCAAAAGTAATGTCAAGAAGAAGGTATTGATTTTGATGAAACATTTGTACCCGTAGCACATTTAGAAGCTATTCACATTTTACTTGCCTATTCTTGTTTTAAGAAAATCTTAAGCTTTACCAAATGGATGCTAAATCCACCTTTTTAAATGGTTTTATTCAAGAAGAAGTCTATGTAAAATAGCCAGGGTTTGAAATTTTCTTTTTGGCCAAATGATTTTTATAAAAGGCCTTGTATGTTTAAAACAAACACCCCGTGTATGGTATGATAAACTTAGCTATTTTTTGTGCAAAATGATTTTACAAGAGGTAAAGTTGATCTACTCTCCTTGTTTTTCAAAAAGGGCAAAATTACTTACTTGTGCAAATTTATGATAATATTTTTGGTACTACTAATGAATCTTTGAGCAAGATACTTTTCTGAGTTAATGCAAGGTGAACTTGAGATGAGTGTGATGGAGGAGCTCAATTCCTTCGTTGGATTTCAAGTTAAACAATGCCAAGAAGGTGGATATATTTCACAATCAAAGTATACAATAGAACCTTTGAAGAAGTTAGGCATTGTAGAAGGAAGAAACTTCTCAACCTCTATGGCTACCAATGTAAAGATTGACAAAGGTTGAGGAAGACATATTGATTGACAAACATATTCGAGGTACGTTCATTAACTTTTCTTATTCCCATAGACTCGACATTTTTTATGTCTTATGTCTATATGCTCGACTTCAAAACTATCCCAACGAATCTCATTAAAGTGCCGTTAAAAGAAATTTTCAAATACTTGAAAGACACTTCCTCTTATGGCTTGTATATCCGAAGTTTTAAAACGTTCATATTTTTTTCGGGATAACAAGTCCGGTGATTACAATTTCTCAAAATATGGTTCATCATAATCGAACTAAACATATTGAGATTCAATATCTTTTTCTAAGGGATTGCGTTTCTAAAAACGAAAATTTGAGATGTGTTTAATTCTGTCTCAAGAATAACTCGCGGACATTTGTTTCCAACCATTTACCGTCGAGTCTTTTACCTTATTTCGAGCTTGATTATGACATAATGTATATTTAATGAGTTCTACGTTTTCATTTTGCATATTTTTAAAATTTAGAGGCGAAAAATTGGATTTTTGGTTCAAACTTCGGATTTTTCAAAAACCGAATCAATCAATTTGCACTGGTTTGGCCGAGGCCGCCACGGCCGCTTGACCCGACCGGTCACCTCGGCTCCGACGGTCGCCTCTGCTCGGGACCGGTCGCCCATAGCCATATTTGTGCCACTATGATGGGATGAGAGATTCACACTAGGGTCTCTTTGGCCGGGAAGAGAGCATGCCTTAAAAACGGTTCTGTTTCAAAGCAGATTAGCTATTTTGGCTATTTTGGTTCATTTTTCGTCCCCTTTGTCATTTTCGCATATAATTCACTTCAAATGTATTTTGTTGCATAAATTATATATCTTGGGGATTATCTTGCTCGATTATCATCCTAGTTGCTCATCTTTATCGATTAAATAGTAAGTATTCTACTCCCTTATCTCAATGGGGTGGAATCCTTGAGAAAATGCTTATGTATGGATTTTTTGTTGTAATTCTTGCATAATTGTGTTGTGAATAATGATTGTTGATGAATGATATTTGTAAAATTTATTTTGGTGATGATAAACTTGGCTTGATTACATTTACAAGGGCTATATATATCTTCTTCTATTTTTGACGCCCGCCAAGTGTTCGATAAAACGTTTCAATGAAAGATTCATCACCTACATGATTCTCTTGTGTTAAAATGTCTTATATATTTATAGAGATCATGTTTTGCAAATCAAATGAGTTTTCATAAGCTTCTACAAGTCATATGATCGACTTTTCCCTCCTATTTGGTTTATAAGCTTCAATGCTCATATAGCTCGATAAATCGGTTAAGTTGTGTACTTTGATATGAATATATGATATTTTTATCGTGCTAACATTCTTTTTGATGATTCCAAAGGGGGGAGAAACAGATTATAAGCTTATTAGCTCAAAGAAGCTAAAATAAGCTCTACGGAAGAAACTATAAGCTGTGGCTATTAAAAGCCAAAAGTTGTGGATCATACTTAGTCCATTTGATGCATTATGGACTCATATACATGTCTAATGATGTTTTGTTGACAGGGGGAGCTTATAAGCTCTTGATACTTAAGCGCAAAATGTAAAAGCTGAGCTTTTAGCTTTTGGTTGATTGCTTCTATATTCTCTTGTTGTGTATGTTGATAGGGGGAGCTTTTGCAAAAATGTTTTTGAAAATCTATACTCCCATCCTTGTGATTATGTTGCGTGGAATGCTGTTACTCACAACGGATAGCTCATTTTTAACCGGTAAATTTTTTTATTTTTAAAATCGACCTCTTAAGTTTTCTTAACATTGTTATGGGTTGTAATCATCAAAAAGGGGGAGATTGTTTGATAAATGTTTTTAATCATAATTTTGATGATTTTCTTTTAAAGTGTTTTTATACCAAAACAATATTTTTAAATGTTGTCCAAATACTCCAAAATGATTTAAATAGTTTTTATTAATTTTTTTGGAGTATTTCTTGAAGTTTATTTTCGATAAAAATTGGACAACACTTTTGTCTCATGTTTAACCGGGCAACCCGTGTCTGAAAGATAAGTATTGAAACAGAGAAGAGATAACTTGAAAAACCTGCAGTCGACCGGTCGATTTAAAAGGTCGATCGGTGCTCAAGAGAAACGTAACGCACTGTCTCTCAAAATATTTGCAGGGTGACCGTCCCTATGGGGGGCGACCGGTCGGACCCATGGTCGACCGATCGGACCCCCCTGGACCGGTCGAGGTGATGGTTTTTGCTGTGTAAAATTGTTTCTGCATTTGTGCGCGACCGGCCGCCCTATTGTTTGACAACAAAATTCTAACCGTTGTGCAGCAGACAACTTTTTCCTAAATTATGGGGTTGATTTCTAACATCTATAATCTTGATTTTAATTGCATTTTTTTTGTTGAAATCAGTCCCCAAGAGGAGCCTATCCATGTTCAAGACATCATCTGTAAATAGATGAAGAAATTAAAGCTACACAATAAGAGAGAATACTACAACACAACAAGATACATTCAAACAAACATATTTGTTCTTCATTGTTATTATTATTGTTGTAATAGCCTAAGGTCTTTCACTTTCACATCTTGAGGTCTAGGCTTATTTCTTGATTACACTTGCACTCAAATTTGTATCATTCATTATCGAGTTGTAATCTTGAATTTTTGGGTTATCATTCAACACAAGATATCCTTGTGAGTGTTCTTGTGGTAAGAACACACTTGGATGATCTAGGTGATAGGTGCAAGAAGATTGTGGTGATCTTCTTATTGAAGAGTGTGGTGCTCTTCAAGGTGTTGAAGAATTTGGTATTCTTCAAGTTGGAAGATTGTGGTAATCTTCACAAGGTGCCGTTGAAGATTGTGGTAATCTTCAAGTGAGATTGTGGTAATCTCAAAATAGGTGTTGTAAGGTGTTGTTGTATTAATTGTGGTAATTAATAAAATCTTTTTTTCTTTTTGAAATCCATCCCGGAGATACTGGGGTGGTAGATGATTAGGCCCTAGGTGGGTTGAACTTCTATAAATCGACGCGTGTTATTTAGTCCCCGCACCTTTACTATTGCCTTGGCTTGTTTGATTCGAAAAAGATGGCATAATTGAGAAAATGGAGATAATCTATTCACCCCCTCTAGATTATCGTAGCCGCCTGGAATTACAATTCCATCGCTAAACCATACCATTGGAAAATTCAACAAAAATTCCAACGGTAAATAAAATGTTGGAATTAATCGTTGGAATTTCCGTTGGAGTTTTTAAAATTCCAACAGAAATTCCAGTGGTACAACATGTTGTTGGAAAATTCCATTGGAAATTCCAATACTATTGGAAAATCTCAATAGAGGTTAAAGATTTGATAGTATTATCCATATCAATAAATATATATTCTCTTCTGCAGTCAATCATATTGAAACTACATAGTTAAATATGCTTGACTTGAGACAAATTAATGATGGGTGACCTAATGGGAAGTTAAAGATGTTAGAAAATGAGATAAAATGATTGCATATTTCAACAGATATATACCATTGGAATTACTATTGGACTATAAATTCCAATAGTATAACTCCGTTGGAATAACCGTTGGAGTATTTTCCAACGATTATATATATTCCAATGGTATAATTCTAGTTGGAATTAATGTTGGAAAAAATGTTGGAGTTTTTTCCAACGGTTGTATATTCCAATGGATAAATAACTTTGGAAATACAATTGGAATATTTTTCCATTGGAATTTTGCCATTCCAACGTCCATTTTACCAACGATGCATTTTATATTGGAATTTCCGTTGGAATCGATAATTCCAACGGTAATTGGCAAAATTCCAATATATTCTTCCCGTTGGAATTTCCTTATTTTCTTATAGTGATGAGTGTCACAATATATAGATATATTCCGTTTCCTTTCTAAAAGAAAAGAGGAAGTGCATGGTGTGCGGAATAAAAGTAAGACTAATTGGGGAAGGAGGATTTTATAATAAGGATGAATTGATGATTAATTTAAATTATTTCCAATTTTTAAATTAGCTTTTTAGTATTAATTTGGATTGTAAAATTTATGTGTATGAATATGAATTTGGCGTCCATGAGGCCATGAGGCCTTGCTTTTTATATATATATATATATATATATATATATATAGGGATATGATCAAATGAGACCAGACACTTTAGGTAAGAACATAAGACCACATTTAGACCATTTGATTTAATAATCAATGGTCCAGATTTTACTCCTCATTTTAGGCATTGGCGCCTCATTTAAGGGCATTACAAAGAATTTCATTGTAAAATGTAAGGGATATATTTGTAATTGGACGTGTTTTTAATTTAGTAACTCAAATTCTTCCTTATCCCATCCGTGATTTGTGCAACATCTCTCTCTCTCGTGGAATTCTCTCTAAAATTTATCTCCAATAGAAATTCTCTCAAATAGAAATTCTCCATCTACATCAACCTCTCCACCGACGACGCCGATGAAGACGACGAAGAGGCAAAGGATCGACCACTTATGCTTACAATACAACCTTCTTTCGCCACCGATCGTCGTCTCACCAAATACCACTACTAGGATCGATAAGCTCCCAACCTTCTTCGATTTTTCGTTTTTTTTCTTCTCGAATTTATTCCGAATGTATACGTCTTTTTACATGTGTGTTTATATGCACATGTATATTATGAGATTTAGGGATTAGGTTTATAATGTGTTAGAGTTCATAAATTAAGTTGTTCATGTGAACTTAGATATAGAATTCTCGTGTGTTTAGGTATATAATAATGTGTTTATGGTTTATGTGTTGCATTTCCTTTTCGTTTGCCCTTTTGGATGATGTGAACGTAGATGTAAAATTCGTGTGTTTAGCTATAGAATTCTCGTGTGTGTTTAGTTATAGAATTTTGTGTGTGTAGGTATATTTGATTTGGAATCATGTGAACTTAGATATAGAATTCGTGTGTTTAGCTATAGAATTCTCGTGTGTTTAGTTATATAATATTGTGTATATGGTTTATGCTAATGGAAGTTAGTTGTATGTTTTTGTAAATAATTGGTTCTATTTTTTCGTAGGTTTTGTTTTACCAACTAAATGGCAAAAACAAGGGGAAAAGGCCGCGGGGAGTGGGGGCGAAGGCGATGGTCGGGGGAAGAGGGCAAAGAATTATGTGTTTTTAGTTTCGTAATAATGTTTATTTAGTAATAGCACAGTGTTTTTCAAACCAATGCATCAACATATATACATTAAAGTATTTTTCTCGTGAATTTGAAATTTGAATTGGAAAAATTTGGATGACTAAACAATAAATTATTTGATACAATCTGATCACCCATACACACCCCGCCAACCCCACCCCAACCCCACATGTTTTTGGATTTTATAGTGATCGAGTTAAATATATGGGAAGATAATTTTTGAATGCAGAATGAGTGTGTTTATATAGGTATGTAATTGTGTGTATTTAAGTTTGAAATTATGTGTAGTTAGTTAGTATGATATGGTTAATTATAATATATAGTCTTAAGTTTGAAGTTGTTTTCCATGGTATATTTTGCGAGGTTCGGATGTTTTCAAACTACTTGGAGACTAAAAGGCGCCCGCAAATGGCTAGTGTTGTCCAGGAAATTCACCCCGTCTAGACTATGCATGCCTTGGAGAATTGTGCGAGGTTTGGAAGAAGCCGAAAGTTTTTGACGGGGAAGATCGTATTATAGTTTTGTTTTAAATAGACAACGTAGTATGCGCAATTGTGCTCATCATTTTTGTATAGTTAGTTTACTATCGTTGGTGTTTTTGTCTTTGGGAGCCATTTGCATATGACTTAGATGGTTTCTTGAATTGTGGATATGAATGGTTCAGGCGTGGGGTGTTTTCTCTTTAATCAATATAAATTTGCATTTTCACGTTCATATGGTCGGAATGTTGTTATACAACGTTAATATTGTATTGTAGTTATTACATTGTATGTGTTTCACACAAAATTATGTACAGTTAAGTATCCACTAACCCAAAACTATATACACATTATTATATAACTAAACACACATTATTCTATTGCTAAATACACATGATTCCAAAACAAGTATACATGTTCGCACAAAAAAAAAAAAAACAAAGTGCTATTACTAAACAAACATTATTGCAAAACTAAAAACACATAATTCTACATCTAAAAACACATAATTCCAAACCAAATATATATGCTTGCACAAAATAACAAAAAACAATATGCTATTACTAAACAAACATAATTACATAACTAAAAACACATAATTCTACATCTTTAAACACATAATTCCAAAACATACGTTTATTGATCTTGATGTTGTCATTGAAGGACGATGTGTGGGTAATACACAGATAATGTGTAAATAGGTTGCGAGATATTGTATGTTTATGTTCGAATTATGTAAACAAATCATAAATCCTCGTTCTTGAATTTCTTCGTAGTGCTTCTTCCAACGTCGAAATCACTACACAAACCATAATCCTTATAAAATTGTATTCCCGCCTCCAATGTATGGAAATGCATGTTGGCACGAGGGATTTTTTCTTGCTCAACCTCCGGGATCCAATATTTAGTTGATCCATGTGAGATTTCGAGCCTCGACCAACGTGAATGTGTAACTGGATCTTGATCCGCAAAAATACAATATTTAGATATTAAAACAACAAATTCTCAATACTATTTACACAGATTTTAAATGTATCGTGTAAATCCATATTTACGTAACATGAACGTATGGTGCAAAATTGAACTCACCAATATTTGTTGTATAAGTACACATATTTAATGCCATTGTGTCCATAATTAATACTTTAAACATATATTAGATGCATTGTTAATAGGCAAAAACGTATTTAGGGAATACATTATATGTGAGACACTTATATATTAGAATCTATATGTACTACATATATTTCATTCTAAATACACACATTTGAGACACTATGCACATTTCATTAATACCAACCGAACACACATATGTACGTAAGCTATTTTGAATATATTATAGGTGATACACATTTTTCATAATAAATACACAGATTCGAGACACTATATACACATTTCATTAATACTAACTAAACACACATATGTACGTAATGTTTATATGTGTTACATTATATGTAATACATATTTTTCATAATAAATACACAAATTCAAACATTATACACGAATATCATTAATACGAACTAAACACATGTGCTCTAAGCATATAATATACACGAATTGATTTGCAAAGCTATATGCACAGAATTACAAAGCTATATGCACAGAATTCCAAAGCTATATGTACATAATTAATTGGAGAATTTTTTGATTGTTCAACATTACATGCATTCGAACCTCACATTTTTGCTGATGAATTGGTGTCAAATATTACCTTGTTGGGACTGTTTTGTGGAGGGGGTATCCTGTGTCTGTGACATTGCAATACTGATCCCGTTGATGTGGATTTTTTGGTGTTTTTGATCACGAGAATATTTGTTGGTTCGATTTTTGCGTAGGATTTCTGTGTTTTTTACGTTGCTTTGATCGTGGGAGAAGACGATGATGAAGGCTGATATTTGGACGCTGGGAGAAGACGTTGCTTTGATCGTGGGTTTTTTTTTTTTTCTGGTTTTTGGACGATGCTTTCACGTTTGGAAGAAGAAGATGGTGATTATGATAAGATTCTATTCTTGATTTTAGGAAAACAGTTATTTCGATCGATTTTAACATTCCAATTGTACCCCTATTTGGTCCCCACTATTTTTTAATTACTCTAAAATGCCATTAAATCCTAGCCTTTTATTTTATTTGGTTGAATGGTGTGGATTGAGTCTCATGTTCCTACCTATAGCTATGGTCTCATAGATCTCATCCCTATATATATATATATATATATATATATATAATAGCGAAGTTTGTTCCAAAATTTTTCCGCCCATTTTTATTTCATAAATTTGGAAATTATTTTCGCAAAATTCCTATCTTGCAATCTATATTAAATAATAATCTTGAATATTAATACTGATATTAATATTTATAGAGAGATATATGTATATATATAGTCATTAGTCAAAGATTAGATACACAAATTACCATAAGAATTATTTATAGAAAATGTTGCTCATTAAGTAAATAGCCAATGATATTTAAAGTCTATATTTTCATTGTTATTTAATTAGGAAAAGATTATGTATTATATTATATATTATTATTATATCAAAAGTTGCCAAGTTTTAGATACATGCATGGTTTACCAATATAATTAATTATAGCCAATGTTTTGTTCAAATGTATTTTTGACAGCTTATTATTTATGTTAACTTAAGTATAATTTATACAAAGTCCTCTCATATTATACTACTTCAATTATTTTAGAAAGATACTTCAACATTGTTGATCCTAAAGTCGAAGCATAACCAACAAATATGGTTTCATCTTCACATTTTTCCTATTATCGTCTTTCTCAAATGTCCTACCAACATCGACAAGATTGAACCCCGATTCTGCACTAAACAAGAGTTATTTTTTATAATATATCTTGTGGAACTGCATAAACATTTTTTGATTAGTCTAATAAATAATTTTTTTTCCTTATATTTTTGTTGTGTTTATTTTTAAGTTATATTTTGTGTTTGATCTTTTGTTTATTTTGAATTATTTTCACTTTGAAAATTAATATTTAAATTTAGATGGAGATGATAAATCGATAATATTTTCTGGAATAACAAAATTATGTAGCCTCTCTATAGTATATCATAGCATCAATTGTACTTCAATAGACACGATAAGCAACTATTCTTCTAAAAGAAATTATTGAATTTGGTTTTACAAATTACAACTCAACAATTTGGTTTATGGATTAAACTATTCTCTTTCATTAACAATTAGCTAATTAATATTTCAAATATATATTGATAATACTCAAAGATGAAGGGACCCAATATTATTGAGCCACACAGGCCTAAAGTGAAATAAGGATAAAAAAAGGGCGCAAAAATAAATAAGAAGTATAGAGTTACTACTACTTTTTTTTTTATCGGAAATCTTATAGAGTTACTATTCAGATTGGCAAAGAAGCTGAAAAAATCATTATCTTCATAGATGAGAATTTTTGAAAAGAGAAACAAAATGAGCACTTCAAGTGCATCATATTCCATGTTCATTGTCATTTTGTGCACTTTTGACTTATTACTCGAGTTTATTATCTCATCTTCAAGTCACATAAATTACTTTATCACGAGTTAGAAACAAATAATTAAAATGAAAGACATGGACAAAAACGACTCCCAGTGTTATGTTTCGACCCATGGGGTGAGGGTCTAAATCACAATAAGCTAGCATTTATTTCACACAATAGGATCTGCTTGCAACTACTTTACACTCGTTTTCATGTAAATGGTTAACATAAGTTACTATATGAGTCAATTATACCTATATATAAAGCATTGTCTTTCTTCTACAAGACTACAACTAATGTCGGATATCACACTAATTAGTTTATATCAACAGTACCTATATCCAGTGACAGCCAGAAACTAACATTAAAATAAAAATAATGTACGATTATCAACTATAAATATAAAACTATAAACAAAAACCAATTTTGATAAAATTAGTACCTTAATTAAATTACATCTTAATATTCAAAAAGATATAACATAATACAATCTTATCAATATATCATAACATTTCTCTATTTTGAAAGCGTTGCACAATAGCGACTTTATTGCTAATATTTCAAAAAGCAATTATTGGGGGAAAATGTAGAAACTTTTGGTGGAGTTAAAAGAAAAATGTTGAAAGTTTATATATAGTGGAGCAAAAGAAAATCTACAAAATTTTGAAATTCTATTTTTTCTATTTTCTGTATTTTTTAAGCTATAAAGTGAAATTATCAAAATACCTCTAAGTTTTTTAACATGGCTTCGCCACTGCCTACCGTGACAAATCAGATGATAGAAGTATGAGATCGTGTAAACATGGCTTCGCCATTGCCTACCGTGACAAATCAGATGATAGAAGTATGAGATCATACACGGAGCCATAGCTCCTATTATGGGGGCACGTGCCCCCACAAGTTTTTTTATCTTATAATTACAACAAATTCAAAGAAGTTTTAAAATTACAAAAAGCCTTATGAGGTTTGATTCTATCTTATATGGAAGGGGGTAATTGTAATATTTTTATAAACGTAAGGGGATGTTCGAATTTTTTTTGCTTATAAAGGGGTAAAAAATAATACAAAACCAAACCTCAAGCGGGGCTTTCTAATTTTCAAAAACTGTTGTGTTTGTTTTGTTATCAAACCTTGGGTGTAGTTTATGTAATTATCCCTTTTATTTATTTTGTACCCTATTGTGAAAAGTTTCTGGATCCGTCCCTGTATGAGATTGGCTAGAAAAAACCTAGCTGACTTAAATTATAGGCACAAATTACATACCATTTACTGCAATTAATTTACTCAATCCACATGTCTATTGTCTACACCATATTTTGAAAACTAAAGTGAGTTGGGTATATGTTGGTACAAAAATCTTGTTTATTCCAATCTGTCTTATTTTGTCTTAAAGGTCCAAAAATGAGGAAGGAATAAAGTAGTATGGGATGGAAAGAGAGAAATGCAATGTTAAAAGAGAAAAGGCAAAAGCAACTTTCAGCAACATGGCTTCATATCCTCTCAATGTTATATAAATCAATAATCTTAATTAGAGGTAAAAAACAGAATTAGCTTAGAGCCAATACCATGTGCTAGCCCCCTTTTAAAATAACAAGTTCAAAAAAAAAAAAAAAACACAATTAGAGAAAAACATGGTAATCTTTAGAATAACTTGAACTGACAAAAAGGGGTACAAAGATAGTGATGGGAATCTTTGTGAGAGTGTGTGTGTCACATTGGGATGTTTATTCTTCCCCCTAGTGTCAAGCCCAGGTTCTATGAATCTGTTGGGACTCATGAAAAATCTTTAAATTCATCAACCGTAATTTAAAAAGGTTAGGAATAAATACAAAAACTACCCCTAAGGTCTAGCCTGATTACAAAAAGAACCCAGTTAATTATCTTTCATAATTACAAATACTTT
The DNA here is from genome assembly GCA_016081115.2 of Rehmannia glutinosa. Classification (NCBI taxonomy): domain Eukaryota; kingdom Viridiplantae; phylum Streptophyta; class Magnoliopsida; order Lamiales; family Orobanchaceae; genus Rehmannia; species Rehmannia glutinosa. The sequence continues at coordinate 186,614 of JABTTQ020000708.1, forward strand.
ATTAAAGTATTATAAATACCTCGTAAGATTTGTATTTTTCTAAACAGTATCTCAAGAGGGTGTAACTTGTAAAAGTTAGAGAAACAAATGGGGAGTGGGCAATTGAAATTTTGATTTTTAATTTTTAATGACGGTATAATTTAGTCATAAAAATACTAAGACAATAATGACGGGACAAATTCCCATCATGGATTTTTCATTCATTATTGCCCTCCTAGGTAAAAGACAATAATGACGGATAATCCCGTCATTATTGTCTTTTACCTAGGAGGGCAATAATGAGGGGTCCATGATGGGAATTTTCCGTCATTAAAAGTCTTTAATGATGGATTTTTGATATATAATGACGAAATTTCCCGTCATTATAAACCAATTTTCTTGTAGTGTGAATTTTTTGTAATTAGGTTAAACTTTAGGGGTGATTTTGTAATTATCCCATTAGGTTATTATTTACTTTTATGAAAAGAATATTTAATCCCGTCATTATTGTCTTTTACCTAGGAGAGGCAATAATGGGGGTCCATGATGGGAATTTTCCGTCATTAAAAGTCTTTAATGATGGATTTTTGATATATAATGACGAAATTTCCCGTCATTATAAACCAATTTTCTTGTAGTGTGAATTTTTTGTAATTAGGTTAAACTTTAGGGGTGATTTTGTAATTATCCCATTAGGTTATTATTTACTTTTATGAAAAGAATATTCAGTGTGTGTAGATATACATGTTAGTACCAATGTGGGATAAGACATCACAATTTGTGAACCCTCCCAATATTGATCCAGTAATAATTTGCCATCTAAAACATTTTTTTTTGTTTTCTCGTTGAAGTTGTATGAGTTGGTAAAGTGTCTCTAAATTCATATCAAAAGACACGTACACATAGATGCCAGAAGAAAACCCAAATTAGAAATTCATTATTCATGACCTTGTGCCAGTTATTACCATATCTGGAAAAGACAGCCATGATTTCGTCATACATTAGAAGCCAAAACTTGTTTATTTTAGGCCCTTTTCTTGGTTAATAATGATATTAATTAATAATCTAATTTGCTACCTAATTTTTTTATGGCCTTTCCAGTAAAAGGCCTCTAATTGGAGCCAATCATTGGAAGGTCAACAATTTGATCACGAATTAAAATTGAACTTAATGATGACAATTAGTAGTTAATTACTTGATACACTTCCTCGGTCTCAACAAATTATTAGTGTATAAATTTATGGGATAATTACAAAAAGCCCCCTAAGGTTTGGGCTAATTACAAAAAAGCCAGGAGGTTTTTGAAAATCACAAAAAACTCTATGAGGTTTGATTGTATCTTAAATTTAACGGGGGTAACTGTTGGGAAATTATTTTGTAGATTTTGATGAATGCCATGTAAAACTTAGAATAGGATGTTGGCACCCCATTTTTCTTGTAAACCGCATTGTAATAGATAGGGTTGGTCGAAGTGAGTTAAGTCACTATGCCTAAGCATGCAAGAAGACAACCTGGAGACTAGAAGGAAAACTCACGCAAGGCATTTGAGTATGGCAAAGAAGAGAAGACGGAACTCGATCAAGGTGCGGTGAGATGCTGGTGAGTGAAGTATCGATCAAGTCAACTCAAGACACCAAGTCTCAAGGTTGAAGTGAGGAAGAGTCATCAAATGATTGGAAGTCGACTCAAGTCACCTGGGGATGTTAAGAAATGCAAGTCAAGACAATGAAAAGAGATCTGTTGCATTTAAATCAAGAGAATTACTTAAACAAGTAATACCTCCATACTACCTTTCTTGAAGTGCTCGATTCAGAAGCGTGCAAAAGGAATAAACCAATGGGAAGCTCGCACCATGTCGAACTTTGAAAAGTCAATAATCATTCATACGAGGAAATGGAAATTCCAACGACCGCAACAAGACAAGCCAACGACCACAAGTGACTTTCAAAAATAAACCTATCTCTCCAACGGCGATTTTTGAAAGATCACTATAAAAGGCCGAGGAATAACTCGAGAGAAGGTTACCCGAACCACGAACATTCAAGCAAATATTTGAATCAGAACCTAAAACATTCTCAAGTCATTCAAGATTAATCCTCAAGCCTACATTACGAAGGAAATCAATCCAACACTCACCGTGAAGGAAAGATAACTTCAATAAGTGAATGGACAAATGATGACAGAAAAAGATATAACTTGGACAATGTGGCCAAAGACATTCTTTACAAAACATCGACAAAGCCATGTTCAATAAAGTCAAATCATGCAAAACGGCTAAAGAAATGGGACAAGTTAACATTGATTTGTGAAGGCTCGTGAGCAAATCAAGGAAAATAAACCGCTTCGGTTCTTGTACAGTAAATTTGAGAATTTTAAAATGCTTGCAGGAGAGACCTTGAATCACCGGATGCTCTTTAATGTAAATTACCAACGAGCTATCTCGCACTTGGAAAAAGAATATACACGAGAAGGAAATGTGTATGAAGATTCTAAAAAGTCTCCCAATCGAATGGGAAATGAAGGTCATGGCACTGCGACATTCCATGGACCTATCCAAGACATCCAACCATGAACTATTCTCGATCTCAAAGCTTACTTAATTTGAGCTGAGAAGAAAAGACAGGAGGAGACAAACTGTGCCCAAAACATTTGCTCTAATTGTTAAGGATGGCAAAAGAGCCGAGGTCAAAGAAGTCATTGACCAAGAGGAAATAGCCTGATGGTTAAAAGGTTTAACAAGTTCTTCAATAAGAACTACAAGAGAGGCAAGGGCTTAATCCTCCGAAGACACTCGGCTCCCTCCAAATCAAGGGAAGATAGGCCAACCAAGAGAGCAGAGCATCAAAAAGTTGAATATCAAAGGGCCGACAATCCAAGAATGGAAAGAGCTAATCAAAAGGTTGAAAATCTATGAACCGCAGACAACCAGGTCACTATGCCATTGATTGCCCATATCCCGCAAATCAACAAATACAAGAATGAAGAAGAAAGAAATGTCTTGAGAGAAAGAAGACAAGAAAAGAAAAAGGCAATGTTGGTCGTAGAGATCGGCCGAGACCAAGGCAAGAGACACAATCGATGAGAGAGTAGTGAAGCCGACTACTCAAGTGACTCGAAGAAGAAGCCTTGATCCGTTTAATGGCCAAGGAACAAGATCAAATCGACCAAGAAGATGAGGTACACTCTAATTCATCACTCGATTCTAGTGATAGTGATCGTGACACACACACTTCATCACCCACTCGATGAAAGATTTTGAACACATTAAATCCTCACACACACTACTAAATGAGGAAAACAACCTACTCAAATGCCAAAACTCACAACCGACTAAGGAGCCGAGTACCCTAAGTCAAATAGCCGATAAGAATGAAAGTCTAAAGGCCTGAAAATGCTAAGCTAATAAGCAGAGATAGATAATCGCTATAGAAAAGAGGGAGAATGACCTCAAAAATGTGATTGTCTCATTCACTAAGGCATCTAAATCATTGGATGATCTTATTATGAGCCAAAGAGAATGTGGAGACAAGACAGCTTAGATTTAATTCCTCTGTGCTATGTCAAGCTCCAAAAGTGATTTTGGTAAAAGGATATTCAAGCAATGAAGTGTCTCTAAAATCCAAAACTCCAAATGGTGCACACACATTTATTCCAAAGCACAATCACAAGCAAAGCGCCTGGCTATAAAGGAAAAGGAAAAAAAAACTGAGTTGAGTGTCTTTGAGAGGACAGTGAGAAGAAATCCGGCCGAGTTCCTCAAGAAACTCCAAACAGAAATACCCCGTAAAGAAGAAACAGAGCTACCAAAAACCCCGGTAAGTTCTATAAAAGAAACACATATGATGGGAATGGTAGAAAGTACCCAAGCCGATTGGGATAATGTGAACTTTCAAAGAAAGACCTATGGAATATAAGTCAAGTGGCAAAGGCCAGAATTCAAAGAAAGGCCATTCCAAAGGTATAAGAGTTTTCATCAACACACATATGCACCTAGGCACTACACTCGAAATATCACACCTACCCAAAGAAGGCAATTGCTAAAACACCTACGCAGGCATACGGACAAAAGAGACAACCGTATGAACCTAGAACCCCAAGCAATTTGCCAAAATTAATTATGATTATGGCATCGATAGATGGAAACCCCTTAGAGTCAAATCATTTGGCTATAGGTTGGTTGGATCATCTTACAATACTAACCCCTCGGGACCAGGCAAGTATGGGTACTAAAACTTAATTTCCTTGATTGCGGGTTCAAGGAACAAAGTGAGTGCCAAGGAACCTGGTACATGGATAGTGGTACATTCCAGGCACATGACAGAAACAAGAAAAATCTATCAAATTCAAGGAAGTCGAGGTGCAAAAGTCATATTTGGAGGAAATGAAGCTCCAGGAGAAATAAAAGGCATTGGATCCATCAAGAAAAATGGATTAGAAATCACGGATGTTGCATATGTTGAAGGACTCAAATTCAATCGCTAAGTATTAGCCAACTATGTGACAAAGGCTACAATGTTGGATTCAACATGGGTATATGCCAAATCAAGGACATCAATCCAATGAAGTTGTGTTGCAAGGATGCATACAAAAGAACATGTATGTGGTAGATTGGTCAACTACAACACCAAACACTTGTCTACTAGCAAAAGAGCACAATTTGAATCAAGTTGGTCGTGGCACAAAAGTCGAGTCGCTTGAATTTCAAAACAATTAACAAACTTGCCGTAAGCGAGTCTTATAGAAGGACTTCCAGACTCAGTATACAAGAAGGAAAGTGTATGTGATGCATGCCAGATGGGAAAGCAAATTAAATCATCATTCAAAGAAAAGACATGTCCATCTTCAACAAGAATATTGCACCGCTACATATGGATCTATTTGGTCCATTGAACCAGCTAACATAAGTGGAAAGAAATACACCTTGGTTGTAGTAGATGACTACTCAAGATATACATGGAAAATATTCATGTGTAAGAAGAAAGAAACTCAAACTACCACAAGTGATGAAGAGGATTCAAAATGAGAAAAGTCAAACCATTATCAAAATAAGATCGACAGAGGAACCGAGTTTGTCAATAATATAATCACTCAAGATCTTTGTATTGAAAATGGTATTGGTCATGAATTATCTGCAGCAAGGACTCCTTGCAGAATGGAGTTGCGAGAAAGAAGGAATAGAACTCTCAAAAAAGAAGCACAAGGACCATGTTAGTCATCAAGCAGGCTACCTAAAAGATTTTGGGTCAAGCAATAAACATAACATGCTTTACTCAAAATAGATGCATGATAAACAGACACGGTGACAAAGACTCCCTATGAGACTTGGAGGCCAGGGGAGAAAGCCAAATGTTGCATATTTTAAAATACTTGGATGCAAATGCTTCATCCATAACAATGGCAAAGATAATTTAAAGGCTTTTGATGCTAAAGTCGATGAAGGTATCTTCTTGGGATACTCAAATTTAAAGCAAAGCCTACTGAGTTCTCAACAAGAGGACTATGGTTATAGAGGAATACATTCATGTGGTGTTTGATGAACCAAATGTAAATGGAGAAGACATTGCAGAGTCACCCTATGTCAAGTCAAGTCGGGAATTATAAACCCGATGAAGATGAGATAGTTGAGTCTCAAAAACAGGTTGGAAAATCCGCAACTAAGTGATGATGAGAGAGCGATCAAAGCAACACAGTGCAAGACGATCGATTCACTAACTTACTCCAACCGATGTAAGATGGCCGAGAGACCATCCACCACAACTAGTCATTGGAGATGTAAGAGAAGGTGTCAAAACGAGATCCGAACTCAACAAGAATCAATGTTCACATGCTTCATCTCACAAATAGAGCCTAAAGATGTGTCACAAGCATTGGATGACACACATTGGATTCAAGCCATGCAAGAAGAGTCAATCGGTTTGAAAGAAATAAAGTGTGGGAATTGGTTCAAAGACCCACCCATCAAAATGTTATGGCACTAAATGGGTATTCGAAACAAGATGAATGAGGAAGGTTCGTGGTAAGAAACAAAGCAAGATTGGTAGCCAAAGGATATTGCCAAGAAGAAGGGATAGATTTTGATGAAACATTTGCCCTCGTGGCAAGATTGGAAGCCATAAGGATGTTTCTTGCCTATGCACTCACAAGAACTTTATTGTGTATCAAATGGATGTAAAGAGTGCATTTCTTAATGGTTTATTAGAAGAAGAAGTGTATGTTGAACAACCTCCAGGATTTGAACAGAAGACTCTTGGAGACAAAGTATACAAACTCAAGAAAGCTCTATATGGGTTGAAACAGCACCTAAAGATGGTATGATACATTGTCACAATTCTCGATCGGGAACGGATTCACAAAAGGCAAAGTGGATGTAACACTCTTGTAATTCAGGATAGGAAGAGTATACTACTTGTTCAAATATATGTGGATGATATCATCTTTGGATCCACAAACAAAGAGTCGTGTGTGATAAATTTTCAAATCTTATGCAAAGCAAATTTGAAATGAGCATGATGGGAGAGCTGACATTCTTCCTTGGACTCCAAGTGAAACAACTGAAGGATGGAACCTTCATAAGTCAGACAAAATACACCAGAGATTAATCCTCAAGCCTACATTACGAAGGAAATCAATCCAACACTCACCCGTGAAGGAAAGATAACTTCAATCAGTTGAAGAGGAAGCTTTTGAAGAATCAAAGGGTCCACATTCCACGGAGGATTGTAGGAAGGTTCAAGGTCGAACCAGTCTCAAGCTATTGGAGGGCTTCGTGATCAAGTCCAAGAAACTTGAGCAAGTGGGTCAGAGTAGCAAGCGCAAATGCCGCCTGTGTGAAGAAGCCGAGTCGCACGAGAAGCCAACCGAGTGACCAATGCATCTCCGCATCGAGTCCCAAAGGATCAAGTCATTTGTGTGATCAAGATTTGTATCTGGATCAATTAACCACTATGTATATTGATCAATACTTAGTGGATTCCTCCAAGAGTTGGAGAAGAGAGGAGTAGAAGAATTACCCCATCTTCGAACCTCTATAAAAATTTATTATGTCATTTACATTTCAACACTTTAATTTCTGCATCATATTTTTATATCTGTTGATAAACTTGCTATCCAATTGATAATCAACCGAGTGCAAACACCTAGCATTAAAACAAACTTAACCAAATTCAAGGGTGTTAAGTCTTCCAATAAAAAACAAATCACGAGTCGAGTTAAGTCTTTAGTCAAAACAATCGAGTTATTCCATCAACAACTCGTCGAGTATGTTGAGTGACTAACTCGCCGATTAACTAACTAACTTTGTCCATCAAGGACACAATCAGAAAAAGTATTAACTCGAATATTTAAAAGGACTAAATCGAAAAGTTGGTAAGGTTTATTCAACCCCCCTTCTAAACCTTACACTCACACCCCTTGGGACCTACAATAACTATAATAATTTGATAAATATAGGGAAATTTTTGAAATATTTTTTGCGTATCAAGGGGAAAATGTAAGACCGATCAAACTTAAAGGGGACTTTTGTAATTTTCAAAAAACTTTGAATTTTTGTGTAATTAGCCCGATTTTTTTTGTTTTTGAATTATACCTAAATTTATAAATAAGTGTTTTTTGTTTATTAAAGTCTTCTAACAACGATTCGTTTTTTAAAATGGTCATTTCACCTAAAAAATAATATTGGACCATCTAATTCTCAACTACTATTTTATATAATAATATAAAATGACATGATTCTATTTTTTTTTTTACTAAAAAAAATGTTTGTTCTTGAACTCCAACTAAAATTCCATTTCCAGTTAAATGGAGAGAATGAGACAGATGGAATAATTCTAAGTAAAACATCATTTTCTCAATTCATAATAAAGTAAAAGGGTTCAAACGAGATCATGTGGCTGATTGATTAAATCACATGATGATGGATTAAAAACTACAAATTAATTAAAGTAAATCTAGAGTTTAAAGTGGTGATTGTCACTCTCATGGAAGAATAAACATCCATTAGGTAATCCCAAAAACCAGGAAAGACAAAAGGACACCTGGGAAATATTGATTGGTTAATTATATCGCACAACTTTGAGACCGAAGGGCCCAAAATTTTCTTAGAAATGAATGTTAAAGGGATTAAAACACAGAGTAAGCTTAGATGTTGTACGAGATTTGAATAGTGATCGAGTAATTAAAATTCTTAAACTCAGACCAGATGTATGAGATTCGATTCGATTCCTATCATATTTTCCCCTTCAGAATGTGTACTCAAAGAAAAGTTTAGACATTATGTAGATGTCAAGACGAAACAACACGATCCGGCCTAAATCTTTTATTTTCTATAGAATTTCATTTTGTGTTTCAATATGATAAAAATATACCATTTGTACAATAATGACATCATCCCGCATGTGATATTCATACTCTTGTGAACTTTAAGCATTATGTGAAATATTTGTAGACAATAGAAGATCCAACATGCAAGAGGGATAAGATCTCATGTTCCACGTTCATCTTCCACTCAATATTATACTCTATTAGATGAAAGACACAATTACGACATCATCTTGTACACATATCATTCATATGATGTAATTAGAGGTGGCAAAACCCGGCCCGGCCGCGGGTACTAAAATGACCGAGGTTTTTGGCTGGTCGCAAAATTTTAGGCGGAGGAAAAAGTCGGCCTATTTGGATCTGGGCGAAAATTTGTACATAGGTTTTATGCATGGACTGGTGGGCCAAGCATTTTCACGGCCCGACCAAAATCGGGCCGACCGACCCAACCCTAAATTTGGCAAAAGCCCGACGGCTCGGGCCGATCGCCGGCCATTGACCCATTGCCACTCTAGATGTAATGAAATAGGAAGTGGAGGACACGTGCCGGAATATTCGGAGAATATTCCGCCGGTGATGACCGCTATAGGGCAAAGTGCAAAACTTGTATAGTTTGTATGATAAAGTGTAAAAGAAATTAGTTTAGATAGTAAAGTGCAAAAAATCGCATAATTTGGGGGTTTAGTGTTTTTTCCTCTAAAAATAAACAACATGAAATCTCCATCTAGGTGGTTAATATATATGTCATCTTGCCTTCCTTTTGTAACATTTACTTCCGTCACTTGCTTTGTCTCTCCTCAAATTCACATTCTCATGGACAATAAATCTCCTAAAATGGAAACCTTCATGCAGAGTGAAATTTCATCTCGTTTGGAAACAACATCAACAGGGTCAAGCTCATCGTTTGTGTATTCCAACGTTTTTCTTCGCGGTCCAAATGAGACTACCCGACCCGACGATGGAAGAAAGGCGAAGTCGTCTTCACGATTGTCACAAAAATTGCTTCCGATCTCAGAATCTAGTGATTTCGTAGACGAGTCTGGCTCTGGTACCATATTGAATACCAATTTTTCTAAAGAAAAACATTCCAGGGAAATTCATGCACATTCATACCTTAATCCTGGATTCACCAATCCTACCAACCAAACAGGACCCTCTGATTCTCATTTCAGTGAAACTCATGTCCCTTTGAATAATTTTCTTGAATTCTTCCAATCATCAAATGAGGTTAAACTCTCTAAACCTTGTTCACCACAAATTCCAAATCTGGGCTTATTTTTGCAAGATCCACCTACAAACACCACCCCATTTTCAGAAACCCCTTTACTATTCAGTCCCCAAATTGATCAAAATCTCCAATCAGGACCAAAATGGCTAAAAACCAATCAAAATCACCCCTCAAAAGGCTACATGAGTGATTACTGGCTCAGCACAACAAAAACCCAGCCAATGAAAATATCAGGCAAAAACAGCCAACAGGGGAACAATAATAATAATAAGCTTTTCAGGGAGTGAGACAGAGGCACTGGGGAAAATGGGTGGCAGAAATAAGATTACCAAGAAATAGGACAAGAGTTTGGCTGGGAACTTTTGACACAGCTGAAGAAGCTGCTTTTGCTTATGACACAGCAGCTTATATTCTCAGGGGTGATTATGCAAATCTTAATTTTCCTGATTTGAAGCACCAAATTAAGGCGAATTCTTTGAACAACAATACTGCAGCCCTTTTAGAAGCTAAATTGCAAGCAGTTTCTAAGAAGGCCAATATTATAAGTCCACAATCATCGCCATCAAAAAAGCCGGTTTTGGAAGAGGATTCAAGGATAGATAATCGAAAGTCAGAAGTGATTGATGAGGATAATGTTGATGCAGTTCAGTTGAGCAGAATGCCTTCTATGGACATGGACATGATCTGGGATTCACTTTTAGTCTCAGATTCATGATCAGATAATTGTGTTTAACTTTAATTTGTTTTTTTTTTTCCTCTTTTTTTGGTTCTGTTCACAATTTCTAAGCCTTTTGTTCTATTAGTTTCTTGATTACATAGTATGATAAGTTTCTAAGTTATCGAATTTCGGTCATATGCTAAGTTGCCAAAGTTTGGTCTTAATTAGTTACTTTAAACATTTGTACATTTAGTCAATTTTCACCGGAAGTTGTTGATTTGAATCGGAATATTGACATGGACAACAAATTAGGAATTTTTTTTTTTAAAAAATTGTGAAACCGCCACCCTGTTCATTGTCTCAAGTTTGAGGAAAAAAGAACATTAAACAAAAATGACAAGTGAAACCTTAATATCAAGTTTCAATGACGAGGTCCCTAATAAATTGGTTCGATCCCCTCCAACGCTTGTCATTTTTGTTTACGTTTTTTTTCCGTCAAACATATAAATACAGTGAGATAATACATAACAATTTGCCCTCCAAATTGAAAAATTACCTAATTTGTTGTCCGTATCATCAATATTCTGGTCCAAATAAGCCATTTCCAGAAAAAAATAGAATTTTCCGGCGAGAATCGGACAAAATATCTCAAATTGCAAAGTTGGTGAACTAAGAATAAACTTTGACAATTTAATGACCATAAGTCTAAAGAGATCAAGTTATCAAACCAAATTTACAATTTTCCTTATTTATTAATCACGGTGATAGAATCTCGTGTTCTTAAAAATGTGAAAAGAACATATTCTTAAGGTGTTGGATGTTAATGTTATAACACCGAACCAACCAACACAAGTATACAACGGAATAAAAATAACACGGAGATTTTTAACGTGCTTAGATTCCTCAATCTTAATGCACGAGGCCACGCCCAGAGAAGAAACAATCCAATATTAGAGAACAAAGAGTTATTACAAATACGACTGGATTTACGAAAAACATAAAGAATCCCTCTTTATCTAATACACCAACACTCGTATAAAACTAATATTCGATCGATTCTTGTAACACTCAATCTTGTTGGAATCCCTCCAACTTCAAATCTCTTGAACGGTCGAGTCGATCCACGCTGTAGATCTTCACCTTCTTCTCCCGAAGAATAAGAGTATGTAGTAAAATGATTTCTTGAAGAAGTGCAAAATAGAGCTTGAATATGCTTATGCTCGATAGCCTCTTCAAAGGTCTGACTCCACTTCTTATAGCAATCAAGAAGAAATCCTATCCCTGATTTCAAGAGGACGATTTCTTGCTAAAGGAAGGAAATCAGAAAGAAAAACCATTTTCTTGTGGGTAAGAATCAATTACACAAGGAAAGTGATTTAAAAGGAATAATTGATAATTAAAAAATGGCTGAATCAATTAAGATAAACTTTATCTAATAATATCAAGAACATTCACAATATAAAGATCTTGCCAAAAATACACCAGAATCCGCATAAAATCCGCCGAATCTTTTTGTGAGCGATGTTGCATTACCGGTGTTACAACACTAGAATATGCACTGTGCTAAACGGACCAAATTTGCCAACTTCAATAACACTAACAATCTCCCCCTTTGGCACTTTTGGTCAAAACAACACTTAACAGGATATATATAGGATGTGACATAAGACATCAATAATAGAAACCTGCAAGTTAGCACGATTGAGAAAAACATGCAAACAAAATCCAAATTCATCCAACACTTTGTCCAAAAGAACTAGATTAAAGAACTAGTTTAATGCGGTTTATCATTTGAACAAAAATAGAGTTGTAAATGCTACAATCTCAATCGTGAGCCACTAGCCTCCTTTGACTCCCCCTCGAGTCGCCTTCTTCAAAGATCATCTTCATCTTGATTGAGACTCCCCTCCAAAGCAAAGATCTTCCTCCGCACTAGACTCCCCTCTAATGTGCTTCATCAGCAGCAATGGCAGCATCCGCCAAGTTATCAAGATCATCATTAACATGAGTACTTACACCACTTACACTTACTCCCCCTTTTTGAGCAACAGGTGCCAAGGAACCAGTAGGAGCAATGAGCTGTGAAAGAAGATTCTGGGCCTCTAACTTCTTCGAGGTCCAAGACTAATTTGATGTTTCGTCGCCTATCTCAAGATCTTAATCGGCTTCAAGTGCTGAATTCCCTGGTGTTGAAACACTGGAAGAAGCACCAACAGTGGAACCAGAAGGAGGAGGTAGAGGCAGGTCATTGATATTCCCACTCTTGAGGATTTTAACCGAGATGGAAATGGGAGCAGGGACAGCAACAAGATCTTCGGATGCCTTCTTTTTAAACCCCTGGGAGATAAACACTTTATAAATTAAATAAGGGAAGGGGAGAATACCATAAGTACTGGTGTACCCAGCATGGGTGCCGATGATGTCAAAAATAAGTTCCCCAATGTTGTACGGATGTCTAGTCCCAATGCAATATAACAGGATTGCCTGATCCATAGTGACCAAAGAGGATTGCTTTGTAGGAGTCCAGTTGCAAAGGGCAATTTTGTGAAGAAGAGAGTACTTCTTGGTTAAGTCCTTGGCTTTAAATTTTTCTTGCGTTCCTGGCAAAACTTCTTTTACACCCCCACTTATCTCCTTTGCAATCGCATCCATATCAGAAGGCAGGTCCAAATCAACAACATTGTTGCCTTCCAAAACTCCATTAATATCCTCTGGAGTAAATGAGTAAACCTTTCTTCGAACCCACGGCACTCCATACTTAGCGGACTTGTGATCAGTAAATCTCATGGGCAGGTTGCAATAAAATTCCCTCACAACACGATCAACATATTTTCCAATATGAGTAACAGAACCAAGGAGGCCCAATTGCCCAAGGAGCGGCAGAATACCAAATTTAGCATGATCATCCATTTTGATAGGCCTTTCACACAAGATTACATGCCGAACAACAATCTCCCAAAGATTTTTATTCTCGAGAGTAAAAAAGTAAAACCGACCTCTCGGCCTTAAATTCAAGTCGGAGGGCTCATGATCGACTCCTTTAATCGGTGTATGAACTGGTGTGTCAAGATTGACATTAGCACCTTCATTAGTGTCTCTTCCCAAGCATCATCATCCGGTTCCAAGTCCGATCAAGTTGCTTTCACTATCGGATGAAGAACTATCCTCGAAGATTGATCACACTTGTACGAAGATGAAGGTTTACTGCAGGTCTTCCTTGGGGTTTCATCTTCAGAATCAATGAACACCATCCGCCTAATGATCCTCTTAGATGGTGTCGAGATGAGGTGGCCCACTTTCTTGCCACAAAAACTTCATCCTCTTCTCTTTGTTCAACAGTACACCATTTTTCCTTTTTCAATAGTAGGTCCTCTCAAAGCTTTGATCTCGCCGGCTTCACACGAGATGAAGGAGGAGACAACCTAGATGGTTGATTGACATTACCCATGGATAAAACGTCCTTTCTCTCCGTCAGGGTTTGCACTCTCAACTCGTAGAATCTGTTCTCTTGTGCGAACCATTGGATGAGAGTCTGAAAACAATCGAGCAAGCACAAGATACTATGGAAGATTTGGGTTAGAAGAAAGCAGACCAAGAATCCCAAGAAAGGAAAGAAGAATCACAGAAATATTCCTTTTTAAAAAAAAAACACAAAGTAAATGTGAGTATTTTGAAAAAGGGAAAGAAATAACTTCCTTGTATAGGAGAGATACTATTGGCGGTCAATGTGGAAGTTTCCAAAAAATCCCAACTGCAAATTTAAAATTCAAAATATTTTTGGAAAAGTCTCATAATACAAGGTGTGCATTAATCCAAAAATAAGCACAGAAGATCAATACCTTTTATTATCAGAGACAAATTTAAGGAATAAATCATTTCCAAAAATAATACACCACATCGAATCAATGGAGATGATATTTTCCACAAGCCCAAGAAAAATGATCCTGAGGGATGTCTAGAATGATGAGTCTATTATCGTAAACAATTTTATTCTCAACCAAGTCTCTAATGAAATGGTGTCGAATATCGATATGTTTTGTTCTATAGTGCTGCACTGGGTTTTTAGAAATGTTTATGGCACTCGAATTATCACAATAGCAGTAAGGATTTTCTCTTCAACCCCATAATCAGCCAACATCTGTCTCATCTATAACATTTGGGAGCAACAACTTCCTAATGCAATATACTCAGATTCAGTAGTGGAAAATGAAATACAATTCTATTTTTCATCGTATCAGAAACCAGGTTGTTCCCAAGGTAGAAACACCCTCCAGTGGTGCTCTTTCTGTCATCGACATCACCTGCCCAATCAGCATTACTAAAACCAGCCAAACTAGTATTAGTATCAGAAGAGTACAAGATACCAAGATCGTGAGTCCCATTAATATAACGAATGATTCTTTTCATAGCTTTCAAATGAGATTCTTTGGGACATGACCGATATCTAGCACACACACGTACACTATAGTTATCGGTCTACTAGCGTGAGATACAAAAGACTCCCTATCATACTTCTGTACGAGAGAGTAGGATCAATAGGGGTACCACTTTCATCTTTGGACAATTTATCATTAGTGCCCATGGGAGTTTTCATGTGCTTTTGTAGGTCCCAAGGGGTGTAAGTGTAAGGTTTAGAAGGGGGGTTGAATAAACCTTACCAAATTTTCGATTTAGGCCTTTTAAATCTCTGAGAGTTCTACTGTGTGTCCTAGATGGACAAATCGAATTAGTCACTCAAGAGAGTTAATCTCAATGATCACCGAGTCATTAATAGAGTAACTCAGGTGTTGGCTATAAATTGACTCAACTGTGGTTTTGTTTTCAGTAAGACTTAACACCCTTAAGTTTGATTAAGCAAGTTTCTACGACTTGATTTAGTACTTATAAATTATCAAATGGATAGCAAATTTATCGAGATATAAGCAATTAAAAGTGCGTAAATTTAAATTTGAAATGTAAATGACACAAAGAAAGTTTTTATAGAGGTTCGAAGATGGGGTAATTCTTCTACTCCTCTCTTCTCCAACTCTGGAGGAATCCACTAAGTAATGATCGTTTACAAAGTGGTAATGATCCCGATACAAGTCTTGATCACAACGGCCGACTTGACCCTTTGGGACTCGCCCCTGAGACACCTTGATCACTCACCGCTTCTCGTGACGACTCAGCCTTCTTCACAGGCGTGCTTTGCTACTACTGACTCACTTGCTTAAGCACTTTGGATTTGATCACGAAGCCCTCCAAGAGCTTAAGACTTGGTTCACCTTGAACCTTTCTACAATCCTTCTGGAATGTAGACACCTTATTTTCGAGATTTTCCTCTTCAACCGATTGAAGTTCTCTTTCCTTCACGGGTAAGTGTTGGATTGATGTACTTCGAGATGTAGCTTGAGGATTGAGAATTTTCAGTTTTTGATAAGCTTGTATATCTTCACGTGTGTGTCATTCATTCCTTCTTCTCAAACAAATTCCTCACCTTTTTATAGTGAACTTTCAAAAATTTGCCCGTTGAAGAGATAGGCTCATTTTTGAAAGTCACTTTGCAAACGTCGTTGGCTTGCGATTCTTGGAATTGCCATTTCCTCGTATGAATTGTTTTATCACCTTTTCGTAGTTCGACACGGTGTAGTGCTTCCCATTGGTTCATTCCTTTTGCACGCGCTCGGTGAGCACTCCAAGAAAGGTGGTATGGAGATATTACTTGTTTAAGTAAGTCTCTTGATTTACGGCAACGGTTCTTTTACGATTATCTCGACTTGACCGCATTTCCTTGCTTTCCCCAGGTGACTTAGAGTCACTTCCAATCATGGATGACTCTTGTCACTTGACTTGAGACTTGGCTTCTCTTGAGTTGACTTGACGATGTTCCACTGTTGCATCTCACCGCTTCTTGATCGAGTTCTGTCTGCTTTCTTCTTTGTCAGACTCACTGTCTCTCACAGAGTTTTCCTTCAAGCCTTGATTGTCTTCTTGCATGTTAGGCGTAGCCGACTTAACTCGCCTTGGCCACTCTAATTGTTACAATACATTTTCAAAGAAGAATTGGGGTGCCAACTTTCTATTCTAAGTTTTACATGGCATTCATCAAAATCTAAACAATAAAATTCCTAACAATTTCCCCCTTTTTGATGATGCCAAAACTTAAATCATACAAAAAAAAAAAAAAAAAACAAAGATACATACAGATAGTGTATTGACATAGAATGTATGCAGAATCAATCTTTTTATTGATCATATCATTCTTGTACTTAACACAATGTTTTACAAGGTGTATCGTGAGTATGTAATTGTCTTCACAAAAAATAGAAAATTTATAGCTTTATTACGAGAAGACTTACATTGTATGTATTTACATATAAAATACACGAAGGGTTGGACATCAACACTTCATCTCCTTCATTGTCTCATTCTTTCATCTTGATCAAGATCTTCTTCTCTTCTTCTCTTCTTCTCGTCGTCACCGCCTTCTTTTTTCTTCTCATATGCCTTTCCCGGGCACCTTCATCTTTCCTTGTTCTTTCCTCGTCTCCCGCCATAGCCGAGTTTGTCTTTTTTGTTTTTTCTTCTATTCTCTTTACATACTCGGCGTTGGTTTTAGCCACTCGCAAGTTCGCCACTTGGTCAAGCTTCTCCCCAAAGAGATCCCTCCTTTCTTTCCCGGATCTACGATTCAATATTCTTGGGCGAGGCCAGTCCAAGCTTCTTCCTCCAAGCTGCGTCTTCCTCTACCTCACGGGCGTATCATCATTGGGGCTTCTTCTTTCGGTGAGTGCCGGAGTGACAAAGCAGTGATCGCGGTTGTCTGAAATCATTGTCAAAGTTCTTCACATAATGTGAGACCTTTTCCCAAGACTGAGTCCCAAGCTTGAGCCATGGACATATTTGCAAAATATCCTTGATTCGAGCGTTTTGAATTCGTCAACTCGATCTTGGCTCTGTCCCGACATCCGAAATGGCATACGTGTCTCTGTCAACCGGAATGCCTCCGTGTTCTTTCAAGATGTTCATCACCCTGGCATCCATTCTTCCTTCCACCTCCTTCATCCCCGCTTCAATTGCTTTTCTTTTCTCTTCGATAGATACAAAGCAGAGTGTTGGAGTGCGAGTCATGAGGAGTTTGTCGCTTATAATGTCACCGTGATGGACCTTGTTGGGGGTTTGTGCAATCATCAAGGTCATATCTTTTGATCCTTCCCCCTCAAAGCCAGATTTTCCTTTCTTCGTTTCAAAATTTCCTCGGTGATTTTCCTTCTCATTTGTTCCCTTGTCACCGCTCCTTTCTTTTCACTTGATTTTTCGCTTTAAGGTATTCCTCTTCCCCCTTTTTGGCATCATCAAAGGATAGAGGAACCCCAGGGAACATATCCGGCAAGCATGAAGTCGAGTCTTCGATGGTTGAATTTTGCTTCAAGTCTGCGTTGTATCTTTGCCGCGAATTGATCGAGTAGCGTTGGATTCTCACGAAATCGCTTCATCTCGACCATGAGAAGGCTGAATTTTCTTGTCATGTGTTCTTCCAAACGCCTGTATATCATTTGCATTTCGCTCACGCAGCAGCCTTGATCTCGGCAGTGTGAGCTTCATGCATATGTTCAATGTGTTCTCTCACCGTTTCGCATCAACATTTTCACCTCTCCACACCAGAACTTGTTGAATAAGGTTCAAGTATCTCACTGTTCCACACGCATTGATTTCTTTGTTGCCACCATTCCCTTATCCCGACTGTGATGCCTCTCAAGTCACCGTAAGGTTGGCATCTCTCGTTGTCCAGCGCATGTCCAAAGAGGCCTGATGCCTTTCCATTCGTTCAACTTCAAAAGAGTGCCTTGAACACTTTCGAACTTGGTGATTCTTCAGGTGCGGTGATGGCCATACAGTCATTTAAATCAAAATCTACTGGAACAATGGTGCCCGAGTGAAAAACAGAGGTGGTCTATGATAGCGTGCTTGCTCATTTTCTCGACTCTTCGTGGAGTTCGTATCTCCAGGAGAAAGGGAAAGATTCCACAAAGGATTCATCACCGCTAACCGGGATTTGTTCGATGATAAGCGGTGCGCGTGAAGTTCTTTTTGGGAATCGATCCACCAGATATCTTGAGGAGCCGGAGCGGTGGTCTCGGTTCAAATTGGGTTTGGTTGTGAAGTAGATCCGACTTGCCGAGCCTCATTTGTCTTAATGCCTTCGTTGGACTGTTGATTTTTCCATTTCAAGAGACTTGTCCTCGGCCTTATCGCTAGCGGCGTCATCGGACGATGA
This sequence comes from Rehmannia glutinosa, assembly GCA_016081115.2. Taxonomy (NCBI): domain Eukaryota; kingdom Viridiplantae; phylum Streptophyta; class Magnoliopsida; order Lamiales; family Orobanchaceae; genus Rehmannia; species Rehmannia glutinosa. The sequence goes on from JABTTQ020000708.1 coordinate 205,055, forward strand.
TGAGATTTCTAGTGGTGGCTCATCATCAAAGTTAAACGTTTGACGCAGTAGTCTTGGGATCGACTTGCTCGTACCGAACATCCATGTTGAATCTTTTGGATTTGTCATGGGGGTTGACTAAATTTCTTCTTCTTCGCCTTTCCGATCCCGGAAAAGTGACATCGTGGTTGTCCGGGAATCATGAAGTGCTGATCTCCTTCTCGATGGGTCGATGATTGCGGGAGGATGTTCTCTACTTGAGCCTCTTTACCCGGAAGTCTCAACCTCCCGTGGGCCTTCATTTCCTCCAGCCAGTCTCTCTTGGCTGCGAGGCTCTGGTCCTCCTTTCGACAGTGTCAAACTGTCTTTGGTCTTCTACAAATGGCATCCATTGGAGTCTCAACCCCATGGATTGCACTTTCATCGCCTGTGAGTGTTAACTCCCGGGTACTGTTCCTTCCTCGTGCCTCGATCGCATCGCCAGCGTCATTAGCCTTCGCCAGAGCGGTTGGCACCTCAGTGAGACAGTCTCAATCGCCTCGAGCTTCGTTGATGGCAACTTCGTTCTTCTAGTGATTGTAATTTCTCTTCTTCGCCTCCTTGCTTCTTTGTCGAAGTCATCTGCAGCATCCTCCGACTTGCGGTGGAGAGTTTCCCCACCGGGCGCACACCGAGTGACTTGGGTGGGGTCACTCGTCTCCAAACTCCCTACTGTTTCAATTGATGGTTCGGCCGTTGGGGCAGGTGGTAGCACACCTTCAATAGGGGTTGGCTCGACCGGGGTCCCCATTGTCCCGGGGTTTCATCGCCATTTCCCTTATGCTTCTTCCGAGTGAGTGGGAAGTGGTAAGAAGCAACATCGGTGGCTATTTCTTGAACCACTCCCATTGATCGATTTCATGTTTTGGAGGACTCTCCGGTCCCTCCATCAGTCTTTGATCGTGAAGGATTCTTGATTCATGCAATGCTTCCGCATCCAGCTTCAGGCGCGGGCAGCATTCTCTAGTTCCTCGTCACTTTCGAGAGAAGACATCAAGGAGAGGATGGAAGTGTTACGTGGTGCCGGAGATAGGCGAGATACTTGCCTTCTCACGTGCTTAGCTTCTTCACTTGCTTTGCTCTCCCCTGTCCTTGTAGATTTGCGGGATGTCTAAGCAGCTTGTCCTCATCAAGTCTTTGGGAGCACGAGAGTCGATCGAGGAAATTTAGCAGTTCCTCTTCTTCTTCTATGAATTGGCCGTTGGAACTGCTCTCGACTTGCTCAACTTCCATTTTCTCCACTCACGCAGACGATTTTGGATGTCTGGGTAAGGTGGAGATAGGATCATTACATCACTATCCGCTTGGGCTGGTTCTTCTGAGTTTCAAATTTGTGTGAGCTACAGTTTGTGTCTTCGGGTTGCCTCTGCTGACGCCTTCAGCAGAGACTTGGCTGTTTCATCAACTACATCCGGAGACTCTACTTCTCGATAGTCTCCGGTATTTGTGCTAGTGAGTAATCGACTCAGCTGGTTTGGTCCTTCTCTATTCGGGCTTGAGTCTTCTTCGCTCTCTTGGTTTGTACCAGGGGAATTTCTCTCCAGAGGCGGCGTCCTCTAAGTCTTGCGGCAGGGGCCGGTGCTTGTGTTTGTTTCGAGGAGCCTGGCCGTCTAGGCTTGTCGGTTCTCCTCCTTTTGACGATCGGAGAAGGTATTTGGGAGTCCTTTCGATCGCCGCCTGCAGGGCAGGTGTGACATGGTGCTGGGGCGGGTGACATGGCAGCTGGGGTAGGTGACATGGCTTTGGGGCAGTGCATGTTTGGTTTTCTTTGCAGGGGCAGCAGACTTCTTGGGCACCTGCAGGGGCTTTTCTTCTTGGTTGGAGAGGAGGCATTGTGTCTTGGGTCGCTTGATTCCCTCACCGGTGTCGCCTCTTGGCGTAAGCTCGCTTCGAGCACCAGAGAGGTTAGCTCGAACATCCTCTTGTTAACATGGAATGCTTTCCCATGTCCGAGAGGACTCCTTTCACCTCCAATAGTCGGCCAATCACTAGGCCATATCCCAAGGATCCTCCAAATGACCCATCTTCTTTGAAGGACTTGTTCCCACGCTCGCGAGAAAGTAGATAAACTCATTGCTTTATCTTCTTTTTTTCCTCGATGATTGCGGCCATCACAATCGCCTTTGCGCTTTGATAGTTGGTCAAAGCCGCCAAATTTGATGTCGATACATTTGGCAACTATGTCCAAAGAATTTGTGATAATCCTCCTTCAGCGCCATCTTTTTGTTTCATTGTGTATATAATTTTATCGCAAAAGGTCGGACTTGGCTATTTCTTTCCATCGTCACCCAAGTTTACATCGAACTTCCTTAATCTCATGTTGCTCCTTCCTCACGGTAGTGAGCAATATTCACCAAATCTGGCAGTGATAGTCACCGTTCTCCCGTGAAAATGACTTGATTCCTTCATCGTGAATCTCGGCATTCACGTAGAATTGTGCGACCTCCTCCACATAGGTCATAGGATATTCCGTTAGAAACGGTTTCACCTCCTGACGTTTCCAACTTCTCCGCGATTTTCTTCACCAGGGTGTCGTCGGACCCCGCTTCACCATTCCGTCGAAATCCACGGTCGAACCGTGTGGATTTGTTTTCCCAACTTGGTAAAGTCATACGTTGGTGCCATTTCTCGAGAATAATTTCAAGGAAAAGTTCAGAAATTTGATTTGAAGGTTGATAGGGTTTCGAGAGTATTTGCCTTTGCCTTTTTGAGAGAAAGAGATTGAACAGTTTTAGAAGTGTGAGAGAGAAACGGACGAAAATGGTTTAAATATGGTTTATGAAAGGACGTGCAGGCAGTTTTTGAATTGTGATCGAAATCAACGGCTTGATTTCGTGACGCATATTGAGCGATTCATGTCTCGTATTTAATGCGGCAAAGATTTATATCCAATCATAGGCTTGGTGTGCGGCTTTATGTCGTACACATCATCATTATCCGACGTGTCTCTTAAAACATTCCCGCTAAGTCAAACGACAGCTGCGTTTTTGTCACTTTGCTCATAAGTTATTCAACTTATCTCTTAGCCGATTTAACTCGCTTCTCACATTTCTCTTAGTGACTCATTCTATCACCGACTTGGTATAGTTGACTTTCCGATCTGGTGATTCTTCGAGCTAATTTTTGTTTTCAAAGCTCTTTTTCACCTTCTTTCTGTTCCATTTCTTTTCTTTGATTCTTCTCGTGTCTCGGCTTAGCTCAATTAGCCCAACTCATGTTTGAGTTCTTCAAATCTTGACTCACATAATGGTTTTGTGAAGATGTCGCTAGTTGTTTGTCGTTGAGATATATTCCAAGATAATGTCCTTCTTTTCAACATGATCTCTTATGAAATGATATCGACATCAATATGTTTTGTTCTTGAGTGCAACACAGGGATTTTGAGTGATTGTAATGGCACTTGTGTTATCACACATGATTGGAATTTCTTTTTCTTCAACTTCATAATCTCTCACTTGTCTCATCCATAGGACTTGGGCACAAACAACAGTGCCCGCAACTATGTATTCTCGCCTCACCAGAGGTGGCTATTGAGTTTGCTTCTTGCTAAACCAGAAATTAGTCTGTTTCAAAGATTTGACATGTGCCTCGAAGTACTTTTGTCCACTCGTCGATCCAAGATAGTCGAGTCGAATAGCAATTAGCTTGAATCCACCTTCCTTTGGATACCATAGGCCTACTTCTTGGCTTCCTTTAAGTATCTCAATATTCTCTTTCATTGCAAATCATATGGCTCTCTTTTGGAGCGATTGAAATCTTGCACATACACCTACAAAGAAAAGTGATGTCCGCCCCGCTACTGCCGTGAGATAGAGCAATGATCCAATAAGTGCTCAGATCTTGTTTGATCTACAGCTTGCCATCCGCATCCATGTCCATTTTGACCGATGTGTTCATTGGTATTTTTACGTAGACTTCTCCTCCATACCAAATTTCTTCATTAAATCTCGGTGTATTTCGTTTGACTTATGAAGGTTCCATCCTTCAAATTTTTTACTTGAAGTCCAAGGAAGAATGTCAGCTCTCCCATCATGCTCATTTCAAATTTACTTTGCATGAGGTTTGAGAATTTTTCACACAACTCTTTGTTAGTGGATCCAAAAATGATGTCATCACATAAATTTGAACAAGCAAGATACTCTTCTTGTCTTGAATTCGAAAAGTGTTCTATCTACTTTTCCTTTTGTGAATCCATTTTCGGGGAATTGTGACAGGTATCATACCATGCTCGGGTGCCTGTTTCAACCGCATACAGGGCTTTCTTGAGTTTGTATACCTTGTCTCCAAGAGTCTTCCGCTCAAATCCTGGAGGTTGTTCAACATACACTTCTTCTTCCAATAAACCATTCAGAATGCACTTTTTACATCCATTTGATATACAATGAAGTTCTTGTGAGCAAAAGATAGGCAAGAAACATCCTTATAGCTTCCAATCTTGCTACAGGGGCAAATGTTTCATCAAAATCTATCCCTTCTTCTTGGCAATATCCTTTGGCTACAGTCTTGCTTTGTTTCTTACCACAGAACCTTCCTCGTTCATCTTATTTCGAATACCCATTTGGTTCCAATAACATTTTGATGTATGGGTCTTTGTACTAATTCCCATACTTTATTTCTCTCAAACTCGATTCAGCTCTTCTTGCATAGCTTGAATCCAATGTGTGTCGTCCAATGCTTGTGACACATCTTTGGGCTCTATCTGAGATGAAGCATGTGAACATTGCTTCTTGTTGGGTTTCGATCTTGTCTGACACCTTCTCTTATATCTCCAATGACAAGTTTCGTGGATGGTCTCTCGGCCATCTTACGCCGTCAAAGTTGAAGTAAGTTAGCGGATTCGATCGACTTTGTGTTGTGTTCGCGGGTCGCCTCTCTCGTGATCACTCATTGCAGATTTTCCACCTTTTGAGATTGACTATTTCATCTTCTTCTCAATTGATAATCCTGGCTTGGCCCCAAAGGGACTCTTCGTAAGGTTGGATGATCAAATTTATCGGTGACTCTTCAATGTCTTCCCATTTACATTTGGCTCATTGAATACTACATGAATGGATTCTTCCGAACCATAGTTCTTTTGTTGAGTATTCTCAGGCTTTGCTTTCGGTGAGTATCCTAAGAAGATACCTCATCGCCTTTTAGCATCAAAAGCCTTTAAGGTTGTCTTTGCCGTTGTTGTGGATAAGCATTTACATCCAAATATCCTCGAAATATGCAACATTTGGTTTTCTTCTTCCACCCGCATCTCATAGTGAGTCTTTGTCGGTTTGTCTATTTATCATACATCCGCTTTTGGGTGTAGCAAGTCGTGTTGATTGCTTGACCCAAAATCTTTTGGTAACCCGCGTCAGCTAACATGGTCCTCTTTGCTTCTTTGAGGGTTACGTTCCTTCTTTCGCAACTCCATTCTCACAGGAGTCCTTGTACCGATAGTTCATGACCAATACCATTCTCAATACAAGATCGAAGTTATTATTTCATTGACAAACTCAGTTCTCTCTATCCGATCTTATTTTGATAATGGTTTGACTCTTCTCATTTTGTATCCTCTTCATCATTTGTGGTAGCTTTTGTAGAGTTCTTTCTTCTTGCACATGAATATTGTCCATGTATATCTTGAGTAGTCATCTACTACCACCAAGGTGTATTTCTTTCCACTTATGCTTCTGGTTCCATCGGGCCAAATAGATCCATATGAGGCAGATGCAATATTCTTGTTGAGGATGGGCATGTCTTTTCTTTGAATGACGACTTGATTTGTTTTCCTTTTGACATGCATCACATATACTCTCCTTCTTCAGTATATCGAGTCTGGAAGTCCTTCTACAAGATGACTTCTTGCTAGCTTATTAATTGTTTTGAAATTCAGGTGACTCAGCTTTTTGTGCCACAACCAACTTGATTCATTTGTGCTCTTTGCTAGTAGACAGTCTTTGGGTGTTGCGGTTGACCAATCCACTACATACATATTTTTCGCTCTACATCCTTGGCAAAGACAACTTCATTTGATTCAATATTTTTGATTTGGCATATTCCCATGTTGAATCCAACATTGTAGCCCTTGTCACGAGTTACCGATGCTTAGTAAATGAAGTTTAGTCCTTCAACATATGCAACATCGTGATTTCTAAACCATTCCTTTTGATGGATCCAATGCCTCTTATTTCACCAGGAGCTTCATTTCCTCCAAATATGACTTTTGCTCCTTTGACTTCCTTGAATTTTGACAGATTTCTCTTATTTCTGTCATATATGCGGGAGCAGACCACTATCCATGTACCAGGTTCCTTGGCACTCTTTGCTCCTTGAACCCGCAATCAAGGAAATTAAGTTTTAGGTACCCATTCTTGTCCTGGGGGTCTGAGGGGTTAGAATTATAAGATGATCCAACCAACCTATAGCCAAATGATTTGACTACAAGAGGTTGCCATCTATCAGTGCCATAATCATAATTAATCCTGGCAAATTGCTTGGGAGTCTAGTTCATACAACTGTCTCTTTTGTTTGTATGCCTGCATATGTGTTTTAGCAATTGCCTTTCTTGGGTAATTGTGGTGTCTTTAGTGTAGTGCCTAGGTGCATATGTGTCTTTGATGAAAGCTATTATGCTTTTGGAATGGCCTTTGTTGAGTTAGGCCTTTGCCATTTGGGCTTGTATTCCATAAGTCTGGTGATAGTTCACATTATTCGGTCACTTGGCTTGGATATTTTCTACCATTCCCATCATATGTATTTCTTTTATGAGTTTTAAGGATTTTTGGTAGCTCGTTTTTTCTTCTTCTGGTATTTTTGTTTGGAGTCTGCTGAGGACTTTGTGAGATCTCTTCTGTTGTTCTTTCAAAGCACTCTCAAACGTCGGCTGTTTTCTTTTCCTTTGTAACCCAACAAGGCAGTTTGCTTAGTATTGTGCTTTGGATTGAAAGTGTGTGCAACATTTAGAGTTTTGGATTTTTGAGACTCTTCATGACTTGAAGATCCTTTTTCCAAAATTACTCTTGAAATTTGACATGGCACAAAAGGAATTAAATCCTAAGCTTTGTCTTGTCTCTACATTCTCTTTGACTCATAATAAGATCATCCAATGATTTAGATGCCTTAGTGAATGAGGCAATAACATTTTTGAGGTCATTCTCCCTCTTTTCTATAGCAGCAATTTCTGCTATTAATTTAGCATTTTCGGCCTTTAAACTTTTATTCTCATCGGCTATTTGACTTGAGTACTCTCGGCTCCTTAGTCAGAACTTTGAGTTTTGACTTTTGAGTAAGTTGTTTTCCTCATTCAATAGTGTGTGTGAGGTTTTAATGTGCTCAAAATCTTTCATCATTTTGCCTAATGAATCATAAAGATGGGTGGGTGATGAAGTGTGTGTGTCACGATCACTATCACTAGTGTGCAGGCTTGTTGAGTTAGATTGTACCTCATCTTCTTGATCTTGTTCTTTGGCCATTAAGCGGATCAAGGCTTCTTTCTTCAGTCACTTGAGTAGTCGGCTTCTTTGCTCTCCTGAGTGTTGTCTCTCTTGACTTGGTCTCTCGGATCTCTGCAGCCATCATTGCCTTTTTCTTCTCTTGTCTTCTTTCTCGAAGACCTTTCTTTCTTCCGTTTCTGTCTTGTTGACTACGAGGATATGAGCGATCAATGGCATAGTGACCTGGTTGTCTACAATTCCAACATAGATATTGACCTTTTGATCGGCTCTTTCTATTCTTGAGTTGTCGCCCTTTGATACTCAACTTGTTGATCTGTTCTCTTGGTTGGCCTATCATCCCTTGATTTGGAGGGAGCCGAGTGTCTTCCGGAGGATTCACCCTTTCCTCTTTTGTAGTTCTTGTTAAAGAACTTGTTAAATCTTTTAACCATCAGGGCTATTTCTTCTGGGTCAATTGCCTCTTTGACCTCGGCTCTCCTTCCATCTTTGACAATTAGAGAATTTGTTTTGGGTACAACTGTCTCTTCCGGTCTTTCCTTCTCGGCTCAAACTCGTAGGCTTTGAGGTCTCGAGAATAACTCATGATTGGATGTCTTTGATAGGTCCATGGAGTGTCTCAATGCCATGACCTTCATTTCCCGTTAATTTGGAAGACTTTTAGGATCTTCATACACATTTCATACGTGTATATTCCTTTCAAGTGTAGATGACTCATTTGTGATTTCGTAAAGCGAGCATCCGATTGATCCAGGTTTTCTCCTGACGAGATCATTTTAAAGTTTTCAAATTTTTGTCTGAGCCTTTGATAGTTTGTTTTTCTTTGATTTGCTCGAGCCTTCACAAATCAATGTCGGTTTGTCCTGATTTCTTAGCGGTTTTGCAAGGATTTCACTTTATTGAACATGGCTTTGTCGAGTTTTGTAAAGAATGTCTTGGCTACATTGTCCAGGTTGTATCTTTTTTGTCATCATTTGTCCACTCGATTCTTGGTTTTTCAACCATGATCAGTCTTCTGCATCTTCTTCCCCGCTTTTGCAACTCTTGTCTGGTGTGTTCACCTTAATATTTGGCGGAGGCCCATCTTCTATCACTATCCACATCTCATCATGTAATCTTGATAGATGAGCTGCATCACGAATTTTCCAATCATCAAATTCTTCAATAGTGAACATAGGAATGCGTGTTAGATTTGCTTCCATGATAATAACTTTTAATGATAGAAAAGAGTTTTGAAAGTTTAAGTACTAAAAGCGGACTTTTGAAAAGTTTGGAGATCTAGATTCGGTAACCGGTGCGGAGGGTTCAATGAACCAACCGCTCACGATACCACTTGTAGGTCCCAAAGGGTGTAAGTGTAAGGTTTAGAAGGGGGTTGAATAAACCTTACCAAATTTTCGATTTAGGCCTTTTAAATCTCTGAGAGTTCTACACAATTTGTGTCTAGATGGACGATCGAATTAGTCACTCAGTAGAGTTAATCTCTCAGACAGAATTTTGAGCCATTAATTAGAGTAACTCGGTGTTGGCTATAAATTGACTCAACTGTGGTTTTGTTTTCATGGGAAGACTTAACACCCTTAAGTTTGATTAAGCAAGTTTCTGACTTGATTTAGTACTTTGGGACTCGATGAGACGCCTTGATCACTCGGTGGCTTCGCTTCGTAAATGCGACTCGCCTTCTTCCGCAGGGCCTGCGCACTCAGCTTCCTCACTCACTTGCTTAAGCACTTTGGATTTGATCACGAAGCCCTCCAAGAGCTTAAGACTTGGTTCAACCTTGAACCTTTCTACAATCCTTTGGAATGTAGACCCTTTATTTTCAGTATTTTCCTCTTCAGGCGATTGAAGTTCTCTTTTCCTTCACAGGGTAAGTGTTGGATTGATGTCTTGAGATGACGAGCTTGAGGATTGAGAATTTTTCAGTTTTTGATAAGTTTGTATATCTTCACGTGTGTGTCATTCATTCCTTCTTCTCAAACAAATTCCTCGGCCTTTTATAGTGAACTTTCAAAAAATTTGCCCGTTGAAGATAGGCTCATTTTTTGAAAGTCACTTTGCGTCGTTGGCTTGCGATTCTTGGAATTGCCATTTCCTCGTATAATTGTTTTATCACCTTTTGAGTTCGACACGGTGTAGTGCTTCCATTAGTTCATTTTTTGCACGCTTAAGGATCGAGCACTCCAAGAAAGGTGGTATGGAGATATTACTTGTTTAAGTAAGTCTCTTGATTTACGTGCAACGGTTCTTTTTCGATTATCTCGACTTGATTTGCATTTTCCTTGCTTTCCCCAGGTGACTTAGAGTCGCCTTCCAATCATTGGATGACTCTTGTCGTCTTGACTTGAGACTTGGCTTCTCTTGAGTTGACTTGGTGATGTTCCACTGGCTGCATCTCATTGCTTTCGATGGTCGAGTTCAGTCTTCTTCTTTCTTTGCCACTGTTCTCTCCCGTGAGTTTTCCTTCAAGCCTCGGTTGTCTTCTTGCATGTTAGGGGCGTAGGCGACCTTAACTCGGCTTGGCGGCTAATTGTTACAATACATTTCTGACAGAATTGGGGTGCCAACTTTCTATTCTAAGTTTTACATGGCATTCATCAAAATCTAAACAATAAAATTCTATGACTTTTTATTGCCCAACCCAAATCTTTTAACAAGGTTTTTGGCATACTTGTTCTGAAAGTGATAAAAATACCTTTGTCAAACTGTTTTAACTTGAAGCCCAAGAAAAATAGTTCAACTCTCCTACCATGCTCATTTCAAACTCGAAGACATGTAGCCAACAAACTCATCAAGTTTTTGTTTAGAAGTTGATCCAAACACTATGTCATCAACATAAATTTGAGCAATGGTGATACCATTCTTAACTTTTGGATGAATAGAGTTTTGTCAACACTTCCCTTTTATATCCTTTAACACACGAGAAAAGTAGTCAACCTTTCATACGAGCTTGTTTCAACCCATATAGAGCCTTTTAAGTTTAAAAACATGGTTGGGAAAATGGGGATTTTCAAAACCTTTGGGCTATTCAACAAACACTTCCTCATTCAAAAAACCATTTAGGAAGGCACTTTTGACATCCATCACGGAAACAATTTGATTTTAAGAACACAAGCAAAAGCAAGCAAGAGTCTTATGGACTCAAGTCGGCCCGAGGGCAAAAGTTTCATCAAAGTTTACTCCTTCCACCCTGTAGCCTTGAGCCACTTGCCTAGCCTTGTTTCTAGTTATGTATCAAGTTCATCAGTTTGTTTTTGAAAATCCACTTGGTTC
>JABTTQ020000710.1:0-50000 GCA_016081115.2 Rehmannia glutinosa
CGTTGGCCTTCATTACCTCCCGCAGTCTCAATCGCTGCGAGGCTTGGACATCCCTTTCGCGGTATCAATCTGTCTTAGGGTCTTCTGCGGTGGCATCCATTGAGTCTCAACTCCATGGATTGCACTTTAAATCGCCCAGTGTTAACTCCCATGGTCATTCCTTCCTCGTGCCTCGTCGCATCGCGGCGTCATTAGCCTTCGGAGCGGTTGGCACTTCACCGAGCAGTCTCAAATGCCTCGAGCCTCGTCGATGACAACTTGTTGTGTATGTTGTGTTTGTTCCTTCTCCACTTCGCCTCCTAGATTCATTGTGGAGTCATCCGCAACATCCTCCGACCTTGCCGCGGTGGAGGAGTTTCCCCCTCGGTGGTGCACCGGTGAGTGACTTGGAATGGGGTCACTCGTCTCCAAACTCCCGGTTGTTTCTCGAGTGTTCAGCCATTGGGCGGGTGGTAAGACATCTTCCGAGTTTCATCGCCATTTCCTTTAGTTCCTTCTTCCGAGTGAGTGGGAAGTGGTGGCGGAACAACGGTGGCGATATCTTTGCACCACTACCATTGGGTCTATTTCGAATTTGTGTTTTGGAGGACTCTCTGGTCCCTCCATCGTTCTTTGCTCGTGAAGGATTCTAGATTCGTGCATTGCTTGCTGCATTTGCAATTCTTACGTGGCGAACAGGTCCCAGATCCTCATCACTATCTCGATAAGGCGTCAAGGAGGTGATGTGTGTGTTCTGTGTGTGTTTTCTTTTTATGCGGGGCAAAGAGACTTCTTACCAGTGCGCAGGGCAGCCTTCTTCTTTTGGTGGAGAGGAGACAATTGTATCTTGGTGGTGATTCCCCCTCACGTATCGCCTCTCTTGGAGTAGGCTCTCTTCGTGCGCCTGAGAGGTTTGATCTCGAACATCCTCTTGTTTACATGGAATGCCTTCCCATGTCTAAGAGGGACTCCTTTGACCTCCATCACCGGCCGATCACGGACCATATCCGGGGATCCTCCAAATGCACCATTCTCCTTGAAGGATTTGTTCCTACATTCAGCGCGTAAGAGTCATTTGTAGACAAACTCAGATTTACTTTATTTTCTTCAATGATCGCAGCCATTACGATCAATTTTGCTTTGGGATTGGTCAAAGCCGCCAAATTTGATGTCTATGCATTTGGCAACTATGTCCAACAGATTTGTGGTAGTCCTCCTTCAAAGACCTCTTATTGGCGTGTGTAGACTATCTTTTCAAAGATAGTCGATCTTGGCTACTTCCTTCCAAGCAAGCAATCAAGTCTACATTAGCTTCATTGATTTCTCGGTGCTCCTTCCGCGGTAATGAGCGTGTTCGCCAAATCCTTGGCAGAGAGATGATGAACTCCTTCCCGTGAACAGAGGATTTGATCCCCTCATCGTGAATCTCAGCGTTCACGTAGAACTGTGCGACCTCTTCTACATAGGTCATCGAGAACTCCATCGTCAGAAATGGTTTTAGCCCGGACGTTTCGAGCTTTTCAGCTATCTTCTTTATGAGGGTGTCATCGAACCCCCTGTTTGATCATACCCTCGAAATCCATGAGAGACCGGTGTGGATTTGCTTTCCTAGCTTGACAAAGTCATAAGTCGATGCCATTTTTCAAGTATTTTACCGAAAGAAACTTAGAAGTTGATTTGAAGATTGATAGGGTTTTCAGAGAGTTTTGCCTTTGCTTCTGAGAGAGAAATGAACAGTTTTGGTAATGTGTGAGAGAAACGGACAAAAAAAGGTTTAAGTATAGTTCATGAAAGGGCGTGCGGGTGGTTTTTGAAATGTGATCGAAATCAACGGCTTAGATCTTGCGCGCCGATTTAGCATTTAATGTCTAGTATTTAATGCGGCAAAGCATTTATATCCAATAATAAGCTTGGTGTGCAACTTTTGCCTGTACACGTCATAATTATCTTGACATCATTCTTAAAAACGTTCGCTTTGTAAAAATGATGCGTTTTTGTCCCTTTGCTCATAAATGACTCGGACTTATCCCTTAGCCGATTTAACTCTTCTTCTCACAGCTTCTCTAGTGACTATTTGTTAGCTAACTCGGTATATTGTCTTTCCGATATGGTGATTCACTTAGGCGATGTGAGAGTTCAGTTCTTTGTCCATTTTCGTGTTTCATTTTTTTACTTTGAGTCTTCTCGAGTGTCACTCACTCAATTAGCCCTAACTCATGCTTGAGTTCTTCAAATCTTGACTCACAAAAAAAGTTTTGTGAATATGTCTGCTTGTTTATCGGTTGAAATATATTCCAAGGTGATGTCCTTCTTTTCAACATGATCTCTTATGAAGTGATATCGACATCGATATGCTTTGTTCTTGAGTGCAACACAGATTTTGAGTGATTGCAATTGCACTTTGGTGTTATCACACATGATTGGAATTTCCTTTTCTTCAACTTCATAGTCTCTCATTTCTTTGTCTCATCCATAGGACTTGGGCATAACAATTTGCCTGCCTGATATGTATGTATTCTCGCTTTGTAGAGGTGGCTATTGAATTTTGCTTTTTGCTAAACCAGAAATTAGCCTATTTCCAAGCATTTGACATGTGTCCGAGGTGCTCTTCTGTCAACTCGCATCCAAAGATAGTCGAGTCTAAATAGCCAATTAGCTTGAATCCACCTTCCTTTGGATACCATAAGCCAACTTATTGGCTTCCTTTCAAATATCTCAAGATCCTCTTAGCCTAGATCATATAGCTCTCTTTTGGAGCAGATTGAAATCTTGCACATACACCTACAAAGAAAGGTTATGTCCGCCCTTCTTTGTGAGATAAAGCAATGATCCAATAAGTGCTCTGTTTCTTGTTTGATCTCTGTGCTTGCCATCCGCATCCATATCCATTTTGATGATGTATTCATTGGTATTTTCACGAAGACTTCTCTTCCATACCAAATTTCTTCATTAAATCTCTGGTGTATTTTATTTGACTTATGAAGGTTCCATCCTTCATTTTGTTTCACTTGGAGTCCAAGGAAGAATGTCGACTCTCCCATCATGCTCATTTCGAATTTGCTTTGCATGAGGTTTGAAAATTTATCACATGACTCTTTGTTTGTGGATCCAAAATGATGTCATCCACATATATTTGAACAAGCAAGATATGCTCTTCTTGTCTTGAATTGTAAAAGTGTTCTATCTACCTGTCCTTTTATGAATCCATTCTCGATTAGGAATTGTGACAAAGTATCATACCATGCTCGGGAGCCTATTTCAATCCATATAGAGCTTTCTTGAGTTTATATATTTTATCTCCAAGAGTCTTCTCGCTCAAATCCTAGAGGTTGTTCAAAGATACACTTCTTCTTCCAATAAACCATTAAGGAATGCACTCTTTACATCCATCGATATACAATAAAATTCTTGTGAGTCGCATAGGCAAAAACATCCTTATAGCTTCCAATCTTGCTACGGGGGCAAATGTTTCATCAAAATCTATCCCTTCTTCTTGGCAATATCCTTTGGCTACTAATCTTGCTTTGTTTCTTACCACGTAACCTTCCTCGTTCATCTTGTTTCGAACACCCATTGAGTGCCAATAACATTTGGATAGGTGGGTCTTTGAACTAATTCCCATACTTTATTTCTTTCAAACCGATTCGACTCTTCTTGCATAGCTTGAATCCAATGTGTGTCATCCAATGCTTGTGACACATCTTTAGGCTCTATTTGTGAGATAAAGCATGTGAACATAGCTTCTTGTTGAGTTCTAGATCTTGTTTTGAAACCTTCTCTTATATCTCCAATGACAAGTTCTCGTGGATGGTTTCTCACCATCTTACATCGAGGTTGGAGTAAGTTAGCCTGAGTCGATCGTCTTGCGGCTATGTTGCTTTGATCACTCTCTCTCGTCATCGCTTACGCTGCCGCAGATTTTCCATTTGTTTTTGAGACTCGCTATCTCATCTTCCTCCGGGTTTATAATTCCAACTTCACTTCAAAGATAGTGACTTTTTCGCATGGTTGGTTGATTGACTTATTTATGACTCTCCAATGTCTTCTCCATTTACATTAGGCTCATCAAACACCACATGAATGGATTCCTCTCGTAACCATAGTCCTCTTGTTGAGTACTCAGGCTTTGCTTTTTCGGTGAGTATCCCAAGAAGATACCTTCATCGACTTTAGCATCAAAAGCCTTTAAATTATCTTTGACATTGTTATGGATGAAGCATTTACATCCAAATATTCTAAAATATGCAACATTTGGTTTTCTCCTGTCCAAATCTCATAGGAGTCTTTGTAAATTTGTCATTTATCATGCATCTATTTTGAGTGTAGCATGTTGTGTTTATTGCTTGACCCAAAATCTTTTAGGTAGCCCTGCTTTTCACCTAACATGGTCTTCTTTGCTTCTTTGAGAGTTCTATTCCTTCTTTCTCGCAACTCCATTCTCATGTGGAGTCCTTGTCAGTAGATAATTCATGACCAATGCCATTTTCAATACAATATCGAGTTATTATACCATTGACAAACTCGGTTCCTTTGTCGAGATCTTATTTTGATAATGGTTTGGCTCTTCTCATTTTGAATTCTCTTCATCGATTGTGGTAGTTTCGTAGAGTGTCTTTTTCTTCTTACACATGAATATTGTCCATGTATATCTTGAGTAGTCACCTACTACCACCAAGGTGTATTTCTTCCCACTTATGCTAGTGGTTCAATGGACCAAATAGATCCATATGTAGCGGTGCAATATTCTTGTTGAAGATGGACATGTCTTTTCTTTGAATGATGATTTGATTTGTTTTCCTTCGACATGCGTCACATATACTTTCCTTCTTGTACAGTCGAGTCCGGAAGTCCTTCCACAAGATTGCTTCGCAAGCTTGTTAATCGTTTTGAAATTCGGGTGACTCGACTTATTGTGCCACAACCAACTTGATTCAATTTGTGCTCTTTGCTAATAGACGGTGTTGGGTGTTGCGATTGACCAATCCACGACATACATGTTCTTTTGTCCGCATCCTTGCAACACAACTCCATTTGATTTAGTATCTTTAATTTGGCATATACCAATGTTAAATCCAACATTATAACCCTTGTCACAGAGTTGGTGATGTTTAGCAAGTTGAAGTTGAGTCCTTCAACATATGCAACATCCGTGATTTCTAATCCGTTTTTCTTGATGGATCCAATGCCTCTTATTTCTCCCGGAGCTTCATTTCCTCCAAATATGACTTTTGCTCCTTTGACTTCCTTGAATTTTGATGATTTTTTCTTGTTTCTGTCATGTGTCCGGAACAACCACTATCCATGTACCAGGTTCCTTGGCACTCGCCTATTCCTTGAACCCGTAAACAAGGAGATTAAGTTTTAGGTACCCATACTTGTCTGCAGGTCCCGAGGGGTTAGTATTGTAAGATGATCCAACCAACCTATAGCCAAATGATTTGACTCTAAAGGGTTGCCATCTATCGCTGCCATAATCATAATTAACTCGCAAATTGCTTGGGAATTCTAGGTTCATACAAATTTGTCTCTTCCGTCTATATGCCTGTATATGTGTTTTTAGCAATTGCCTTCTTTGGGTTGTTGTGATATCTCGAGTGTAGTGCCTAGGTGCATATGTGTGCTGATGAAAGCTCTTATACCTTTGGAATGGCCTTTTTGCCGAGTTCTAGGCCTTTGCCATTTTGGCTTATATTCCATGGTCTTTGCGATAGTTCACATTATTCCAATCACCTTGGCTTGGGTATTTTCTACCATTCCTTCATATGTGTTTCTTTTATAGAACTTACGGGGTTTTTGGTAGCTCTGTTTCTTCTTTCTGAGTATTTCTGTTTGGAGTTTCTTTGAGGAACTCGGCCGATTTCTTCTCGTTGTCCTCAAAGACATTCAATGGCTGTTTTCCTTCTCCTTTATAACCAAGGCCAGTTTGTTTGTAATTGTGCTTTGGGACAAATGTGTGTGCATCATTTGGAGTTTTGGATTTTTGAGATATTTCATTGCTAGAAGATCTTTTTTCCAAAATCACTTTTGGAACTTGATATAGCACAGGGGAATTAAATCCTAAGCCTGTCTTGTCTCCACATTCTCTTTGACTCATAATAAGATCATCCAATGATTTAGATGCCTTAGTGAATGAGGAAATCACATTTTTGAGGTCATTTTCTCTCTTTTCTATAGCAGCTATTTTCGCTATTAGCTTTGCATTTTTAGTCTTTAAACTTTCATTCTCATCGGCCTATTTTACTTAGAGTACTCGGCTCCTTAGTCAGTTGTGAGTTTTGGCTCTTGAGTAGGCTGTTTTCCTCATTTAGTAGTGTGTGTGAGGATTTAATGTGTTCAAAATCTTTCATTATTTTGCCTAATTAATCATAAAGGTCAGTGGGTGATGAAGTGTGTGTGTCACAGTCACTATCACTAGAACCGAGTTTGATGAGTTAGAGTGTACCTCATCTTCTTGGTCGAGGTTGATCTTGTTCCTTGGCCATCAAACAGTTAGGGCTTCTTCTTTAGAGTCACTTGAGTAGTCACTTCACTAATCTCGAATCGCCTATGTCTCTTGACTTGGGCTTGTTTAGTGATCTCGCAGACCAACATTGCCTTTTTCTTTTCTTGTCTTCTTTCTCTCAAGACCTTTCTTTCTTCTTCATTCCTGTATTTGTTGACTACAGGATATGGGCAATCAATGGCATAGTGACCTGGTTGCCTACAGTTCCAACATAGATTTTCAACCTTTTGATCAGCACTTTCCATTCTTGGATTGTCAGCCCTTGGATATTCGGCTTTTTGATGCTCTGTTCTCTTGATTGACCTATCTTCCCTTGACTTGGAGGAGCCGAGTGTCTTCTCGGAGGATTCGCCCTTGCCTCTCTTGTAGTTCTTATTGAAGAACTTGTTAAATCTTTTAACCATCGGGCTATTTCCTCTTGGTCAATGACTTCTTTGACCTCGGCTCTCTTGCCATCCTTAACAATTAGAGCAATTGTTTTGGGTACAACTGTCTCTTCCTGGTCTTTTCTTCTCACTCAAATTCGTAGGCTTTGAGATCCGAGAATAGCTCATGGTTGGATAGGTCCATGGAGTGTCTCATGGCCATGACTTTCATATCCCACGGTTGGGAGACTTCTTAGAATCTTCATACACATTTCTTTCGTGTATATTCCTTTCCAAGTGCAAATAACCGTTGGTAATTTCGTGAACCGAGCATCCAGTTGATCCAGGGTCTCTCCCGAGATCATTTTGAAATTTTCAAATTTCAGACGATCCTGAGATAATTTATTTTCCTTGATTTGCTCAACCTTCGCAAATCAATGTTAGCTTGTCCTGCATTTCTTTAGCCGTTTTGCATGATTTGACTTTATTGAACATGGCTTTGTCAAGGTTTTGTAAAGAATGTCCTTAGCCACATTGTCCAAGTTATATCTTTTCTGTCATCATTTGTCCATTCAAGCTCTTGGTTTTTCAACCATAGTGGTCTATGAGCAACATCCTCTTCACCTTCAACAGCATCTCTTCTTTCAAAAATCGCCCGTTGAAGAGATAGGCTTATTTTTTAAAGTCACTTGTGGACGTTGGCTTGTCTTGTTGCGATCCTTGGAGTTGCCACTTCCTCGTATGAATTGTTCTTGACTTTTCGAGTTCGACATGGTGCGAGTGCTTACCATTGGTTTATTCCTTTTGCACGCTTCTCGGGATCGAGCACTTCGAGAAAGGTAGTATGGAGGTATTACTTGTTTAAGTAATTCCCTTGATTTACGGCAACGGATATCTTCCGATTATCTCGACTGATCGCATTTCCTTGCTTTCCCAGGTGACTTAGAGTCGACTTCCAATCATTGGATGACTCTTCGTCACTTCAACTTGAGACTTGGTCGTTTGTCTTGAGTTGACTTGACTAATACTCCACTTGCATCTCGTTGCTCCTTTAGTCGAGTCCCCTGTCTTCTCTTCTTTGCCATACTCATTTGTCTCACAAATGAGTCTTCCTTCTATTCTTGATTTGTCTTCTTGCATGTTTAGTCATAGTGACTTAACTAACTTGACTTTGACCCTATTTATTACAATACGATTTACAACAAAAATGGGGTGCCAACTTCCTATTCTAAGTTTTACATGGCATTCATCAAAATCTAAACAATGAATTTCCCAACATAATGCCTCAGGAAGATTAAGTCGATAAGCCAGGCTACCAATTCTCTCCACAATAGGGTATGTTCCTACATCTTTGTGGGCTCAATTTTCCGCCTTTTCTAGATTGTATAAGACCCTTTCTTGGTGATAATCTCAAAAATACCCTATCCCCAACTTCGAATTCTAGATCTCTTCGCCTATTATCGCATAACTCCTTTGCCGACTACGAGCGAGTTCTTATTCTCTCTTTAATGAGTCGGACTTTTCCATTGCTTCTTGAACTAAATCTGTTTTTGCAATGGCTATCCAAGCCCCTCTTCTCTGTTTCGGTGTCCATTTGTCATCTATCTCCCAGTGTACTGGAGATCTACATTTTCTCCCATATAAAGCTTCATATGGCGCCATACCAATAGTTGCTTGATAACTATTGTTGTAGGACCGCCAACGGAAGATGTGAATCCCAACTTCCGGAGAAATCCAATGTACAAGCTCTCAACATATCTTCTAGGGTCTGTATCGTCCTCTCAGACTGCCCATCTGTCCGTGGATGAGCAGCAGTGCTAAAACTTAATTGTGTTCCCAATCCTTCATGGAGGTTTTTCCAAAATCGGGACGCAAATCTTGGATCTCGATCTGAAATAATGTCAATCGGTACCCCGTGCAATC
Organism: Rehmannia glutinosa; assembly: GCA_016081115.2. Taxonomy (NCBI): domain Eukaryota; kingdom Viridiplantae; phylum Streptophyta; class Magnoliopsida; order Lamiales; family Orobanchaceae; genus Rehmannia; species Rehmannia glutinosa. Next base: position 8,770 of record JABTTQ020000710.1, read on the forward strand.
GAACTACCTCCTTTATATACAAATGCTAAGCAAACGTCGTAAACTCTCTGTCTTTTCGATAGGTAAGAAATGTGCGATTTTGTTAATCGATCCACAATCACCCAAATTGAGTCATGGCCGCCGAGTTCTCGGCAAATCAAGAACAAAGTCCATTGTAACTTTTTCCCACTTCCATTCGGGAATTGCCAATGGTTGTAGTAACCAGGAAGGTCTCTGATGCTCCGTTTTCACACGCTGACAAGTCAAACACTTTGCCACGTTTTTAGCTATTTGGTTTTTCATATTCACCCACCAAAATATTTTCTTCAAATCTTTATACATTTTATTACGCCTGGGGGGTGAATCGTATACCGAGAGTGATGAGCTTGATTAAGATCTTATTTCTCAAACCTTCATCATCATTTGGTATACAAATTCTATTCCTGAATCTCATTATTCCGTTGGTCCCTACTACAAAATCTGGTCGCAACCCTTGACGCGTTTTTTCCTTCAATGTCTTAAATTTCTCGTCGTTTTCTTGTGCCACTCGAATCTCATCCAATAGTTCTAGCTTCAAAGATAAATTGGCACCTACGAGATGGGCTCCTATTTTTCTTGGGTTCCAACCACTCCATTCTTCGAGGGAATCCCACTCCCGTATCATTAATCTAGCCAATTGAGCTTTTCTACTCAAGGCATCGGCGACTACATTAGCTTTTCCTAGGTGATATTGTATATCAAAGTGGTAATCTTCCAACAATTCCACCCATCTCCTTTGCCTCAAGTTTAACTCCTTTTGTGAGAAAAGGTACTTAAGACTCTTATGATCAGTAAAGACCGTGAATTCTGCCCCGTACAGATAGTGTCGCCATTTCTTTAGAGCAAACACAATCGCAGCCAACTCTAGATCGTGGGTGGGATAGTTTGCTTCATATGGCTTAAGTTTTCGAGACGCATAAGCAACCACCTTACCATGTTGCATTAACACCGTGCGATGGTGAGTTTATTTTTAGTTCTTGAAAACTAGCCTCACACTTATCGTCCCATATGAATTTAACATGTTTCTGAGTCAATTTTGTCAATGGGCCTGAAATTTTAGAGAAGTCCTTAATGAATCTACGGTAATACCCGGCGAGTCCCAAGAAGCTTCGAATGTCTGTTACAGTTTCAGGTCGTTTCCATTCTAGTACCGTTTGTACTTTCGAGGGGTCCACTGCTATCCCTTTACCAGAAATGATATGGCCTAAAAATGCGACTTTACTAAGCCAGAATTCACATTTACTGAATTTGGCATACAATTGATGTTGTCTCAGTGTCTCAACACAATCTTCAAATGTGTCTCGTGTTCCTCTCTTGACTTAGAGTACACGAGAATGTCGTCGATAAAAATTACGCATTTAATTGATCTAGGTATGGCCTAAACACTCTATGCATCAAATCCATCAAGGCATTTGGAGCATTCGTTAACCCAAAAGGCATCACTACAAATTCAAAATGACCATATCGAGTTTGAAAGGCTGATTTAGGAATATCTTCTTCCTTGATTCTTAGTTGATGATATCCTTGTTGTAAATCCAACTTTGAAAACACACTCGCCCCCTGAAGTTGATCAAATAGTTCGTCTATTCGTGGTAAAGGATATTTATTTTTGATGGTAACATTATTAAGTTCTCGATAATCAACGCACAATCTCAACGTACCATCCTTTTTCTTTACGAAACGATCACAGGGCTCCCCAGGGTGATGTACTAGGTCGGATAAATCCTAGTTTGAGCAGCTTTTGTAACTGAGTTTTCAATTCTTGTAACTCTAGTGGGGCCATCCGATATGGTGTCTTAGCGATTGGTGATGTACCCGGCAAAATTTCAATAGTGAATTCAATTTCTCTATTCGGGGTAGCTAAACGAGCTCTTTAGGAAATACATCGGGATAGTCCGACACTATGGGTACCTCACAAATCTTCTTTTAGTCTGCAGGTTTATTGATAATATAAGCGAGCTTATCCTCTTGCACCTTTTGCTATTGCTTTCCTGGCCTTGATGGCGAAATAATTGGGACCATCTTAACTCGTGCTTTTCCGACATTAGTACTACGGTTTGCTCGAATACACAATCTTACTTCCTTTGTATTACAATTCATATTCGCATGATGTTGGGATAACCAATCAATTCCCAAAATTACATCATAATCCAAAATTGGCAAAACAATTAGATCCACAGAAAAAAAAAGCATTTCCAATCATGACACCACAATCACGAAAAATAGAATTAGTTATCTGACTAGCTCCCATAGGAGTGACAACCTCTAATGAATATGGTAGCGATTCCATGCATGCATTCAGATTGTAGGTGAAGTGCGGTGCAACAAATGAATGCGTTGAGCTAGGATCTAGCAAAACTCTAGCAAGGTGATTAGATACAAGGAGCGTACCTTCCACCACGTCAGTGGATTCCTCGGCTTCTTGCCCGTCTAGTGCAAACACTCGTCCTTGCATCTTGGGACGACCTCCACCATTGTCCTTAGCCATTGGATTTGGACAATCCTTGAACAGGTGTTTGTCGCTCCCACATCGAAGACACCTCCCGAGCTTCCTCCAACAAGCATCTGAAGTGTGTCCTGGCCTCTGGCAATGAGAACAGTTCAGTGGCACCGGTTGTTTACCCTTTTCTGCTACCATACCCATCCCTTGTTTCTGCTTCGATTGAATTGGCTTCGCGATCTGTCCTCCGTAAGAGCCCTTTGAACTCCCAATATTCCCTTTGTATTTGGGCTCCAACCGTGTTAATCCGCTTTCAATTCTTGCGGCGGCTGAACCGCTGCCCAAATGCGTAGTAATCTCGGTAGCCAATAGTTGTTTACGCAATTCTAAACGAGGCCCCTAGTAAACTTGTACAACTTGTCCTCTTCATCTTGCACTAAACCTGGTGCATACTTAGATAATCTGTGGAATTCGCCGTAATGAAAAATCGACATTAATCCTTGCCTAAGGCGGTGAAACTCGTCCCTACGCGCTTCCCGAACGACTTTAGGAATGTACATGTTTATGAAACTCTGTACAAAATTTCATCATGTCCTTTCATCCCATCTCGTGTCCATTTTTCCTCAACGATTCGCCACGATTCGAGCGCCGTCTGCATTTAAATATCACAAGGTAAGTTGTTGCTCTTGATGTACTTCAAAGCAAAGCAAATATGCTCTCAATCTTTTCAGCCAATCCTTGGCCTTTATGTCATCGGTTCTCCGAGGGAAGGAGGGTGGGTTAAATCGAAGGAATCTTTCCGGCTCCCGATCATGAGTCTCGACACAATTTGGACCGATAGGATGTTGCCCGATTGAGTTTTGCTGGTGCAAATACACCAACGACTATTGTAGCACTTGAGTATTCGGATGTTCTTGTTCGCACTTCGTTATGTAGAGGATATGGTTCATATCTAGGATGCAGACGTGGACGGCCCCTACCTCTTCGTTCGACCATCAACTAAGAGTTACAAAGATGAAAGTTTGTTAGAATGTGTTATTATAATGTTATCAAATGTATACATTAACACTAACATATCACAACACGAAACAAAATCACAAAAGCGGGAACCTTGCCCTCAATTATATATATACTATACTTTTTTTTTACAATGACAAAACATATTTCAAAAGGCACCTATTCTAAGAAGATGCTAGCTAACTAGGTCGGTGTGACTATCATATACACCGCATGTACGAGAAATATAGACAAAACCTCGACCCTACGTTTGTATCAAAACATATATACCCATCATATAATATAACTAATCTACAGATCTATCACTATGACCCCATCCAAGTCCACCTCCCACATCATCAAGTCATCATCAGAATCAGACTCCTCAAAAGGCTCCTCCTCGGAAGAGGAAGAAGGAACCACAGGAGATATGGTCAATCTAGGTATAGCCGCGCGAGAGACACCTATCGCCCTCGCCCGATAGTCTCTCGCTCCGCTCATCGGCTCGAACTGTGAGCAAATCTTTGGGTCATCGATCGATCTCGATAGTTGCGATCTGTAAGGTCGCATGAATCGAGTGAGTTGCGCCTCTAATCGAAAAGTATCTTGTTGTTCTGATAAAACAACTCTTGATCTCATCGCTACGAGCGAGTAATAGTCAACAAGATTATCTAAATCTTGGACATGCTCAAGACAACGGGAGTGACCACTCGATCCCATGGGGTCCATCCTACATGATGAACACCCCATCGGTCGAGAAATCGAACGAGAAACATAAGGCATACTAATCCACCGACCAACATGATACATAATCACCAAGTCATACTCACTTATAAGCCGACCCAAGAAATAAAATAAAATAAAACTAAATAAATAAAGTTATTAATATCGGGATCCGATTAGGTTATACGACCACACAAAGTCGAAGATCATATCCTGGGTTTGCTTAGATATAGTTTCCTACACCCAAGCTCGATACCACTACTTTGTCACGCCCGAATAATAATAATCCAAACTAATAAATTAATAAAACATAAGTAAAGGTCATAAAAATCAACTCCATCACGGTTATAGGATACCGAATACAAAATTCTTATTTATCATCTGTTACAAGCCAAAACAAATGAAGTCTAACATCATAAGTAGGTTTTGATAATAGATACCAAAATGGCTTATTACGTGACATGATCATAGTACTTAGAGAAAATTAAACATATATAAGCGGCCCAGAGCCAATGTCCGGATTACTCGTGGATTGGGGTGTCCAGGATCATCTTCATTATTTTTACGTAAATAAGTTTAGAAAACGTGGGGTGAGCTAAACGAGCCCGGTGAGTGGGGTTGGAAAATGCAGAAAATTTTTAAGAAAACAATTTATGAAATCTTTGTGTAATGCATGTTAGATGCACAATGGAGGTTAAATTGAGTAAATAGAATTTTCAAAAGACGAACCCAAATTTTTATCAATTTACGACAAGTCATTAAAAATTTCGAAAGGAAAATAATATAATGGTGACGCTACTCAAGGAAAACACAAGGCCGATGTGGAATTTACACCGCACCTTAATGTTAGGTTCATATTGATTTAAAACGGACAAGGTTCTATGCCCCATTTTAAAATCTAACGATCGGATAACATAACAATAAACGCGAGGCCGATGTGGAATAACACCGCACCCATTGCGTTCTCCAACTCACAGGCCGAAGCCTCCGGCTCCCTATTCCTCCCGAGTGGCTCGACGGCTCTTTAAGCGTGGGTTTAAACCGCAGAGACCGTTATATTCCGGAATATACCAATACTACAACCCAAATTCCGCCGCCGTCTCGGTCAGACCAGAAAATGGGAATAGCCCTTGTGTAGTCGAGCAAACATCAACAGGGCAACCTATTCGATTATTTGCCCAACCTACACATGCCGACACGACTCGATACACGATCTATAATTACCAAGAATTCAAGTATCATTTCTATACTAATCTATGTTGTGTACAATTAATATAACAATCACAATCTGACAAGTTGATTAAGTAAAATGATCATAAGATAAGTGATGTTATTTAATCAATATTCAATTTTTGCACAAATATATTCTTTAGTGAATATATCTTCCATCCATTATTTTCTATATTTTTAATCAAGCTAATCCATCAACATTTTTAAAATGCAAGAACAATAAATTAAAACCTACTAAGCAAGAATTTAACAAGGATATTTTTCTTCTTGTCATGCAACCATTCCCAAAATTAACCATAGTAAATTCAAATTAAACATGCAAACCATCATATTGACTACTCATTTAAGTAACATCAATTCATGCAACTTCATGATTTTAAATTTGTTTTAAGAGAAAATAAATAAATAAAATTTACCCAAATAGAATTAAGATTGGCTAAATTTTTACCCACTTGTTTTTTTTTTTTTTTGTTTGATGATCAAGCTATGGCACCAAGAGTGGCTCGGCTCCTACACGAATTTTCAACACTATTTAGTCAAATTATTTTTAACCATTAATATTAAGATTTTTAATGTATATTAAATAACTACATAAAATAATCAAAGTAGTTTAATTATTGACATGCAAAGGTTCTTGACATTATTCCTCAACCTTAAGGTGTAAACCTTAGTGGTTATTTTGGAATGGCCTTATTGAACCAAATGACTAACAAAAATCTTAATAAACATATTATTTCAAAACAGTTTTGAAAAAAAAAAAAATATTTGTGATATATGGGAAATTATTAGATCTAGTGATTTTAATAACATGCAAAAGGGTCAAGGCAATTTTCCCTCAACCTTAAGGTAAAACCTTAGTGGTTTATTTAGGAGTAGCCTCATTGAACCCAAAAGAGAATAATATTTGGAAATTAAATTTAAAATTCAAAATAGATAAGGTTTATACAAAACAAAAGTCCCTAAAAATAGGAAAATAATCTGGAAAATAAATTATTTTTTTAAATAATCTGGAAAATAAAAAATATTACAAGAAATAACCCCATACCCCATAAGAAATAATACTTTGAAAAATATTTTAATTTTCGAAATAATTAATTAAAAAATAATTTATTATTATTGTTATTATTTTTAAAGAAAACAACCCCCCTTTTTGTTTTAAAAAAAAATCCAAATAATAAAAAAATATGAAACAGCCCCTAAATAATACAACCCCTTTTTTTCTAAAAGAAAATTTCAAAATTAGATAAAAATATAATTAAATCCACTTTTTATTTAACTATTATTATTATTATTATTTTAAAAGAAAAATAACAAAGAGAAGATATTGAAATCAGGTTATGTCTAAAAAATTTCCTCTATTTTTCTTTTATTTTATTTTTTTTTCTTATATATATACATATATCTTATTTTTCGGTTTTAGGCTTATTTTAATAAAAATGATGAAACAAAAATATTAAAAATTTATATAAATCCCTAGATCTATCACAAGATAGCACATGCAAATGGGTTTCGGCTTGACCTCATCCATTTCGAACCAAATGTTCATGGAGGTGTTGGTTCTAGCCTCATTAACCCAAATTCCAAAAAAATACTAAATAATAACTCAAAAAAAAAAAAAAAACAAAAACAATGAAGGAAAATAGAATAAAGAAAAGAACATTCAAGCCACTGGTCGTGGCCTTTTCCGGTGGTCCAAGATGCCTCGGCCGAGAAAGTACGCATTGCCGAGGCGATCGCTCCGATAGGTTTAGGAAAAATAAACCGAAACAAAAATAAATTTAAGAAGAAAGGAGAAAGGAGAAAGAAAATAAAACAAAAAGAAAAATAAAAATATATGGGGAGATTTTCCGGCGGGTGGCCGTGGTGGTGGTGGTGGTGGCGGTGGTGGTGGCGGCGTTGCTTGGGGAGGGTGAGAAAGATGAGAGGAGAGGAGATGAGATGAGAGGCTTCACCTATTATTGTGTGAAATCTTTGAAAAATGGGTTTAGGGTTAGAGTTGAGGTATATATATATAGTGGTCTAAGTTGGGTAGGCTTTTGGCTTGGGTTGGGCTTAAGAGATGGGCTAGGCTTGACAAATAAACAAGGCTTAAAAAATCTGAAAATGAAGAAACTCATGGGTCAAAAGGTTTGGGCTAGAGTTTTAATAATAAGATAAGTCCCCAAAAATGTATACATAACATATAACAATTGTATAAAATTAAATAAATTAATCATAAAAAAATATATGAAGCTACAAAAATTAAAGTATACTCCAAATAAGATAAATACCTATAATATTCCGCAGTTTGTCGATGTGGTCTTACACTTTTGATTTTGCATAATAAGAATATAAATACTTTTATGGCTTCTTGGATTTCAACACTAATGACTGCAACTTCTGTCGAGCTGATTAAATTAGTTGACACAGTTGAGCGTTTAGGATTAGCATATCATTTGGAGACAGAGATCGAAGAAAAATTTGAACAAATTTATAATTTTCACAAAGACGAGGATGAAAAATATGATTTGTTCACTATTGCACTTCGATTTCATTTGCTGAGACAACATCAATATCACGTTTCCTGTAGTACGTCCTATATTCCTTTTTCTATTATTCATTTAATTTATATATAAGATTTGATGATCAAGTAGCATCCAAAAAATTGTAGCCTATTAACTCTGTTTAATTAGCCAATTATAAGAAAAATGGTTAGGGATAATTACAAAAAATTTCCTTGGAGATCTTGATATATTGATAATATCAGAAATATAATCAAGATCTCATATTTCATTTTATGTTTCATCTTATTCTCCTATGAATTGTGTAAATGTCACGTCTATAAAATTGGCATCATCATTCTCGTATGTATTGATACCATTGAAATAGAAGATGGAACATTGAATACATGTATGTTATTGAAACAGGTGGATTAATATTTGTTCTTGCATTTATAAAAAATAAAAATTAATCAAAATCTTTGTTCTTTTAATTAATGTCTTTCCTATATATTGTCTTGAATTCAATTAATTATCATAATTCTCTATTGGCTATGTATGAACAATAACAATTTTGATGACGCTATTGAAACGGGTGTTTTTGACAAATTTAAGGGCACAAAAATACACTCAAAGAAACCCTTTGTAGTGATGTTGAGGGCCTACTAAGCTTGTACGAAGCAGCCCATATTCGGTTTCATGGAGAAGACATTTTAGAAGAGGCTGTTAATTTCACAAGGCATCATTTGAGTCTTGTGGTGCCCCAATTAGAGTTCCCATTATAAACAAAGTGAAGCAAGCTTTGGAACAATCGGTTCATAGGGGTGTTCCAATCATCCAAACGTGCCGTTATATTTCCCATCTACGAACGAGAGGACTCAAGGGATGAACAACTTCTAAAATTAGCCAAATTGAACTTCAATTTTTTGCAGAATTTGTACAAGAAAGAGCTGTGCGAACTCTCGAGGTAGACAATTACCAAATATTTTAATTAGCAACAACTGTGATTATAATATTTCTGTTATTACCAACATTTACTTGTCTTAACAATAAACATAATAATACATTTGAAAATCATAATTATTAATGTTACAAAAATATATATTCAAATTCATTAAACATGTTTTCGTACCAAAAAATGTACCGCATCAATTATTTTTTAAAAATAGACAAATACCTCACCAAAAGAATACTAGAAGGGTATGACCGCCATTTTGTAGTTAAAATGGTTAAAAACAACATGGCTATTTTTATTTTTTACAAAACGTATTACCATTTACCACTAAGATATAAGGATGAATTATGAAAAAGCTGCCCGCCTTGAAGTTTATAATAAAAAGATTAAACTCAATTATCTTTAAAATTTATAAATATCTCTATGATTATGTATTTTAATAATAATATACCAACTCGTGATTTTTTACAATAAAACTAACATCAAGTGATACCTATTTTATGGATTGCAGCTATTGGGAGGTATTTAAAGATCGAACAAAGACAAACCTGAGTGAGGCATTTGTAATTTTGAAGGATAATTTATATATATATATATATATATATATATATATATATATATATATATATATATATATATATATAAGAATAGGATCAAATGAGACACATAATTAAAATGAGACAGTGTGGACTAATCCTGGCCACACATCTCAAATTTTAGATGGTGTGATCTTTCCAATTTAATATTTGTTTTTGTTTTATTTTTAAGCTGAAAAGGACTAATCCCCTCCGCCTTCTTGTCCGCCGCCCTCTCACTGTCGTCTCTTAATCTCCAAACCATCTCCAATCTAAGGCTTCTGAGACTCGTACCGTGTGAAGCCCTCGATTTTTATTCGAACATGTATTTGTCTCACGTATCGTCTTTGTATTATTTATCAATTCTACCATGTCGCTTTGACGGGTAAACATTAATGATAAATATAATTGTATTTAAATTCTTTTAATTATTACTTGTGATCGTAATCATTTATTAATTTTATTTCACATTTATGATCACTTGATTGATCATCATTATTATTACTTGTGTATTTATTAGTCATCTTAGAAATTTAAGAGACTATTTATTTTAGAGATTTATACCTTATAGAATTAATAATTCGATTTAAAATAAGTGATCATGGGACTTATAAGTGATCAAAGAAATCACTAATTATTTTGGAGATTGGTATTATTCATCTATTATCATCAATTTTGGAACAAAAAAAATATATATGAAATTACCAAAATACCCCTTAAGGGACGGCCATGATGGTATTTTAAGTGTAGAAATATCTCTCAACTCTTGTACATGTACACCTTGTGTATTCATCTTGTGTATTTTTACAACATTAATACAAACCTACATCTTAGAATAATCTTACAATTTCAACCACTCAATTGGTCAAAAAAGACAAAATTTTAAATTCCCCTAAAACATAGCTTTTGGCCAATTGTCCCTAATAAAGTTGCCTAAATATTACTTTCTTCCCTAATTCCTCAATTATTCCCTAACTCATCATCTAACCAACCAAAGCAAATTTTTTTGTCTTTCACCCCTACCATTTACTTCATTTCACCAACACAAAATTTTCCTAAGTCTTGTATTTTTTTTTCTCTCTCTCTAAAAATCCTCCTACATCTCTCTACCTATTTCTTCATCTTCTTCACAAACACTTAACCAAAAACTTCAAGAATTCATCTCCTACTCTCCAAACAAATTGAAACTACACTCCAAATGTAAGAAACATTTCTTGTTCAATCCATTTTTGATATCACCTAACTCATCTCTTTCACTCCTAATTAAGTTTGATTTTTGATTTTGAGGTTTACTTAGAAGACCATTGAAGATATTAAGAGACTTGTCATCTTGAAGAAAAATTGTTAAGAAATTGGACTACAAGGTAAGAAATGGAATTTTTAGTACCTATTCCTCTTCTCTTTCTATTTTCCAAATTTTGACACTCCATTTTCATTTTTGGAGTTTTAGGGGCTGACCTTGGTGGTTGACATTAAGGGTGACCAAAACCTTACACTTGGAAGCCATTACTAGTCACATTTTACTCATTTCACAAGGTAAGTATAGTATTTCCAATTTTCTCACCATCTTCTTCTTTTCCCTAAATTTTTAACCACATTCTTCTAACTCCTATATTTTTGATATTCCTTGACTTAGGGGCTGACCTAAGTCACTTCTTCATCGAGAGAGATTTATCCCATTTTCACCAACAAACCGATCTTTAAGGTGGGTGGAAAATCCTTTCAACTTCAGGTGTTTTACTTAAAAATACATGTAGTATTTTGATTTTGAGCACTTGAGATATATATTATGTATTGCATGCTATTTTCTTGTATCAAGTTGGAAAAATTCTCAAATGTTACTCAAAAATGCGATTTATCGAAAAATAGGGCATACATGTGCATTTTATTGTTATACTTGATGAAATTTTGTATGAGAATGATATGTATGTGTATGACTCTTGAAATCTATGTTTTGAATGATTTATAACCTGGACAAGTCGAGCATAATTAATTAAATTTCAACTTTTGGACTTAAAATGCAAAAATGGAAAGTTGGTGGACTTAATTGCAAGAAAATAAAACTTAAGGGACCCCTCTGTAATTTTCGATTTTTGGGACTGAACTCAGGTTCAAAAATTATGTTTTGACATTTTAATAAACTTTTAAGAGTTTTTATATAAAAAAATCAACCCTTAAAAGCCCAAGGACTAGATTGTAAAATTTTAGAATTTAAGGGCTATTTTGTAATTTTCGAAACTGTACCAGACCCTAATTTTAAAATTTGAAATTTTAACTCTTAAGGGACCGTAAATAACATATTTTAAGTGTATTCCAAAAATCCAAATGTTTAGAGCTTGGAAAGTAATTTTATAAAAATTGAGGGACCAAATCGTAAAAGATTAAAATTGAAAATTTCCAGAACTTATGCAGTCCATGCACCTGAAAATACTAATTTAACTATAATATAATAATATTTTGGACCCAAGTTTCAAATTTCATAACAATTGGACCCCAAAAGCCTTAAAGGCAATATTATTTCAAAATGGGACAAAAATGAGATTTTCAAAAGTTAAGGGACCTATACTTACTTCTTTTTAAAACTGTTTTTGTCCCAATATCCCACTATCCTTAGTGACATTTTCCAACTAGAATCACATTAAAATCCCTTCCGGTTTGTGAGTTCCGATTATTTTAAACTTATGGCCCGAAATGACAATTTTAACAAATTTGGGACCAATATGAGAATTTTATAAAACTCGACCTCAAAACTTTATAAAACTGAATTTCTGAACAATTTAGAGAATTTAGGAACTGACCTCATAATATTTGAAGGTCGGGACATTTACTTATTCAATTTTTAACCCCAAAAGTATTGGCTTTTACAAAACGGGGCTAATTGTAAATTTTCTTTTACAAGGACCTAACTCAAATTATTTCTCTTTTAAAGAAACAGATCTGGACCCTCGACTTTTAATAATGATATAAAAGATTTTATTTTCTTAAAACACCTTGACTTATCGGATCGTCTTGACCGATCAATACGTTATCGCGGGCGACTTTTCGTCTTGCGATTTGAATCTATAACGGAACTTTTATTCCACCTAATGTTTCAAGATATCGAAGATTGCTTATCCTCCCGATAATCATCTTCATCCAAATAAATCCACCAACGCCATAATTGCCACTCGCGATTTTCAAAAACTTTCCGAATCGCTTCCTTAAATCAATAATACTCATTGCATGGTTGACTTCCGAACTTGTATTTAATTTCTGTCTTAGTCAACTTGGTGTGTCGAGCTCACAATCGGAATGGATCCGTCGGGATGGAACCGGGCAGCTCGGCTGCTATTCCACTCTTAGGCTCCATCTTCCTAATCCCCAAGGCGAGGGACGGAGTTTGTCCAAGGGAAGCGGGTCATAGTACTTGAGGTATAATCATGATTATGACAAATCCGAGCCTTGCTAACTCCAATGTGGATTTTGTCTTTGCCATGGAGCGATAAGGTGACGGTCTTGGACCATCTTACTCGGGAGTTACAAGGAAGAACGAAGGAATCATTGTCCGATCCACACGATTCGAGTTAATCGGACCCATTTGGTTGGCGCTACAAACCGTGCAACCGCTACTTGTATTGCATAGGTTAGCGCTACAAACCGTGACGCAACCGCTAGTTGTCTTGCATAGGATTGGCGTTACAAATCCGCACGCAATCCTGGCCGATCGCTTGAACCATAGTGCATGCATGACCACGAATGAATGTTTTATTAAATCGTATAAGTATATTACTTAAATATATTTATCACAACGCTTGTGGACCGTGTGTGAAATCATGCATCATCTCTCACGCGTTTTCATACAACTAAATTTCTCGCATTAACTATATATATCGCCACACTTGCACACGATCACCCCATCCATCGAGATTTGTCTCACCCCCTTCTCGTTTTCTAACCTTAGAAGAAGACTTTGTCGAAGAAATTTGAACTGCGCTTGGATTGAATTCTCGTGCTCCGTCTGTTGGACTTACTTCTGTGTCTTATCTATGTTCTTTGGACTGTTTTCCTTCATTTTCTTGTTGTTGAACTATTTTATTTCCTTTGCATTCTCGGATTGTAATTTAAGGGCGTAGGACCCTTTGACACTTAAGATGGTGATATGATGTGTACTTTATTTTCTAGTTACGATTTGTAAGCTATTTGGTTGTTGGGATGTATTTGCAATCGTACTTTACTTGTAGTTTTCCGCTTTAAACCTTGTTTCTCTTGAGATTGTTGCATCGTTTTCTAGAATGTTGGGTTTATTTGTTTAAGTGATTGATCATCGTCGCGTCGCGTTTGGGCGTGATGATTATAGTATCGAGCTCGGCTAGTAAGATGGAAACTTACACCGAAGGGTGACCCAGGATAGGACCCTCATATTGTGTTGGGTAGTACCGACTTGACTAATTAAGTGTGAAATAGATTTCAATAATGGTATAGAACCGTATTATTGATGTTTATGTTATGTCGAATTTATACTTGGAGAACCATAGTCATAGTTGATTTGACTTAGTTGACTCTTGGTGACTCTCCTTAGTCATCCTTTCCTTGTTCTTCCTTATCTTTTCTTACTTCGTCTAATCCTTCTTAGTTTGGCTTATTCATGATGGAGCCGACGTCACCTATCTAGTGGGAATTATTGGAGGCCCGCCGAACGTGATTAGTTTCGGGCATACACAAACCATCGGTACCGGGAATATCTTCGGGTTACCTCGTAATTGGCGGAACGTCGCCGCAACCAAGAATTAACACACCTCCCGACGAAGAGCCAAGAGAGAAGAAGAATGACCTTACCCTCCTCGCTAAGGATCGCGAGGATACCATTCGTGCTTTCGCGAAGATCAAATCCCGGTCAATCCAGGAACACTTGGAAATTACTCGCAAGAAGATGGAACGCGCGCGAGGAAGGCCACGGAAAGTGGGAAAGGGACGCATACATGTCGAGCCACCATCGGACGTCTCGAAGATACTATCATCAAACAAATGCAGGTGATCAAGGACCTCACGCATGCCTTAACTTAACGGGATCTTTGCTTTGGAAAAGCTCGCCTTAGTAGCTAATGCGCCACGTTGCCCTTTGCCCAAGTCGGAACCCATGCCCGACCTCAGGCCGATCTTGAAGAGGATCCGAGGAGAATCCTAAAGAAGATCTCGAAGAGGATCTCGATGAGGATCCAATGGAGGATGGAGAGCCCGAGGCGCTTGAAGCCGCCCCACTTGATGACGCTCCGGGACTGGAGCAGTGGCCAAATTTAGTCGACTGGCCAAATGCTGAGGCGGTACCTCAGCCCGATCAGGTTATGGTTATGGACGAGGCCGCTAGTGATGATGACGGCGACCTCACCGAGTAGATAACTTCTATGCTAGACTTTAGTCGACGCTTATTTCCATCCTGTTGTATTTTGCTTTCCGTTGTACTTTGATCAAGTTGTATCCTGACTCTAGTTTATCTTCGATTCTATATTCCTGTTGTATGAACTCATTCGGGTGTATTCAAATTTCACATCAATGAATATACTTTTCTACTTATTCTATGTCTTGTATATTGTTGTTGTGATATAACTTGTTATATGCGAGTACTTATTGTAATCATTCCTTTCTGAATTGTAGCTAAACTACAGATACATGGCTGGAAACTGTGGACGCGGAGACCCCGCCGTGTTCCCCGAAGGTATGAGGGCGTACTCGGGGAATGGGGTACCCTCCCCGAACTACCACCACCTCCTCCGCGATCGCGAGGAGATAACTTGACCGCAATAGCCCCGCAATAGATCTTGGTCTTCATGAGGCAACAAAGCAGAGCCTCAACGGCGTATTCCCGAGCCCGCTAGAGAGGTGAATGATCGCACTTTGGAGCGATTCTTGCGATTTGACCCACCGACTTTCTTAGGAAAGATCGATGACTTAAAGCGAGAAGAATAGATTGGGAAACTAGAGAATATCTTCAATGCTCTTCAATACTCGGAGGAACAAAAGGTTACGCTCGCCGTGTTCGACTAGAATCGATCATGCTAGAGATTGGTGGAGAGCGGTTGAGAGAAAATGGGAACAGGACCAAGTGGATAGGACATGGAAAAATTTCTGGTGAATTCAATGAGCGATACATTCCCAAGTCGTGAAGGAGGCACAGGGACGAGTTCCATAAGTTGAGATAGGGGAACATGTCCGTAGCCCGATCACGAGTCCGAGTTTCATCGGTTGTCCAAATACGATCCGGGACAATCAATACGAGAAGAGGACAAATTATATAAGTTCACACGGGGATTAAAGCTAGAACTTCAAAAGCGACTTACGATTGTTGAAATGACAATCTACTCACGCGGTAAAAGCGGCTCTGATCAGTCGGATCGAATCAGTATTGGACATGATTAAGCAGAGTAGGCCATCAAACGATCTCGAGAGTACAAGCGTAGGATAGCCATCTAAGCGACATGCTAAGTTTGAAGGACGATTAATGAGACGGATAAAGAAAAAGGACCAAATATAGAAAAAGCTAGGGTCAAGTGTGTACACATTGCGGAAAAAGCGGGAATACCGCCACGACCATTGTTGGCGTAAGCGGGGAAGGTGTTTCTGCTGTGGTAGTGATTAGCACCAGTGAAGGATTGCAAAAATACGAAGACCGGACCAAACAGTGCAACCACGAAGCGGGTAATGGCGGTGTAGTAACCAGGCAAGGATGCCCGCTCGAGCATTTGCACTAGCTGGAAATGAGGCTCCAAAGGCAGGGCGTGGTGGAAGGTGCGCTTCAGTATCTTGCCACTACGCTAAAGTACTATTTGACCCTGAATCAACACATTCATTTTGTCGCACCACATTTTGACGCAAAGTTTGCATGCATGCATGGAACATATGTCTATAGGTCAGAAGTATCAACTCCTATGGGCGCAAGCGATAACATATATTATCTATAATGCGTGCGAAGTTAAGATTGATGAAATAAATTTTCTGCCGATTTGATTTTATTACCTATATCCGAATACGACATAATTTTGGGAATGGTGGTTGTCTCGCACACCATGCACAAATGGACGCCATCGCAAGTCCATTAAACTATGTGAACCCGGTAAGCGAAGTAGAAATTTCGGGAAGAGCACGAGTTAAGATTGCCCCAATCATTTCAAAGCAATGAAAGCGAGGAAGCGATCACTAGAGGGGCACAAGGGTACTTGGCGTTTGTAATTAACAAACCCAAGAGTTGAGACACAAATTAATCAAGTACCTATAGTATCGGAATATACGAATGTATTTCCATAAGAACTCACCATTGTCCATCCGGATAGGGAAGTCGAGTTCACCATTGAGATATTACCAGGAAGCGCCCGATCGCTTTAACGCCGTATAGAATGGCTCTGTTGAGTTACAAGAGTTGAAGACTCAATTCTGGTAAACCGATGGATGTACGATTTATCCAACCAAGACGTCTCCTGGGGGAGCACCGGTACTATTCGTCAAGAAGAAGGATGGCACATTAAGATCGTGTATAGATTATCGCGGTCTTAATAGCGTGACCATCAAGAACAAATACCCCCTCCCGAGGATAGGCGAACTGTTTGATCAACTTCAAGGAGCGACGGTGTACTCGAAGTTTGATTTCTGACAGGGGGATATTATCAACTAAAGATTTATGAAGAAGACGCGTTTCCAAAATGGCATTTCAAACCAGGTATGGAAAATACGAGTTTGTAGTGATGCCTTTTGGTCTTCGCTTAACGCTCCGGCGTTTATGGATTTGATGCATCGAGTCTTTCAACCTTATTTGGATCAATTCGTAGTGATATTCATTGATGACATACTCTTATACTCTATGTCTAGAGAAGAACATGAACGTCATCGAAAATCGTTTTGGAGACACTACGAGCACAAGCTCCATGCCAAATTCAGCAAGTGCGATTTTAGCTTAGCGAAGTCGCATTCTTGGGACACATAGTATCAAAGATCTTTGGGATCGCCGTAGATCCTTCAAGGTACGGACAATGGTTGAATGGAAATAACCCAGTGCGTAGAAGGAGATCAGTTTCTTAGGGCTATTTGGATATTATTGAAGATTTATCCAAGATTTCTCCAAGATAGTTGGACCACTCACTCGACTAACCGGAAGCAAGTCAAGTTTTAGTGGAATGCCAAGTGTGAGTCTAGTTTCAAGAGTCAAGAAAACGACTTACTACGACTCGATCTTAGCCCTTCCAAAGGGAAGAGAAAACTTTGTCGTCTCGGTGATGCATCAAAGGAAGGACTAGGAGCGACTCATGCGGGAAGGAAAGGTCATTGCTTACGCATCACGGAAACTCAAGCCGTATGAAGCCAATTACCCAACGCATGACTTGGAATTGGCGGCAATAGTGTTCGCGTTAAAGAAATGGAGGCACTATCTCTACGGAGCAACATTCACGGTTTACACGGATCATAAGAGCCTAAAGTATCTATTCTCTCGGAAGGATCTCAATTTGAGGCAACGGAGATGGATGGAGTTTATAGAAGAATATCACATTGATATTCAATACCATCCGGGAAAGCTAACGTAGTAGGCGACGCCTTGAGCGAGAAAGACGAGTTTAGCTAGACTAATGATTCGAGAGTGGAAATCATTAGAAGAGTTGAGCACTTGGAATCAATAAGAACCAATACTCAAATTTTGTGTGCTAATATTTCGGTTAAACCCGACCATCAACGAGATCAAAGCGCAAAGACAAGAGACGGATGTGCAACTTCAAAGGCGAAAGAGAAGATACTTAAAGGAGAGGGATCGAATTCTCGGTACATGAAGATGGGATCATCATTTCGGAATCGAGTTTGTGTACCGAGTGACGCGATTAGGAGCGAGAATTCTAGCGAGAAGCACACCGTTCAAAATACACTATACACCCTGGAGAAAACAAGATGTATAAGGACTTGAACCAACATTTCTCGGTGGGTGAACATGAAGAACCAAGTAGCGAGTTCGTTGCGAGATGTTTGACTTGTCAACGAATAAAAGCGAGAACACCAACGACCATCTAGTTTATTACGTTGAGAATTCCCAGTGGAAATGGAAACACATAACGATGGACTTCGTGACGGATCTACCAAGGACCAGGCGAGGTGATGATGTTATATGGGTAGTCGAAGACCGACTCACGAAATGGTCACACTTCTTACCCATGAAGAAAACCTACGACTTGCGAAACTTGCGCAGATTTACATCCAAGAGATCATTCGATTTGCATGGAGTGCTAGTCGACATAGTGTCGACAGAGACCCGAGGTTTGTCTCCGGCTGAAATGCTTACATAAGGAATTGGGTACCTCACTAAGTTTTAGCAAGAAGACATCCCCAAAGCGATGGCGATCCGAGCGAACAATTCAAACCCTGGAAGACATGTTGCGAGCGCAAGCACATTGGATTTCCAAGGAAGTTGGGATGCGACTTACCATTGGTCGAGTTCGCGTATAATAACACTATCGAGGCCACAATTGGGATGGCATCCTACGAAGCCTTGTATGGGCGAAAGTGTAGATCCCCACTACTTTGGGAGATTGATGACCAATGGACTCCAAAAGAGAAACGAAAGTCACACTCGATTCCAAAGGTCGACTTAGTTCGGGAGGCCATGGAGAAGGTCAAGTTGATCGAACGGATCCGCATAGCTCGGAGCCGCCAAAAGAGTTACGCGGACAAGAAAGAAAGGACTTGGAATTTGAAGACGGAGATGAAGTATTTCTCAGACTCTTGCCACGAAAGGGATTGATCAATCCAAAGAAAGGAGGTAAATTAAGTCCGAGATATATTGGACCTTACAAGATTTTGCAAAGGATCGGAAAATTGGCCTACCGACTAGAGTTACAAAGACAATATGCGGGAATGCACGATGTATTCTGAACACATCATCACTCGTGATGCTCCTCCTCTAATGGAAAATTTATCTTACACCGAGGAGCCAATCAGAATCATTGACCAGCAGATACGTCAGTTGCGTAATAGAGAGATTCCAATGGTTAAAGTTGTATGGCGGAACCACAACCGAGACGAAGACGCAACATGGGAGATGGAAGAAGACATGAGGAATCAATACCCAGAACTATTCTGAAGAGAATTTGGGGACCAAATTCTTTTAAGGAGGGGAGAATGTGAAGCCCTCGATTTTTATTCGAACATGTACTTGTCTCACGTATCGTCTTTGTACTATTTGTCAATTCTACCGCGTCGCTTTGACGGGTAAATATTAATGATAAATATAATTGTATTTAAATTCTTTTAATTATTACTTGTGATCGTAATCATTTATTAATTTTATTTCACATTTATGATCACTTGATTGATCATCATTATTATTACTTGTGTATTTATTAGTCATCTCGTAAATTTAAGAGACTATTTATTTTAGAGATTTATACCTTATAGAATTAAGAATTCGATTTAGAATAAGTGATCATGAGACTTATAAGTGATCAAGTAAATCACTAATTATTTTGGAGATTGATATTATTCATCTATTATCATCAATTTTGGGACCAAAAAATATATGAAATTACGAAAATACCTCTTAAGGGACGGCCATGATGGTATTTTAAGTGTAGAAATATCTCCCAACTCTTGTACATGTACACTGGTGTATTCATCTTGTGTATTTTTACACCATTAATACAAACCTACATCTTAGAATAATCCTACAATTTCAACCACCCAATTGGTCAAACAAGACAAAATTTTAAATTACCCCTAAAACATAGCTTTTGGCCAATTGTCCCTAATAAAGTTACCTAAATATTACTTTCTTCCCTAATTCCTCAATTATTCCCTAACTCATCATCTAACCAACCAAAGCAAATTTTTTTGTCTTTCACCCTAACATTTACTTCATTTCACCAACACAAAATTTTCCTAAGTCTTGTATTTTCCCTCTCTCTCTCTAAAAATCCTCCTACATCTCTCTACCTATTTCTTCATCTTCTTCACAAACACTTAACCAAAAACTTCAAGAATTCATCTCCCTACTCTTCAAAAAAATTCGAAACTACACTCAAAATGTAAGAAACATTTCTTGTTCAATCCATTTTTGATATCACCTAACTCATCTCTTTCACCTCCTAATTAAGTTTGATTTTTGATTTTGAGGTTTACTCAGAAGACCATTGAAGATATTAAGAGACTTGTCATCTTGAAGAAAAATTGTTAAGAAATTGGACTCAAGGTAAGAAATGGAATTTTTTGTACCTTTTCTTCTTCTCTTTCTATTTTCCATATTTTGACACTCCATTTTCATTTTTGGAGTTTTAGGGGCTGACCTTGGAGGTTGACATTAAGGGTGACCAAAACCTTACACTTGGAAGCCATTACTAGTCACATTTTACTCACTACACAAGGTAAGTGTAGTATTTCCAATTTTCTCACCATCTTCTTCTTTTCCCTAAATTTTTAACCACATTCTTCTAGCTCCTATATTTTTGATATTCCTTGACTTAGGGGCTGACCTAAGTCACTTCTTCATCGAGAGATTTATCCCATTTTCACCAACAAACCGTCTTTGTGGAAAAATCCTTTCAACTTCTAGGTGTTTTACTTTAAAATACATGTCGTATTTTGATTTTGAGCACTTGAGATATATATTATATATTGCATGCTATTTCCTTGTATCAAGTTGGAAAAATTCTCAAGTGTTACTCAAAAATGCGATTTATCGAAAAATAGGGCATACATGTGCATTTTATTGTTATACTTGATGAAATTTTGTATGAGAAGGATATGTATGTGTATGACTCTTGAAATCTATTTTTTTAATGATTTATAACCTGGACAAGTCGAGCGTAATTGATTAAATTTCAACTTTTGGATTTAAAATGCAAAAATGGAAAGTTGGTGGACTTAATTGTAAGAAAATAAAACTTAAGGGACCCCTCTGTAATTTTCGATTTTTGGGACTGAACTCAGGTTCAAAAATTATGTTTTGACATTTTAATAAACTTTTAAGAGTTTTTATATAAAAAAATCAACTCTTAAAAGCCTAAGGACTAGATTGTAAAATTTTGGAAGTTTAAGGGCTATTTTGTAATTTTCGAAACTGTACCAGACCCTAATTTTAAAATTTGAAATTTGAACTCTTCAGGGACTGGAAATAACATATTTTAAGTGTATTCCAAAAATCCAAGTGTTTAGACCTTGGAAAGTAATTTTATAAAAATTGAGGGACCAAATCGTAAAAGATTAAAATTGAGGACCAAAATGAAATTTCCAGGACTTATACACTCCATGCACCTGGAAATACTAATTTAACTATAATATAATTATATTTTGGACCCAAGTTTCAAATTTCATAACAATTGGACCCCCAAAAGCCTTAAAGGCAATTATTTCAAAATGGGACAAAAATGAGATTTTCAAAAGTTAAGGGACCTATACTTACTTCTTTTTAAAAACATTTTTGTCCCAATATCCCACTAACCTTAGTGACATTTTTCAACTCGAATCACATTAAAAGCCCTTCCGGTTTGTGAGTTCCAATTATTTTAAACTTAGGGCCCAAAATGACAATTTTAACAAATTTGGGGCCAATGTGAGAATTTTATAAAAACTCTGAGGTCCCAAGGGGTGTAAGTGTAAGGTTTAGAAGGGGGTTGAATAAACCTTACCAAATTTTCGATTTAGTCCTTTTAAATCTCTGAGTTCTACACATTTGTATCCTTGATGGATAGTCGAATTAGTCACTTTCAGTAGAGTTAATCTCTCAATGACTGGTGAACATTAGTAGAGTAACTCATTGTTGGCTATAATTTGACTTCATTTGTGGTTTTGTTTTCATGCGGAAGACTTAACACCCTTAAGTTTGATTAAGCAAAGTTTTACGACTTGATTTAGTACTTATGGATTATCAAATGGATAGCAAATTTATCGTGAGATATAAGCAATTAAAAGTGAGATATTTAAGTCTTTGTAAAGTAAATGACACATAAAGTTTTTATAGAGGTTCGAAGATGGGGTAATTCTTCTACTCCTCTCTTCTCCAACTCCTGGAGGAATCCACTAAGTAATGATCGGTTTACAAAGTGGTAACATCCGGATACAAGTCTTGATCACAACAGCCGACTTGATCCTTTGGGACTCGATCTGAGACGCCTTGATCACTGGCTTCTCGTGCGACTCGAACCTTCTTCACAGGCGTTTTGCCTTGCTACTACTGACTCACTTGCTCAAGCACTTTGGATTTGATCACGAAGCCCTCCAAAAGCTTAAGACTTGGTTGACCTTGAACCTTTCTACAATCCTTCTTGGAATGTAGACCCCTTGTTTTCAGTGTTTTCCTCTTCAACTTCGATTGAAGTTCTCGTTCCTTCACGAGGTAAGTGTTGGATTGATGTACTTGAGATGTAAAGCTTGAGGATTGAGAATGTTTCGATTTTGATAAGCTCGTATATCTCACGTGTGTGTCATTCACGCATCCACGCATCATCCTTCTCAATCAAACTCCTCGGCCTTTTATAGTGAACTTTCAAAAATTTGCCCGTTGAAGAGATAGGCTCATTTTTGAAAATCACTTTGCGATCGTTGGTTTGCGGTTCTTGGAATTGCCATTTCCTCGTATGAAATGTTTTATCACCTTTTCAGAAGTTCGACACGGTGTAGTGCTTCCCATTGGTTCATTTCTTTGCACGCTCTCGGGGTGAGCACTCAAGAAAGGTAGTATGGAGATATTACTTGTTTAAGTAAATCTCTTGATTTACGTGCAACTTGGTTCTTTTTGATTATCTCGACTTGATTGCATTTCCTCGCTTTCCCCAGGTGACTTAGAGTCGACTTCCAATCATTGGATGACTCTCTTGTCACTTGACTTAGGACTTGGCTTCTCTTGAGTTGACTTGGTGATGTTCCACTCAATTTGTATCTCATTTGCTCCTTGATCGAGTTCTGTCTGCTCTTCTTTGTTGTACTCATTTTGTCTCACAGCAGAGTTTTCCTTCAAGCCTTGTTGTCTTCTTGCTAGTTGGAGCGTAGGCGACTTAACTCGGCAGTCGCTCTAATTGTTACAATACATTACAAAGCAAGAATTGGGGAGCCAACTTTCTATTCTAAGTTTTACATGGCATTCATCAAAATCTAAACAATAAAATTCCTAACAATTTCCCCCTTTTTGATGATGCCAAAACTTAAATCATACAAAGATGCAAATAACAAAGATACATACGGATGGTGTATTGACATAGAATGTATGCGCATAATCAATCTTTTTATTGATCATATCATTCTTGTGCTTTAACACAATGTTTTACAAGGTGTATCAGTATGTAATTGTCTCAAAAAATTTATAGTATTATTAAGAAGACTTACATTGTATGTATTTACATATAAAATACACGAAGGGTTGGACAATGACAACACTTCATCTCCTTATTTGTCTCTTCTTTCATCTTGATCAAGATCTTCTTTCTTCTTCTCGTCATCAGTTTGCCTTCTTTTTCTTCTCATATGCCTTTCGGCGACTTCATCTCTTCTTAATCTTTCTGTCTCTCCTCCCATAGCATTTGAGTTTGTCTCTTGTTTTCTTCTTCTATCCTTCTTGCATACTCGGCGTTGGTTTTAGCCACTTGCAAGTTCGCCACATGGTCAAGCCCAGTGAGTAGATCCCTCCTTTCTTTCCGGATCTACGTATTCAATATTCTTGGCGCGAGGCCTGGGTGCAAGCTTCTTCCTCCACCTCTTTGCTTCTTCTCTACCTGCGGGCGTATCTTTGTCTTGGGGCTTCTTCTTTCGGTGAGTGCCAGTGAGGCGAGTGACCGGCCAGAGCGAGGTTGTCTGCATGTCTGTCAAACTTCTTCACATAATGTGAGACCCTTTTCCCGATCTGAGTCCCAAGCTTGAGCCAAGGACATATTTGCAAAATATCCTTGATTCGAGCGTTTTGAATTCGTCAACTGATCTTGGCTCTGTCGCACATCCGAAATGGCATACGTGTCTCTGTCATTTGGAATGCCTCCGTGTTCTTTCAAAATGTTCATCACCCTGGCATCCATTCTTCCTTCCACCTCCTTCATCCCCTGCTTCAATTTCTTTTCTCTTCTCGGCCATAGATACAACAGAGTGTTGGGTGGCGAGTCACGGGGAGTTCTTTGCTTATAATGTCATTTGTGTGAGGACCCTGTTGGGGTTTGTGCAATCATCAAGGTCATATTCTTTGATCCTTCCCCTCGTGATTTTCCTTTCTTGACTTCAAAATTTCCTCGGTGATTTTCCCTTCTTAAATTTTGTTCCTTGTCATTTGCTCCTTTCTTTTCGACCAGATTTTCTTTGCTTTAAGGTATTCCTCTTCCCCTTTTTGGCATCATCAAAGGATAGAGGAACCCCCAGGGAACATCTTTGGCAAGCATGAAGTCGAGTCTCCGATGGTTGAATTTTGCTTCAAGTCTGCTGCGTTGTATCTTTGCGCGGAATTGACCGAAGTAGCGTTGGATTCTAACAAATCGGCTTCATCTCGGCCATGAGAAGGCTGAATTTTCTTGTCATGTGTTCTTCCAAACGCTGTATATCATTTGCATTCGCTCACGCAGCGGCTTGATCTCGGCGGTGTGAGCTTCGTGCATATGTTCAATGTGTTCCATGACTTCGTTTCGCATCAGCGTTTGACTCTCCACACCAGACTTGTTAAATAATTGTCGAAGTATCTCACTGTTCCACACGCATTGATTCTTCTTTGTTGCCACCATTCCTTATCTCGATTGTGATGCCTCTCAAGTCGGTATGTAAGGTTGGCATCTGTTGTCCGGGCGCATATCCAAGGAGGCTGATGCCTTTCCATCTTTTCAACTTGAGCAAAGAGTGCCTTGAACACTTCTCGTATTTAATTTGATTCTTCATTGCGGTGATGGCCATGTCAAATCGAAATCAATTTGGAACAATGGTGCCTGAGTGAAAAACAGGGAGCTGGTGCATGATGATAGCGTGCTTGCTCATTTCGACTCTTCGTGGAGTTACGGTATCTCCGGTGAGAAAGGAAAGATTCACAAAGGATTCATCACCGCCATCCGGGATTTGTTCGATGATAAGCGGTGGGCGTGAAGTTCTTTTGGGAATCGGTCAGTGTAGCTTGAGGAGCCGGACGGTGGTCTGGTTAATTTGGGTTTTGTGGTGCGATGGGCTCGGCTCTTGAGCCTCAAGTTGTCTTAAAACCGTTGGTCTCGGTGATTTCTCCTTTTGAGTAGATGGTCCTCGACCTTATCGAAGCGTCATCGGACGATGATGAGATTTCCATTGGTGGCTCATCATCAAAATTAAAGGTCGACGAGTAGTCTTGGGATCGATCTTGCTCGTGCCTGGAACATCCATGGTGAGTCTTTTGGATTTGTCATGGGGTTGACTCAGCTTCTTCTTCGCTTCTTCGATCCCGGAAAGGTGACATCGGGGTTGTCTGGGAATCATGAAGTGCGGCGATCTCCTTCTCGGATGGATCGATGGTTGCGGGAGGGATGTTCTCTACCAATTTGTGTTACCCAGGGAAGTCTCAACCTCCCGTGGGCCTTCATTTCCTCCGGCGGTCTCTCTGCTGCGAGGCACTGGGCTTCCCTTTCGAGTGTCATTTTGTCTTAGGGTCTTCTACGGTGGCATCCATTGGAGTCTCAACCCCATGGATTGCACTTTCATCGCCCAGTGTTAACTCCCGGTACATTCCTTTCGTGCCTCATTTGCATCGGCGGCGTCATTAGCCTTCGGAGCGGTTGGCACCTCGGTGAGGCAGTCTCAATGCTCGAGCCGTCGATGGCAACTTCTTGTTCTTCTTGCATTTGAGTTTCCTCCACTTCGCCTCCTACTTTCTTTGTGGAGTCATCTGCGGCATCCTCCAGGCCTTCTGCTGCGGTGGAGGAGTTTCCCCCTCATTTGGAGCACCGGTGAGTGACTTGGAGTGGGGTCACTCGTCTCCAAACTCATTTGTTGCAATTGATGGTTCAGTTAGTTGGGGCGGTGGTAACACACCTTCAATAGGGGTTGGCTCATTTGGGGTCCCCACTAGCCCGGTTTCATCGCCATTTCCTTATTGCCTTCTTCCGAGTGAGTGGGGAAGTGGTACAAAGCAACATCGGTGGCTATTTCTTTGAACCACTCCCATTGGATCGATTTCGGTGTGTTCGGAGGACTCTCCTGGTCCCTCCATCATTCTTTGCTCGTGAAGGATTCTTGATTCATGCAATGCTTGCTGCAATTGCAACTCTTACGTGGGCGGCATTCTGCAGTTCCTCATCGCTTTCGGAGAAGACATCAAGGAGAGGATGGAAGTGTTACGTAGTGCGGGAGATAGAGGCGGATCTTGCCTTCTCGCGTGCTTCGGCTTCTTGACTTGCTTTTCTCTCTCCTTGTCCTTGTAGATCTGCGAGAATATCCATGCGATTGTCTTCATCTAGAGCTGCGAGATACGATAGATAATCCAAGGAAATTTAGTAGTTCCTCTTCTTCTTCTATGAATTGGGCCGTTGGAACTGTTCCCTTGACTTGCTCAACTTCCATTTTCTCCACTCACGCAGACGATTCGGATGTGCGGGTAAGGTGGAGATAGGATCATTACATCACTATCTGCTTTGGTTCTTCTTGAGTTTTTTGTGTGAGCTACGATTGTGTCTTGGGTTGCCTCTGCTGATCACCTTGATGAGACTTGGTGTTTCATCTACTCTTACGGAGACTCTACTTCTCCGAGTAGTCTCCGGTATTTGTGCTAGCTTTGAGTAGCGACTCATTTGGTTTCTCTGTTCGGATTGCTTTACAAGTCTTCTTCGTCTCTTGGTTTGTACGGAGGATTTACAGTTCGAGAGACGGTGTCCTCGAATCTTGGGCGGTGGGGCGGTGCTTGTGTTTGTTTCGAGGAGCTGGCCGTCTAGGCATCGGTTCTCCTCTTTTGACGATCGAGAAGAAGGAATTTGTGAGTCCTTCTCGACCCCTTGCTGCGGGCGGGTGACACGGCTGCAGGCGGGGACTCTGCGGGCGGTGCTGCTGCGGGCGGAGTGCATGTTTGGTTTTTTTCTTTCTTTGCGGGGGCGAGACTTCTTGGTAGGCTGCGGGGGCGGCTTTCTTCTGTAGTTGAGAGAGGAGGCGGGTTTGTGTCTTGGGGTCGGTGATTCCCCCTCATTTGGTGTCGCTCTCTTGGCGTACGCCGCTTCGAGCACGGAGAGATTAGCTCGAACATCCTCTTGTTAACATGGAAAGCCTTCCCATGTCTAAGAGGTACTCCTTTCACCTCGATAGCCGGCCAATCACTAGGCCATATCCGGGGATCCTCCAAATGACCCATCTTCTTTGAAGGACTTGTTCCCAGCGTTCGGGCGTCTGTTGTAGATAAACTCAGCCCGGTTTATCTTCTTTTCTTCGATTATTGCAGCCATCACGGTCAATTTTGCCTTTGTGGTTGGTCAAAGCGCCAAATTTGATGTCGATACACAGCAACAATGTCCAACAATTTGTGATAATCTTCCTTGGCCGAGTCTCTTGTTTTGTGTATATTATTTTTTGTCAAACAACGTCGGACTTGGCTATTTCTTTCCATGCGTCGGCCAAGTTTACATCGGCCTCTTTGATCTCGGATGCTCTCTCTCTTTGGTAGTGAGCAATATTGACCAAATCTTGGCGGTGATAGTGTTGCTTCAGTGAGCAGATGACTTGATTCCTTCATCGTGAATCTCGGCATTCACGTAGAATTATGCGACCTCCTCCACGTAGGTCATAGGATACTCAGTGTTAGAAAGCGGTTTGATCCGGCGTTTCTAACTTCTCCGCGATTTTCTTCACCAAGGTGTCGTCGGACCCGCTTCACCATCGTCGAAATCACGGTCGGCAGGTGTGGATTTGTTTTCCCAACTTGGTAAAGTCATAAGTTGGTGCCATTTCTTAGAATAATTTCAAGAAAAGTTCGGAAATTTGATTTGAAGGTTGATAGGGTTTTGAGAGTGTTTGCCTTTGCTTTTTGAGAGAGAGATTGAGCAGTTTTTAGAAGTGTGAGAGAGAAAGCGGGCGAAAATGGTTTAAATATGGTTTATGAAAGGGCGTGCAGACGGTTTTGAATCGTGATCGAAATCAACGGCTTTGGATTTTTGACGCATATTGAGCGATTCATGTCTCGTATTTAATGCGGCAGCATTTATATCCAATCATAGGCTTGGTGTGCGGCTTTATGTCCTGTACACATCATCATTATGCGACGTGTCTCTTAAAACATTCCCTAAGTCAAAAGCATTGCGTTTTTGTCACTTTGCTCATAAGTTAATCGGCTTATCTCTTATTTGTTTTAACTCGCTTCTCACATTTCTCTTAGTGACTCGGCTATCGGTGACTTGATATATTTGATTTTCCGATCTGGTGATTCTTGGTGATTTTTTGTTTCGGCTCTTTTTCACCTTCTTTCTGTTCCATTCCTTTTCTTTGATTCTTACGTGTCTCAAACTTAGCTCAATTAGCCCCAACTCATGTTTGAGTTCTTCAAATCTTGACTCACATAATGGTTTTGTGAAGATGTCGGCTAGTTGCTTGTCGGTTGAGATATATTCCAAGATAATGTCCTTCTTTTCAACATGATCTCTTATGAAATGATATCGACATCAATATGTTTTGTTCTTGAGTGCAACACGAGGATTTTGAGTGATTGCAATGGCACTTGTGTTATCACACATGATTGGAATTTCTTTTTCTTCAACTTCATAATCTCTCATTTCTTTGTCTCATCCATAGGACTTGGGCACAACAATTTGCCCTTGACTATGTATTCTGCCTCATTTGTAGAGGTGGCTATTGAGTTTTGCTTCTTGCTAAACCAGGAAATTAGTCTGTTTCCAAGCATTTGACATGTGCTGAAGTACTTTTCTGTCCACTCTGCATCCAAAGCATAGTCAGTCGAATAGCCAATTAGCTTGAATCCACCTTCCTTTGGATACCATAGGCCTACTTCTTGGCTTCCTTTTAAGTATCTCAATATTCTCTTATTTTGATCATATGGCTCTCTTTTGGAGCGATTGAAATCTTGCACATACACCTACTGACAAAGGTGATGTACGGCTGCTAGTTTGTGAGATAAAGCGGTGATCCAATAAGTGCTCTATATCTTGTTTGATCTGAGGCTTGCCATCTGCATCCATGTTCATTTTGGTGATGTGTTCATTGGTATTTTTCTGAGAAGACTTCTCCTCCATACCAAATTTCTTCATTAAATCTCTGGTGTATTTTGTTTGACTTATGAAGGTTCCATCCTTCATTTTGTTTCACTTGAAGTCCAAGGAAGAATGTCGACTCTCCCATCATGCTCATTTCAAATTTACTTTGCATGAGGTTTGAGAATTTTTCACATGACTCTTTGTTAGTGGATCCAAAAATGATGTCATCCACATATATTTGAACAAGCGGTATACTCTTCTTGTCTTGAATTCTCAAGAGTGTTCTATCTACTTTTCCTTTAGTGAATCCATTTTCGATCGGGAATTGTGACAGGGTATCATACCATGCTCACGGGTGCCTGTTTCAATCCATACAAGGCTTTCTTGAGTTTGTATACCTTGTCTCCAAGAGTCTTCCGCTCAAATCCTGGAGGTTGTTCAACATACACTTCTTCTTCCAATAAACCATTCGGGAATGCACTTTTTACATCCATTTGATATAAAGTGAAACTTTTGTGAGCAAAGCATAGGCAAGAAACATCCTTATAGCTTCCAATCTTGCTACAGGAGCAAATGTTTCATCAAAATCTATTCCTTCTTCTTGGCAATATCCTTTGGCTACAATCTTGCTTTGTTTCTTACCACAGAGCCTTCCTCGTTCATCTTATTTCGAATACCCATTTGGTTCCAATAACATTTTGATGTATGGGTCTTTGTACTAATTCCCATACTTTATTTCTCTCAAACTGATTGACTCTTCTTGCATAGCTTGAATCAATGTGTGTCATCAATGCTTGTGACACATCTTTGGGCTCTATCTGCGAGATGAAGCATGTGAACATTGCTTCTTGTTGAGTTCGGATCTTGTCTTGACACCTTCTCTCATGTCCCCAATGACAAGTTCGGTGGATGGTCTCTCGGCCATCTTACGTCAGGTTGAAGTAAGTTAGCTGGATTGATCGACTTGCGGTGTGTGTTTGTTGGTCGCTCTCTCGTGATCACTTTTGCAGATTTTCCATTCTTTTGAGATTGACTATCTCATCTTCTTCGAATTGATAATCCCCTTGGCTTGACATAGGGACTCTTCGTAAGGTTGGATGATTCAACTTATCGGTGACTCTTCAATGTCTTCTCCATTTATGTTTGGCTCATCGAATACTACATGAATGGATTCTTCTGTAACCATAGTTCTTTTGTTGAGTGTCTGTAGGCTTTGCTTTGTTGAGTATCTAAGAAGATACCTCATCGACTTTAGCATCAAAAGCCTTTAGGTTGTCTTTGCCATTATTGTGGATGAAGCATTTACATCCAAATATCACGAAATATGCAACATTTGGTTTTCTTCGTCCGGATCTCATAGGGAGTCTTTGTCATTTGCCTATTTATCATACATCTGTTTTGGGTGTAGCGGTGTGTTGATTGCTTCACCCAAAATCTTTTTGGTAACCCTGTGCTTGACTAACATGGTCCTTCTGCTTCTTTGAGGGTTCTGTTCCTTCGTTCGCAACTCCATTCTGTTTGTGGAGTCCTTGCGGTGATAGTTCATGACCAATACCATTCTCAATACAAGATCTTGAGTTATTATTCCATTGACAAACTCGGTTCCTTTATCGATCTTATTTTGATAATGGTTTGACCCTTCTCATTTTGTATCCTCTTCATCATTTTGTGGTAGCTTTTGTAGAGTTTCTTTCTTCTTGCTCATGAATATTGTCCATGTATATCTTGAGTAGTCATCTACTATCACCAAGGTGTATTTCTTTCCACTTATGCTTCTTTGGTTCCCTTTGGGCCAAATAGATCCATATGAAGCGGATGCAATATTCTTGTTGAGGATGGACATGTCTTTTCTTTGAACAGCGACTTGATTTGTTTTCCTTCGACATGCATCACATATACTCTCCTTCTTGTATACCGAGTCGGAAGTCCTTCCACAAGATGACTTCTTGCTAGTTTGTTGATCGTTTTGAAATTCGGATGACTCGGCTTTTTGTGCCCACAACCCAACTTGATTTGTGCTCTTTGCTAGTACAAGCAGAGTCTTTGGGTGTTGCGATTGACCAATCCACTACATACATATTTTTTGTCTACATCCTTGCGGCAAAGACAACTTCATTAGATTCAACATTTTTGATTTGGCATATTCCCATGTTGAATCCAACATTGTAGCCCCTTGTCACGAGTTGGTGATGCTTAGTAAATTGAAGTTTAGTCCTTCAACATATGCAACATCTGTGATTTCTAAACCATTCCTCGGATGGATCCAATGCCTCTTATTTCACCAGGAGCTTCATTTCCTCCAAATATGACTTTGGCTCCTTTGACTTCCTTGAATTTTGTGATTTCTCTTATTTCTGTCATATGTCCGGAACGACCACTATCCATGTACCAGGTTCCTTGGCACTCATTTATTCCTTGAACCGCAATCAAGGAAATTAAGTTTTAGGTACCCATTCTTATGCAGGTCTGAGGGGTTAGAATTATAAGATGATCCAACCAACCTATAGCCAAATGATTTGACTCTAAGAGGTTGCCATCTATCGTGCCATAATCATAATTAATCTGGCAAATTGCTTGGGAGTCAGGTTCATCTGTTTGTCTCTTTTTGCAGTATGCCTGCATATGTGTTTTAGCAATTGCCTTTCTTGGGTAATTGTGGTGTCTTTGAGTGTAGTGCCTAGGTGCATATGTGTCTTTGATGAAAGCTCTTATGCTTTTGGAATGGCCTTTGTTGAGTTCTAGGCCTTTGCCATTTGGGCTTGTATTCCATAAGTCTAGGTGGTAGTTCACATTGTTCAGTCGGCTTGGCTTGGATATTTTCTACCATTCCCATCATATGTATTTCTTTTATGAGTTTTAAGGATTTTTGGTAGCTCTGCTTCCTCTTTCTGAGTATTTTTTGTTTGAGTCTATTTGAGGACTCGGTGAATCTCTTCTCGGTATCCTTTCAGACTCTCAAGCGCTGTTTTTCCTTTTCCTTTGTAACCAAGGCCAGTTTGCTTAGTATTGTGTTTTGGATTGAAAGTGTGTGCAACATTTAGAGTTTTGGATTTTTCGGACTCTTCATGACTTGAAGATCCTTTTTCCAAAATTACTCTTGTGGGTTGACATGGCACAAAGGAATTAAATCTAGCTGTCTTGTCTCCACATTCTCTTTGACTCATAATAAGATCATCCAATGATTTAGATGCCTTAGTGAATGAGGCAATAACATTTTTGAGGTCATTCTCCTCTTTTCTATAGCAAAGCAATTTCGCTATTAATTTAGCATTTTCACCTTTAAACTTTTATTCTCATCGCCTATTTGACTTAGAGTACTCGGCTCCTTAGTCGCTTTGAGTTTTGACTTTTGAGTTGGTTGTTTTCCTCATTCAATAGTGTGTGTGAGGTTTTAATGTGCTCAAAATCTTTCATCATTTTGCCTAATGAATCATAAAGATCAGTGGGTGATGAAGTGTGTGTGTCACGATCACTATCACTAGTGTACGAGCTTGTTGAGTTAGATTGTACCTCATCTTCTTGATCTTGTTCTTTGGCCATTAAGCGGATCAAGGCTTCTTCTTGAGTCACTTGTGTAGTCGCTTCTGCTCTTGCTCGAGTCATTGTCTCCCTTGACTTGGCTTTGTCTCGGTGATCTCTGCAGCCATCATTGCCTTTTTCTTCTCTTGTCTTCTTTCTCTGAAGACCTTTCTTTCTTCTTCGTTTTGTACTTGTTGACTACGAGGATATGAGCGATCAATAGCATAGTGACCTGGTTGTCTACAATTCCAACATAGATATTGAGCCTTTTGATCACTCTTTCTATTCTTGAGTTGTCGACCCTTTGATACTCAACTTGTTGATGATCATTCTCTTGGTTGGCCTTTCATCCCTTGATTTGGAGGGAGTGAGTGTCTTACGGAGGATTCACCCTTTCCTCTCTTGTAGTTCTTGTTAAAGAACTTGTTAAATCTTTTAACCATCGGGCAATTTCTTCCGGGTCAATTGCCTCTTTGACTTCGACTCTCCTTCCATCTTTGACAACTAGAAATTTGTTTTGGAGTACAATTTGTCTCTTCCTGGTCTTTCCTTCTCGGCTCAAACTCGTAGGCTTTGAGGTCCGAGAATAACTCATGGTTGGATGTCTTTGATAGGTCCATGGAATGTCTCGGAGTGCCATGACCTTCATCTCCCATTCATTTGGAAGACTTTTCGGGATCTTCATACACATTTCTTACGTGTATATTCCTTTCCAAGTGTAGAAACTGACTCATTTGTGATTTTCAGTAAATCGAGCATCCGGTTGATCCAGGTTTTCTCCGAGATCATCTTAAAGTTCTCAAATTTTTGTCTGACCACCGATAGTTTGTTTTCTTTGATTTGCTCACGAACCTTCACAAATCAATGTCGGTTTGTCCCGATTTCCTTAGCCGTTTTGCAAGATTTGACTTTATTGAACATGGCTTTGTCAAGGTTTTGTACAGGATGTCCTTGGCTACATTGTCAGTTGTATCTTTTTCTGTCATCATTTGTCCACTCAGTTCTTGGTTTTCAACCATGGGTAGTGCAGTCTTCCGGATCTTCTTCCCCTTCAGTTGCAACTCTTCGAAATGCATTTGTGTTCACCTTTAATATTTGCGAGAGGCCCATCTTCTATCACTATCCACATCTCATCATGTAATCTTTGATAGATGAGCACTGCATACGAATTTTCCAATCATCAAATTCTTCAATAGTGAACATAGGAATGCGTGTTAGATTTGCTTCCATGATAATAATTTTTAATGATAGAAAAGAGTTTTGAAAGCTCAAGTACTAAAGCGGACTTTTGAAAAGTTTGGAGATCTAGTTCGATGTAACCGGTGCGGAGGGTTCAATGAACCAACCGCTCGATACCACTTGTAGGTCCCAAGGGGTGTAAGTGTAAGGTTTAGAAGGGGGGTTGAATAAACCTTACCAAATTTTCGATTTAGTCCTTTTAAATCTCTGAGTTCTACACATTTGTATCCTTGATGGATAGTCGAATTAGTCACTCAAGTAGAGTTAATCTCTCCTTGATTTCGGTGAAATTTTATTAGTAGAGTAACTCAATTTGTTGGCTATAATTTGACTCAATTTGTGGTTTTGTTTTTTGGAAGACTTAACACCCTTAAGTTTGATTAAGCAAAGTTTTCTGACTTGATTTAGTACTTTATGGATTATCAAATGGATAGCAAATTTATGAGATATAAGCAATTAAAAG
The DNA here is from genome assembly GCA_016081115.2 of Rehmannia glutinosa. Classification (NCBI taxonomy): domain Eukaryota; kingdom Viridiplantae; phylum Streptophyta; class Magnoliopsida; order Lamiales; family Orobanchaceae; genus Rehmannia; species Rehmannia glutinosa. The sequence continues at coordinate 43,516 of JABTTQ020000710.1, forward strand.
TGCAGATATTTAAGTCTTTGTAAAGTAAATGACACAAGATAAAGTTTTTATAGAGGTTCGAAGATGGGGTAATTCTTCTACTCCTCTCTTCTCCAACTCTGGAGGAATCCACTAAGTAATGATCAGTTTACAAAGTGGTAGCAGTCCCGGATACAAGTCTTGATCACAACGGCCGACTTGATCCTTTGGGACTCGATCTGGAGACGCCTTGATCACTCGGTGGCTTCTCGTACGACTCGGCTTCTTCACAGGGGCAATTGCTTTGCTACTACTGACTCACTTGCTCAAGCACTTTGGATTTGATCACGAAGCCCTCCAAAAGCTTAAGACTTGGTTTGACCTTGAACCTTTCTACAATCCTTCTTGGAATGTAGACCCCTTGTTTTCAGTGTTTTCCTCTTCAAGCGATTGAAGTTCTCGTTCCTTCACGAGGTAAGTGTTGGATTGATGTACTTGAGATGTAAGCTTGAGGATTGAGAATGTTTCGATTTTGATAAGCTCGTATATCTCACGTGTGTGTCATTCACGCATCCACGCATCATCCTTCTCAATCAAACTCCTCGGCCTTTTATAGTGAACTTTCAAAAATTTGCCCGTTGAAGAGATAGGCTCATTTTTGAAAATCACTTTGCGATCGTTGGTTTGCGAGTTCTTGGAATTGCCATTTCCTCGTATGAAATGTTTTATCACCTTTTCAGAGTTCGACACGGTGTAGTGCTTCCCATTGGTTCATTTCTTTGCACGCTTCTGGGTGAGCACTCCAAGAAAGGTAGTATGGAGATATTACTTGTTTAAGTAAATCTCTTGATTTACGTGCAACGGTTCTTTTTCGATTATCTCGACTTGTTGCATTTCCTCGCTTTCCCAGGTGACTTAGAGTCGACTTCCAATCATTGGATGACTCTTCTTGTCACTTGACTTGACAGGACTTGGCTTCTCTTGAGTTGACTTGGTGATGTTCCACTCATTTGTATCTCATTTGCTCCTTGATCGAGTTCTGTCTGCTCTTCTTTGTTGTACTCAAATTTGTCTCACAAAGAGTTTTCCTTCAAGCCTTGATTGTCTTCTTGCTAGTTGGAGCGTAGGCGACTTAACTCGGCTTGGTCGGCTCTAATTGTTACAATACATTACAAAGCAAGAATTGGGAGCCAACTTTCTATTCTAAGTTTTACATGGCATTCATCAAAATCTAAACAATAAAATTCCTAACAAACTCAACCTCAAAACTTTGTGAACTGAATCTCGAACAATTTAGAGAATTTAGGAACGACCTCATAATGTTTCAAGGTCGGGACATTTACTTATTCAATTTTTAAGCCAAAAGTCTTGGTTTTTACAAAACGGGGCTAATTGTAAATTTTCTTTTACAAAGGCCTAACTCAAATTATTTTTCTTTTAAAAAACAGCCCTGGACCCTCGACTTTACTTATTGATTAAAATATTTTATTTTCTCAAATTCCCTTGATTTATCGGATCGTCTTGACCGATTAATACGCGATCGTGGGGCGACTTTTCGTCTTGCGATTTCAAATCTATAACGGGACTTTTGTTCCACCTAATGTTTCAAGATATCGAAGATTGCTTATCCTCCGATAATTATCTTCATCCAAATAACTCCACCAACGCCATAATTGCCACTCGCGTTTTTCAAAAACTTTCTGAATTGCTTCCCTAAATCAATAATACTCGATCGTCTGGTTGACTTTCGAACTTGTATTTACTTTCTGTGCCTGGAGTCAACTTGGTGTGTCGAGCTCACGATCGGAATGGATACGTCGGGGGATGGGAAGGGCTCTACCGCTATTCCACTCTTTCGGCCCCATCGCCCTAATCCCGGCGAGGGACGGAGTTTGTCCAAGGGAAGCGGGTCGTAGTACTTGAGGTGTAATCATGATTATGACAAATTCAAGCCTTGCTAGCTCAATGTGGATTTTGTCTTTGCCTATGGAGCGATAAGGTGACAGGTCTTGGACCATCTTGCTCGGGGAGTTCTGGGTAAGAACGAAGAAATCATTTGTCTGGTCCACACGATTCTCAGAGTTAATCGGACCCATTTGGTTGGCGCTACAAATCCGCACGCAACCACTACTTGTATTGCATAGGTTGGCGCTACAAATCCGACGCAATCGCTACTTGTCTTGCATAGGATTGGCGTTACAAATCCATACGCAATCCTCCCCGATCGCTTGAACCATAGTACTGCGTGACCGAATCGTTTTCTTAAATCGTATAAGTATATTACTTAAATATATTTATCACGATGCTTGTGGACCGTGTGTGAAATCATGCATCATCTCTCACGCATTTCATACAACTAAATTTCTCGCATTAACTATATATATCGCCACACTTGCACACGATCACCCCATCCACTTAGATTTTGTCTCACCCCCTTCTCGTTTTCTAACCTTAGAAGAAGACTTTGTCGAAGAAAGTGAACCGCTTGGATTGAATTCTCGTGCTTCGTCAGTTGGACTTACTTCCTATCGATATCTATGTTGTCAATTTGTTTTCCTTCATTTTTCTCTTTGTTGAACTATTTTATTTCCTTTGCATTACATTTGTAATTTAAGGGCGTAGGACCCTTTGACACTTAAGATAGTGATATGATGTGTACTTTATTTTCTAGTTCTCGGTTTGTAAGCTATTTGGTTGTTGGGATGTATTTGTAATCGTCTTTGTCTTGTAGTTTTCCACGCTTTAACCCTTGTTTCACTTGGGATTGTTGCATCGTTTTCTAGAATGTTGGGTTTATTTCTATTTAAGTGATTGATCGTCGCCGCGTCGCGTTTGGGCCGTGACATACCGGCTAGGGGTGGTCGACGAGATCGAAGGCGATTCTCCGATCTAAGTTTCATTTGGAGATTTTTTACGGAAGAGTTTCGATTCAATTTCCATATTTTTGCCATCTCTGTTATTATGGATTTTTTTGGGTTCTGTGGGGCTTTTTGTTGAGCAATTGGTGGAGAATTGAGGTTGACTTTTGTTTGGTTGATGGAGTGGTGTAGCTGTTGTTGTAGATGGAGGATTGGTGAAGAAGACGATCTTTGACGTGAATGGAGTCTTGTACACTTATATGTTTTTCGATGTATACTTAAATGTGTTTTGATGTATAAGTAGTTAATTTTTGATGTATGTATTTATGTTGCTGTATACTTATTTTATTTGTTGTATACTTATATATGTTTTGTTGTACACTTATATGTGTTTTGTTGTATACTTATTTTTTTGTTTGACAATTGTAATATGCAGTACAAATATGTTAAATATATAGCATAATAGTGTTAAATATACATTACATATATGTTAAATATACAGTACAATAATGTGCGTGATTTTCTCTCTCTCTAAAATTGATTTACTTAATTCACGGTCCCCACATGTTAATGAACGTGATTCTCTCTCTATATATAACTGATTCCTTGATTCACGGTCCCCACTTGTTTTTGTTTGACCATTTTAATATGCAGTAAAATTATGTTAAACATACAGTAAAATAGTGTTAAGTATACAACAAATATATGATAAGTGTACAACATACTGCATGGCAGAGCACATACGCGTGATTTTCTCTCTCGGCGTGATTTTCTCGCGATTTTTCTCTCTCACGTGATTTTCTCTCTCCTAGTAACTGATTCCACATTTGGATGGTCCCCCACATGTTTGTTTTAACAATTATACCCTTATTTTGCCTTAATTAAATGTTTAATGTAATTTTAACCCCTATTTATCTTGGCCATTGATATAGATAAGGGAGGGTCGAGATGAGTCCACATTGTCTCACTATAATATGTGGTCTCATTGTATCCTCCCCCTATATATATAGTAAGACAATGTTGACTCATCTCAACCCTCCCTTATATATATCAATGGCTAAGATAAATAGGGGTTAAAATTACATTAAACATTTAATTAAGGCAAAATAAGGGTATAATTATCAAAACAAACATGTGGGGGACCATCCAAATATGGAATCAGCTATTAGGGGAGAGAAAATCACGTGGGGAGAGAGAAAATCGCGTTGGAGAGAGAAAATCACGCATTTTCTCACGCATATGCTCTGCCATGCAATATGTTGTACACTTATCAATGATTTGATGTATACTTAACACTATTTTGTTGTATATTTAACATAATTTTACAGCATATTAAAATGGTCAAACAAAAAATATAAGTATACAACAAAATACATATAAATATACAACAAAACACATATAAGTATACATCAAAAAACATAAGTACACAGCAACATAAATACATACATAAAAAATTAACTACTTATACAACAAAACACATATAAGCATACATCGAAAAACATCTAAGTGTACATTTACTTATACAAAAATATAAGTATACATCAAACCTACAAATATTACTTGTCTTCTTCAACTAGAAAAAAACTAGAACCTCCATTAACAAAAGCTTAACCACCATCACGGAAAAATTAAAAATCAACGTGATCTCACTCCCGAAACCCTAACGACCGAATCGGGATCTACTACGACAAAAATTAATCAAACTTGACGTTTCATTGATTTTTTGGACTGACAAATCATGAATCCATCTGGATCGTTGAAAAACAGTTGGTCGATCGGAGCGCCATCCTTTTCTCCCGACTAGAAGAATTGGGGCTGAGAATAATAGCAGAGAGATTAACATGGTGATTAAGAAAAACAGGGTTTTAATCCATCTCGGAACCACGAGTACTACAACTGGTCTCTTCAGAGCTTTCGATTCTATGGAGAATCCCATATCTGAGCTTGCGAATTGATCGATCAACTTGTTCTCTCAGTGTGTGTGCTGTGTGTATGGCGAATGGAGAGAAAATCCATGGAATTGAACGAGAATCTGACAGATTTGGGGGACCACATAATTAGGGGTGAAAACTAAAATGACTAATCTGCCCTTTTCAGATTTAAAATAAATCAAACTTATTTATTAAATTGGGTAAATGTCAACTCTGGTCTATTTGATCTTATTCCTATATATATATATATAGGGATGGGATCTCATGTGGCAGCTCTTACCATGTGGCAGTGTGGACAGATCTCATCCCTACATTCTAAACAATCAATGGTTTAGATTAACCCTACAAAACACCATTTTATAATTATTTTTAATGCCAAAAGGGCATTTCCGTAATCCACAAAAAATGGATAATTAAATACCATAATTAATAACCTATAATCAAGGGATCTTCTTGATTGCAATCTTGCCATAACATAAATTGATTATCGACTTTTAAATGTAAACGAGAATTAGGGGCAAAAATAATGCATTCTCGTAATCTTCTTCACTCTACATTCACGATAAAAAACGAGGAAAAGGAGAAAAGCGCACCAAATTCATAGAAAACGATAATATTGTACATTAGAAGCATATTTTGGTGTGTATATATGCATACTTGGTGTTTTTATAATCAAAAAATTATGGTGTACAAATAATTCCATTACGTACCATAAAATCATATTTTGGTATACACTTGACCAATATTTGGTGATAATATAAACATTGAGTAGTGCATTGTTAGATGTTTAAAAAACTTGACCTAAAGCATAAATGCTTTGAATATGTAATTGTTACATGAGTGCACATTTTATTGTAAATTATACACAACGTCATCGGTGATTATGAGCCAACTTGTCTTGTGTTCATGTTTTTGGTATTTTAATACCATTCTCAATTTTAAATCTATATGTGCGCCAAAAGACTACTAATCGTATACCAACACAACGTTAATTGTATGTTTGTAATATAAATTGAGGTTTAAGTTTTTAACCGATCACATTGAAATCCAAAAACTATCGCAGTTAAAGTACTATAGTACAAAAATTGCTTATAAATATGCATGGACATGGTTCATTAAACAACAACGTAAAAAAATCGGGAATCATTTATTAAACGTGTATACACCAAAACTATCAACAATTACACCTAATGTTCTCTTTTCTACCAACCAATAAATTAACCTCCCGGTAATTCTTCAACGTTTATACTCCACAAACTACCAAGCCCATTTCAATTCTGACTCTAGTCACGAAAATTGTTGAGACAAACCAATGTGCCCGATAGAACATTAGGCACGGATCTTGTCCTCGGTTTGGTCATCGAAGCTTTCAAAGCAGATTTTGTGGTCTTGGACCTCGATGAACATCACGTGCACCTCGCTCGGCCCTGGAGATGCGAGGTCTCTTTTCATTTCGCCATTGAACCTGGTATTGAGAAACATTTGTGAAAATATTACACTATGTACATGAACTATACTAATTTCGCAATGTAGCAAAGAGAATACAACATCTAAACTAATTGTTCACTAAATGTACTATAATTGTATACAAAACTAATACTATTTAAACATCATTTGCATGTTCATTCTATACAAATTGCCACACTTAAACAATGTATCAAAAACATATTCATGATATTATAACAATACTAAATGTACACCAATACATATATATATTGCCTTTTTTTTTTTTTTTTGT
>JABTTQ020000711.1:0-91416 GCA_016081115.2 Rehmannia glutinosa
GCGGTGGTCATACAAAAATACCAAAACCTATTTATTTATATACGAAAGGTAGGAATACATATATCATTCCAGGGATAATCTACACCAAAATAACAGGGTGGTTAAGCAAATATAAACACAAAAAAGAGCAAATTTAGTGGAAGGGTTATACCAAAAGTACTAAGAGATATATCATACTTACGCAAATTTACACCAAATAAAAAAGGATTGATTTCCTTTATAAAGAACGAAAACCCAATTTCAATAACATAAACATTACACAATCCATTTCCATTCTCTATACCCTCTTTGGCTGCCCATTAGTTTATCAAAATTTGCGTTTTCCCAAGTACTATTTCAATCTTAGCTTTTTGGATGGGTCTTCCTCTTGAATCATCCTTTATCTCCACAGTGGATGTCAAAATTTTCTTCTCAACAACAAAACCATTGTTCTTCAGAATTTCAGCAACTGAGACGACCGTAGAAATTGCCATGCCAAGTGCTGAAAGCTCGACCTCATTGTGCTATTGCATGTATCTCTTGGCGAGATTAACATAAAAGAAAAGCGGCTTCTTAGTATTGGAGACTTGAATACGGTTCTTCTTCAGGTATCCGCAATGTTCATCTTGTTCACTCCTCCGCAATCTCCTCGATTTCAATAACGGATTTCAAATTGAACAATAATTGTGTAAATAGATCTTGCACGAGGGCACGAATGTGTATTTGAATTTGCTCGCACTCTGGTTGAATTTTCGTATCCTCAAGAAAGCGTTCTATGTAAAGCTCTAAGAAGAAAGACAGAAAAGAAGGTTTTGATTTTTGTGAAAACGAGATTGCAAGAACGTAGGAACCAATTGAATGAAATCCCAAAAAAGGGGGATTATAAGGGGTTACCAAAAACGGATATATGATTATGTGTACAAAATTCCCATTATGCCCTTAAATGGGCTCGAGTTGAATATAAAAAAATAAAAATTCGAAAAACCAAGGGCCTTAGGATTAAACAAGATAGTGCTTAGATTGATCCACACTTTGTCACATGGTAAGGCCCTTGTCACATATGATCCTATCCCTATATTTATATATATATATATATATATATATATATATAGTGTTTGATACATGTTTTTATCTTAATTTTGATGATTTTATTTTTACACCAAAACAATGTTTTTAATTGTTGTCCAAATACTCCTAAATGATTTAAAATAATTTTACTATTTATTTGGAGTATTTCTTCAAGTTTTATTTTAGATAAAATTGGACAACACTTTTAATGATTTTATGTTAATATGTTTTTACATCAAAACAAGGTTCCTAAATGTTGTCTAAATACTCTCGATCGGTTTAAAATGTTTTTACTAAATTTTCGGATTATTTCTTTTAGTTTATTTTTGACAGAAATTGGACAATATTTATGTCTTGAGGTCAACAGTCGCCCTATAGGGCAACCCGTACTTGAAGATGAATTTTGGAACAGAAATGAGACGGAGGAATTTTTGACCTGGTCGACGGTGGACCCGGGCGTCGGCCGATGGCGTCGACCGGTCGACATCCTGTCGCCGTGCACTGGGAGCTTAATTTTGAAACATAACTCTGTCTTGTTATTTTTGAGCTGTATGCGCCAGAGCTAAAGTGGGGGCGACCGGTCGAACCATACGTCGCCGGTCGCCTCGTGTTAATTGTTGATATGTTCATTTCAAACTCTATTTCGTGCGACCGATCGACTCAAGTTTGACAAATGACAAATTTCGACCGTTTGACAAATGAGATAACTTTTCCTTATTTTGTGGGATGGATTTCTAATGACTATTTTCTTCAATTGTCTTGCAATTTTTCTGATTTTCAATCCCCTAGAGGAACCTATCAATGATCAATCATCTCCTATATATAGAGGAAGTTTTGGAGCAAACAAGACAACAATTGAGATACAACACAACAAGATACATTCCAAGCAAGCACTTGTTCTTCATAGTTATTATTCTTGTTGTAATTTGCCTAGCTTATCACTTTCACATCTTGAGGTTTAGGCTTTTATTTCTTGATTACACTTGCACTCAAATTGTATTATTCATTATTGAGTTGTAATCTTGATTTTATTCATCATTTAGCACAAGACATCCTTGTGAGTATTCTTGTGTAAAGAATACAATTGGGTGATCTAGGTGATAGGTGTTTCAAGAGTGTTGTGCTCTTGAGGTGTTGAAGAATTTGGTATTTTTCAAGATTGAAGATTGTGGTGATCTTCAAAGGTGCCATTGAAGGAAGATTGTGGTAATCTTCAAAGGGAGATTGTGTAATCTCCAAAGGTGGTGTTGAAGAAGAGTGTGGTGCTCTTCAAGGTATTGTAAGTTGAATTTGTATTAATTGTGGTAATTAATAAAATTCTTTTTCTTTTTCAAAACCCATCTCGGATATACTGGGGTGGTAGTAGATTAGACCCTAGGTGGGTTGAACTACTATAAATCGACGTGTTATTTTCATTCCGCACCTTTATTATTGTCTTGGCGTATTTGGTTCGAAAAAAAGGGCATAAAGGAAAAGATGGAGATAACTGTTCACCCCCTCTAGATTATCGTAGCCGCTTGCACTTACAAGTGGTATCAAAGCTAAACTCTTTGGCAAGCTTGTTTCACATCGCGAGTGAAGAGGAACGATCGTCGGCTACGAATGAAGCTCATCCTTCCGGCACCTCCACCACCAAGCCACCTCGATTTGATTCCAAAAAATTTGCATTTTGGAAAGAAAGAATGGAATGCTATTTACAAGGTTGCGGGTTCGATATTTGGAACATCGTCATCAATGGAGAATCCATTCCGATGAAAGGCACACCATACACCTCCAAAGCTCTCAAGGAGCTCAATGATGAAGAAAAGAAAATCATCTCCTTAAATGGTAAAGCTCTCAATATTTTATATTGTTCACTTACTAATTTGGAATATGATCTTATTGTAGGAATTCGATCGGCTCATGAAGTATGGCAAAAATTAGAAGCCATTCATGAAGTATATGCAAATGATAGGAGCAACTCAAAAGCATCTACTTCTCAAAGGAATATAAGGTCAAATCTAAGGAACAAGCCTCTTATAACTTCCAACTATGAAGAAGTTGAACATTGTCTTATGGGCATCGAAGAAGAAAACGAGGTATATCTTAAACCCTCTACTTCCTATGATATTGTTATACATAATGATTATAGTGATTTGCAAAATGATTTTGATGATCTTCAAAATGAATTCCAAAGCTTGCTTATTAAATACAAAAATTTGAAAAAGGAATTCAATGCTTTGAAAAACGATAAGGATAGTTTATTTACCTCCTATGAATTACTATCATGTGCTCACACCACCACACTTGACAAGGTTAAAAACCTTGAAAAAGAAAATAGTACTCTTGTTGAGGATATTAATTGCATGAAAAAGGATTTATCAAAATCCAACTTGAGTACCGATAAAATGAGTGATATTGTTGATATTCATAGTTGTGATAAATTGAAACAAGGACTTAACTATAAGCCTAATTTCATTAATCATATGAAAAATAGTCAAGTCTCTAAGTATGTTGGGCATTACACTTCTAGAATTATTACATGCTTCTATTGTGGTAAAAAGGGTCATACGGTAAATAATTGTCGAGGCTAGAAATAGCTCTAATTATTGTTGGAGACCTAAAAGTCTCAAGACTAATCCCAAAGGACCCAAACACTTGATGGTACCACAAAACAATTTCATATTAGGTACCCGCGGAACAATAATCAAAGAAAATTCATATCGCCTAGAAGACATCAAATGACCATCTCATTTGATCAAAGAAGACACCACCAAAATGAATTTCCAAGAAGGAAATATTATCAACAAAGGGAAGGATACAATCCTTGGAGATGGAGCAATTGGAGAATCCATCATCAACAAGATGATTTTCAAAGGGGAAGATATCATCAACAATGGGAACGGTACAATCCATGGAAATGATGAAATTTGTAAACCGTATCTCCCCATTTAAATATGTATTTTATTTAGTTATTATGCATGTCTTTATTTGTGCCTATATTTTCAAAATATCTATTTTTAAAAAATTAAGGTCTTCAATATATATTTGTGTTTTTTAAAAAAAAAAAACAAATTCCTTGAAAAGAAGACCTTGTGTGATGCTTATATTAAACTCTTGTGTATTTGCTTAGACTTAATTGATTTATCATTTCTTATGAATTTCCATAGCATAAGAATTTTATTGTGATATCTCTTATTGCTTGGCCTACACTTGTGCTATTATGTCTGTGCAAGATTTGTTTGAAAGATTGCGTAGGTTATATATCTCCTATTCATTGGCTATCGTCTATTACTTCATCTAAGAGATTGTTAAACTATCGAGGTATGTTAACTCGTATTATTCTTAGTACTCGATATTTTGTTCATGTATTGTTTATGCACTTATCTTTCAAAACTATTTCACTTCATCCCCTTTAGTGTCACTAAATGACTTTGTGATTTTTTTCTCAACAGGCACTACTCGTAAAACCTCGTTTATCTCGAATATATATTTTCTCGAAACTCATATTTGTTGGATTTTGTCCATAATTATCTTTTTGCAAAGGTTTATACCTTTTGGGGTGAGAAATCGAATTTTTGAAAATTCGGAAAATGAAATTGCATCAAATCGGTACCAGGTGCAGTACCGGTCGACCAGGGGTTAATCGACATCGACGGTCGGCCGGGTAAAATTAGACGTGCAGAATGTTTATATTTGAAACAGGGGTTGCTGCTACTCTTCATTTCTTCTTTTAAAAAACTTCGTACCCTAGCTCCTTCTTCTTCAAAATTTTTTTCTTAGTCTCTCATTATCTCTCTAATTATCTAATCTTTGAGTTTATATCACTCTAATTCATCTTGTTTTCATGGCACCCCGTCAATTCACGGACGAAATCCTCAAAAGAGGAGAATAAAGCAAAGGGAGAATCCTCCTTCAACCCCAACAAGATGATATTGCACAAGGAGATAATCAAAACCGGCTTATGGAAGAAGAGATTGTTGAATTGAGAGCCGGGATTTCAAAATCAAATATTCATTGGGACTCAAGTAAGTTATCACTCCTTTACGAGCCCCCTCTAGATCCAATAGATTTCGATTTCGAATAAACTTGCGGAGGAGCACTATGAAAATATTGGATTGAACGACAAGAAAATTGCTTGCACTCATATGGTTCGATTTTTAGCCTTTCATGATGAATATCCAGAAATTATGGCTTATTTTGAAATTCAAGGTTGGGTTTCATTATGGGATAATCCATGTTTGCATTATGATGAAGAGCTTATAAAAAATTTTATGCAAATATGTGGATTGTTGATGCTACGGAAGATAATCCGTTGGAACATCATACATTCTTTAATGGTAGGCACTTTTCGTGAAATTGACCGATATTTGTAATCATTTTAATGTGCCGAATGATGGAGTTGTTAATGTGGATTGCGCTCATTGGGATGATGATCTTTTTGGTGTCTCACTTTATGAGGTAAAAATATTTTTAGGATTGTTTAGGAAGTAACCTTCTCGGCAATACCGCCAAATTATCGGATTGTATCTATTATTTGCTCTTATTGTGTTTGTGGAAAAAAGTAAAACTTTCGAGTAATCTCGAACTCTTTCTTACCTATAAGATTATCCTAGGAGAAAGAGTAAATTATGGGCTATTTTTGTGTATTGTTTGTCGGAATCAAGAAGGATTACTAAGAAAAAATATATGTTGGGAAATTTGATTTGTCGACTACTATACCTATCGGGCTACCCAAAAAATGAAATGAATACCGAAATTTGTCATAATGACTATGATAATGCCAATATTCTACAAATAGTAAGAATGCGACGTGAATTTACCACGGGTTCCCACCAAAGCCGCTAGGGACGCGCTAGAAATCCACAACAACCTCGAGATGACTTCTTTAATGACAATGAGGTTAAAAATATTGGAAGAGGTAATGTCGAAGAACAAGAAGAGGAACAAGAAGATGAGGAAGAAGAGTATGGAGAAGAGGAACAAGAGGTTAGGGAGGAAGAAAATGAAAAAATGAGGAAGAACACTATAATGAAGGAGATGATGGAGAAAATGAACCGGGTGTTGAGGATTTGAATCTCAAAGAGAGAATGGAAAAGGTGGAAAGAGAGACATTTAGAGATGTTGCATCTCTTAGAAAAGAGCTCCGGGTTGTGAAGGAAGAAAATTCTAGATTGAAAAAGTCTATGGGAAAATTGAAGAAATTCATCAAAGAGCTTATTCCCCGGCTTGCTTCTCTTCGGATGAGGATAGATATCTCTACCCCCTTGTTTATCTTAGCATTATTTACCTTCTCCTTGTTGTTTTGTAGTTTTATGAACTATCTTGTACAACTCTATTCCACCAATAAGATTTGCTTGTTTTTCTGAAAAGGGATGAACTAGCAAGAATGCTAGTAGCTTTTGATTGTTGTGGTATTAGCCTTGTTGGAGCATTTGAGGGTAAATATACTCTATTTGGCATTGTTTGATTATTGGTATGAAGTACTTGATGGTAAAAGTGCTTCTCTTAATTTTTGCTTAAATGCATTTGTGATGCCTTGATCATTTTGTTTAGATGGATATTTTGGGACATTTGTAATGTCTTATGAACTACTTGATGGTTCTTAAATTTTTGATGGCATTCGTAATGCCTTGATCTTTTTGGCTAAAATTATCTCAATTGGGTTGAACCCTTGAGAATTTACTTTGTTGGGCTTTTTATTTGTTGAATATATGTTGAAAAATTGCTTTTGGTGATGGTATGAAAAAAACTTGGCTTAATATCTTTTACAAGGGCTATATACACCTTCTTCTATTTTTAACGTCCGCCAAGTGTTCGATAAAATGTTTCAATGAAAGATTCATCACCTACATGATTCTCACATTTTCAAATATCTTAAATATTCATTGTGATTATGTATTGGCAAACAAAATGAGCTTATGGATTTTGCATGATACATTTTTGCCATTTCTTCGGATTCTAAGCCTAATTTTTTCAATGGTTGATAAATTGTATCTTTGGCGCACTTTGATAGACTTGTATGATGTTTTTATCATCCTAACATTCTTTTGATGATTCCAAATGGGGAGAAACAGGATATTGGCTCATTAGCTCAAAGAACTAATAAAAGCTCGTTATAAAAGCTATAAGCTACGGCTTTAAAGCCACAAGTTGTGGTTGATTATTTGAACATTAGTCAAAATTGTATGATGAACGTATATATTTGTCTAATGATGTTTTGTTGAGGGGAGCTTATAAGCTCTTGTACATAAGTACAATATGTAAAAGCTACTTTGTGGTTGATTATTTGAACATTACTCTTGATGTGCTTGTTGATAGGGGAGCTTGTGCTTATTCTTGAATATATTCACTCCTTATTTGGTTGCTTATGTATTTTGGAAATTTTAGTCGCTTCTAAGCGGTTAGATGTTTTAACGGAAAATTGTTTTAAAATTTGTCCTCCTAATATTTCTAAAAATTGTTTTGGTTTGTAATAATCAAAAAGGGGAGATTGTTTGATACATGTTTTTATCTTAATTTTGATGATTTTATTTTTACACCAAAACAATATTTTTAATTGTTGTCCAAATACTCCTAAATCATATAAAATGTTATTACTATTTATTCGGAGTATTTCTTCAAGTTTTATTTTAGATAAAATTGGACAACACTTTTAATGATTTTATGTTAATACGTTTTACATCAAAACAAGGTTCCTAAATGTTGTCTAAATACTCTCGATCGGTTTAAAATATTTTTACTAAATTTTGGAGTATTTCTTGAGGTTTATTTTCGACAAAAATTGGACAATATTTCCGTCACGAGGTCAACCGGTCGCCCTATAGGGCAACCCGTACTGAAGATGAATTTTGGAACATAAAAAAATGAGACGGACGAATTTTTGACAAGGTCGACTCGGTCGACCGGGCGTCGACGATGGCGTCGGCCGGTCGACATCCTGTCAACCCGTGCACTGGGAGCTTAGTTTTGAAACAAAACTCCTGCCTTGTTATTTTTGAGTTGTGCGACCGGCTAAAGTGGGGACGACCGGTCGAACCCTACGTCGACTGGTCGCCACGTGTTAATTGTTGATATGTTCATGTCAAACTCTATTTTACGTGCGACGGTCGCCTCTCAAGTTTGACAATGAAATTTTCGACCGTTTGACAACAGACAACTTTTCCTTATTTTGTGGGATAGATTTCTAACATCTATTTTCTTCAATTGTCTTTCAATTTTTCTGATTTTCAATCCCTTAGAGGAGCCTATCAATGATCAATCATCTCTTATATATAGAGGAAGTTTTGGTGCAATCAAGACAACAATTGAGATACAACACAACAATATACATTCCAAGCAAACACTTGTTCTTCATAGTTATTATTCTTGTTGTAATTTGCCTAGCTTATCACTTTCACATCTTGAGGTCTAGGCTTTTATTTCTTGATTACACTTGCTCTCAAATTGTATTATTCATTATTGAGTTGTAATCTTGATTTTGGTCATCATTTAACACAAGACATCCTTGTGAGTATTCTTGTGGAAAGAATACACTTGGGTGATCTAGGTGATAGGTGTTTCAAGAGTGTGGTGCTCTTGAGGTGTTGAATAATTTGGTATTCTTCAAGATTGAAGATTGTGGTGATCTTCAAAGATGTTGTAAAGGAAGATTGTGGTAATCTTCAAAGGGAGATTGTGGTAATCTCCAAAGGTGGTGTTGAAGAAGAGTGTGGTGCTCTTCAAGGTGTTGTAAGTTGAATTTGTATTAATTGTGGTAATTAATAAAATTCTTTTTCTTTTTCAAAACCCATCCCGGATATACTGGGGTGGTAGTAGATTAGGCCCTAGGTGGGTTGAACTACTATAAATCGACGCGTGTTATTTACATTCCGTACCTTTATTATTGTCTTGGCGTATTTGGTTCGAAAAAGAGGGCATAAAGGAAACGATGGAGATAATCTATTCACCTCCCCTCTAGATTATCGTAGCTGCTTGGACTT
The DNA here is from genome assembly GCA_016081115.2 of Rehmannia glutinosa. NCBI lineage: Eukaryota > Viridiplantae > Streptophyta > Magnoliopsida > Lamiales > Orobanchaceae > Rehmannia > Rehmannia glutinosa. The sequence continues at coordinate 9,009 of JABTTQ020000711.1, forward strand.
ACATATAGGGTTATTGATTTTTCAGTACCTGACCTATAGGTACTTTGCTGGTTTGGTACCTGACATTTCGGAGTTCCCAATTTAGTACCCATACTTTATATTTTTTTATAAATTGGTACCTATTCACTTTTAAGGACGAAAATACCCCTAGGATATTTTTACTTTTTGTTAAAAAGTTATGTTTTAATTAGAATTATTAAATTTTAAAAATAAATTTAATTAAGAAATAACTTATTACTGTTTAAATTAAATTATTGAATTCTTAATTTTAAAAAACAAAATAAAATAAATTAATTATTTTTTCTTAAATTATATTGAAAAACTAACTAAAAATAAATATATTAATAAAAATTGCTATAATTTTCTCATTTACTATCTTAATTTTAATTTTTAAATTATTTAATTTTCATTTTAATTTAAATTAGTTAACTAAACTAATTTATCTTTTCGATTAACTAAATTATAATTTATGTTTATTAATTTACTAATTTAATGTAATTAATTTTATTTTTTCTACAAAATCATAATATTTTTAGAACTTCTTTTTATTTTTTATTAATTAAATTATTTAAAAGTTTAATTGATTTATAATTTAAATAAGTACAATCAAAAATTTATGTTGAGCATATTTATGTTTTTTGGGGACATTTTCGTCTTTAAAGGTAAATAGGTACCAATTTATAAAAAAATGTAAAGTATGGGCACTAAATTGGTAACTCAAAAAAGTCAGATACCAAACTACCAAAGTGCCTACAGGTCAGGTACTAAAAAATCAATAACCATATATATATATATATATATATATATATATATATATATATTTGGGTATTATAATTTATTAATTTAGTTTTTTATTTGGATTTGTTAGTTTTTTTACATTTATACTTGTGTTTATCTTTTACATGTGTGTACATATATGTATGTGTAATCGGTTTTTAATAACGATTTAATTGGTTGAACACTGATGACTCATGTTGGGTAATACGGGTGAAAAAATGTAAATGTGAGAGAGTAAAAAAATAGACGGGGGCTAAAATTATTTGAATTATTAGAACAATTTTAAGAACATAATTTTTGAAAGAAAAACTCTTCAATATTTATACAACTCTCATACTCGAATTGCCTTGATCGACTTTGTGAATAGTAATGCTTCAATTGAAATACAAGAACTTGATTTCTGATGGGATGAATTGCTTGAACCGATTACAAGCCTTTTGTAGGCAAATTCTTACCTAATATAATCACTAAAATATTGTAAAAATCAAAACACATATTAGTGGTATGTTAAGTGGTTTTGGTGTGAACAATTTCTAACCATTTTTTGTGGGTTTGGTAGATAAGGCTTAGTGCCTATAATTTATTACAAATTATTTTTTAACATCCCCTCTTAATTTGTAATCCGAACATTCTTTCGAAGTTGTTCAATTTTTTCAAGACTCACTGCTTTGGTGAAACCATCTGCCAGTTGCGCCTTTGTGTTCACAAACTCCAATTGAATTTCTTGATCATTCACAATTCTTCTGATGAAATGGTGTCGAAGTTCAATGTGCTTCGACCTTGCATGGAAAAATGGATTTTTCGTCATTGCAATAGTTGACATGTTATTCTGAGAAAATTATTGTGGGAGTGTCTTGACTTTCTTGAACATCAACCAAAATTCTTCTAAGCCCATCCGCTTCACAAGTTGCATCCGTAGCGGCGGCGTATTTTGCTTCTGGCGATGAAAGCGACAACATTTTTTTTTGTTTCTTTGATGACCAAGATATTATTTTCGAGCCAAGGCGAGAATACATACCCCAGATGTACTTTGGCGATCATCAAGCGACCCCCGATCACTATCTCAGTATATCCAATGAACTTATTATATTTTTCTTTGACATACTTGATGCCGATTTTTCGTACCTTGAAGGTATCGAAGAATTTTTTTGGTCAGCTTTGCATAATGTAGCTTGCTTGAATCGTGCATGAGTCGTGATATCAGGCTGATTGGATAGACAATATCAGGCCTTGTATTTGTCAAGTAGATCAACGAACCAACTAAGCTGCAGTACATCTTTGGATCTACTTTAGTTGCACCATCATTCAATTGCAGTTTTTCATTGACTGCAAGTGGAGTTGAGATCGGCTTGCGTTGATCATCATCAAATTTTTTCAACAATGCTTCAAGATATTTTTCTTGAAAAATAAATATTTCTCCTTTTGATTGGCACTTGTATCCCAAGAAAATATTTCATGAGACCCAAGTCAGTCATCTCGTACTCTTTCATCATTGCCTTTTTGAATTCTTGCATCAATGTTGGATTTGTCATGTATAGATCAAGTCATCTACGTAAAGACAAACAATTAAAAAATCTTGCGCACCTTATTTCTTTACGTATAATAACGGCTCACTCGAATTTTTTGAAAATCTATTTTGTTGAAAGTGCTTGTAAATCTTGTTGTTCCAAGCTCTTGGTGCTTTCTTCAATCCATATAATACTTTTCTGAGTCGATAAACTTTATCTTCTTCACCATTAGCAATGTAACCTTCTGGTTGTTCCACGTACACTTCTTCTTCCAAGTCACCATTGAGAAATGCCGATTTAACATCCATTTGGTAGACTGGTAACTCAAATTGTCTTTGCAATGGCGAGACAATTCGTATTGTCTCCATTCGAGCAATCGGTGCAAATGTCTCGTTGAAATCAACTCATGGTTGAGAATATCCTTTTGCAACTAAGCGGGCTTTGTGCTTGTGAATTGAGCCATCTTCTTTTACTTGGTCTTGTAGATCCATTTGACTCCGATCACACTTTTTCCTTCGGAAAGGTCTACAAGCTCTCAAGTATTGTTCTTTTCAATGCTTGCGATTTCTTCGTCCATTGCAGTTTGCCAAACTTCTTCTTTCACAGCTTCTTCATAATTCTGAGGCTCACAAGCAAAAAATGCAACATCACAACGTATATTTCTCTTAAACTTCTTACCCTTCTAATTGGACTTTCGAATTCTGGATAGAATTCTTCTGATGGTCCTGGTGAACTCGAGCTTGAACTAGAACTTGAGCTGGTGCTTGGTTGATCTCCCTGACTTGTTGGCGTAGACAACGTTCCAGGCAGATATACAATTTTTGTTTTCATTTTTTGATTTTCGTTCCAAATCCATGACTGCATTTCATCAAAAATGACATCTCGAGAAAATAATAAGTTTATTTATTTTTGGATTTAGTAAACGATATCCTTTCGATTCATAACTATAACCAACAAAGATAATTTTTCTCTTTTTGAGATGGAATATGAGAATAAGCAATGGAGCCGAAAACTTTAAGATGGTTTACTGTGGCTTTCTTTGGTGCCACGCTTCATACAAGCGTCTTATTTGGAATCGCCTTTGTTGTTGAACGGTTCAAAATATAGATGCCGCATTTACCGCTTCGCCCCAGTAAATTTTTTGAAAGTCCTTTTCTGTCATCATGCTCCATGCCATCTCGACTATTGTGCGATTTTTTTTTCGCCACGCCATTTTGTTATGGGCTATAACAAACTATTAGTTGTCTGTGGATTCCTTTGTCTTCTCCAAGAAGGATTTTCCGATGAATTCTCCTCATCGGTCTGTCCGTAGAGTCTTTATTTTTCGCCACTTTGGTTTTCCACATATTTTTGAACTCCTAAAATTTTGGAAATGCTTCGACTTTTGCTTCAAAATGTAAACCCACATCATTCGGAAAAATCATCAACGAAAAAAATAAAAGTACTGTTGTCATTGAGTGATGGTGTTTGTGTTGGCCCACAAATATCGCATGCATTATCTTCGAGCGGAGCTTTGGCTCAGTATGTCATCTTTGGAAATGACAAACGATGCATTTTGCCAAAAATATATCCTTCACATGTCTTGTCTCGATCCGGAATGTTAGGAAGACCAAACACTATATTTTTCTTTTTCAACAAATTTAAACCTTTATAGCTCAAATGCCCATACCTCAAATGCCAAAGATTATGTTCTCGCATTGTTGTACTTTGAAGTGAAATTTTCTCGATCAATGGCAAATTAAGAGGAAATATTTTGTTTGAACTCATCTTAATTTTAGCCATTGTGAGATTCGTTTGTTTACCAATAATGATACATGGTCATTATTGAACTCCACCTTGTAATCTTTCTCCAGGAGTTGGCCCACGCTTAATAAATTTTGAGTCAAGTCAGATACATAACATACATCTCTGATGATATTCATTTTACCTTCTCTTTATGGATTTGCTATTTCTCATTTTTCGGTAATTTTGTGTGATTTGCCATCTCCGAGCTTTACTCGGATGAATATGATTCATCGAGATTTACGAACATTTTCTTGTTTCCACACATGTTATTGTTGCGACCGCTGTCCACGTACCAAATATTCTCAATTTGTTGTTGAGAATTCAAACATGAAAAAAATACCTGATTAGACTCTTTTTCTTCAGATAAATTGGCTTCATTTGTATCTCCATCATCTTTATGCCAGCAGTCTATTTGAGAATGATTTGCATTTCTGCATCTTTTGTACTTAAAACGACAATCTTTGGTATCGTGATTATTCTTTCTGCATATCTGGCAATACAAATCAGAATTTTGATATGAATTTCTCAGATTGAATCCACGTCGTCTTCCTCGTCCTCGTGCCTAGTGTCTGTCGATGTGAGGCCCCGAATTTTAACAACGTGAGATACGGTGTTATGTAGTGATTATTTATCCGGCTATGTATCACAAACCTATTATTAATGAAACATGACTCTACTTTTATTTATTTCTTCCAATATCAATTACGTATTTCGCCTTTTGGGAGCGTAGAAATTTTATATTCTCCTCTAGTATTAATGTTTGATCGAATGACTACGATTTTAGAAATATTAGACCCTCGAAAATTTAGGAGTACATTTCGATCCTTATCCAAATATTTCATCTTATTCTATAATTCATCCCAACCAACTTCCAATTTATTTTTCGATTACACATTTCTTATTTCACATCTTTATTTTAAATTTCTAAATATTTAATTATGGATATTTATACATTTTATTTTTTTCCCTCAATTTTATAAAGAAAATAAACCAAATTGTTTTTTTTTTTTCCCTAATTTTCGAAATTACCACTTTAAATGGGGAAAATAACTCAATTTTTCTTCTATTACTATTTTATCATTTTGTATCTCCCAACTAAATTATTATTGGACAAAAAAATAAAATTTTGATAATTTTATTTCTATTTTATTTTATGTCTTCCAAGCCTACAACTAAAAATCTTCCTACAAATCCCACAAACCCATTAGTCAAACAAATGAATTTAAATTTCCCTATAGAACCTAGCTTTTGGCTTCATGTCCCTAATATAAAAAGCTAGTTATTTTTTTTTACCCTAAACCCCAAATTATTCCCATTAACTATCATTAATCTCCCAAGCAAAAAAATCCTCTCCTTCTCTCTAAACATTCTCATACTTCTCTCTACAAACTTCTTCATATCTTCAAACACACTTTTTTCATATCTTCAAGAATAATTTCTTCATATCCTCAAACACTTTCTTCTTTCTTCAAACACTTAACAAAAACACAAGAACTCTTCTTACTTCTTTATTTTCAAACTATCACTACTACAATGTAAGGAATTTTCTTCTTCAATCCATTTTGATATTTCTAGCTCATCCTCTTCACTTCTTAACCTAAGTTTGATTTTTGGTTTGAGGTACACTTAGAAAACAACTTGAAGATAATAGAGACTTGGAACCATCTTGACTAGACCTCAAGAAATTGTGAAGGAATATGGACTAGAAGGTAAGAAATGTGATTTTAGTACATTTTCTTCTTCTCTTCTATTTTCCAAAATTTTGATACTCCATTTTTATTTTTGGACTTTTAGGGGCTGACCTTAAGAGTTGTTTTAAGAGTGATCAAAGAGACCTATTTTGAGACCTCTACTAGTCTCATTTCATCTACTACACAAGGTAAGTGTAGTTTTACCAATATTCTTCACCTATTTCTTCTTTCCTTAAATTTTTAACCTCATTTTTCTAACTCCTATATTTTTTTGATATTCCTTGACTTAGGGTCTGACCTAAGTCACTTCTTCATCAAGAGTGATTTATTCCATTTTCACCAACAAATCGATCTTTAAGGTGGGTGGAAAAATCCTTTCAACTTCTAGGTGTTTTAAATTGAAAATATGCATGTAGTATTTTGTTATTGAGAACTTGAGATATATATTATGTATTGAATGCTATTTTCTTGTATCAAGTTGGAAAATTTCTTAAGTGTTGCTCGAAAATGCTATTTATCGAAAAAAGGACATACATGTACACTTTATTGTTGTACTTGATGAATGCTTGCATGAAATGCACATGTATGTTTATGAATCTTGAAATTCATGTTTTGTATGACTTATAACCGGACAAGTCGAACTTAATTGACTAAATTTTGATTTTTGGACTTAAAATACAATAATGGAAAGTTGGTGGACTTAATTGCAAGAAAATAAAACTTAAGGGACCCCTCTGTAATTTTCGATTTTTGGGACTAAAATCAGGTTCAAAAATTATGTTTTGATATTTTAATAAAGTTTTAAGAGTTTTTAGATAAATAAAATCAACACTTAAAAGCCCAAGGACTAGATTGTAAAATTTTAGAAGTTTAAGGGCTATTTTGCAATTTTCGAAACTGTACCAGACCCTAATTTTAAAATTTAAAATTTTAACTCTTAAGGGACTGGAAATAACATATTTTAAGTGCATTCCAAAAATCCTAGTGTTTAGAGCTTGGAAAGTAATTTTATAAAAATTGAGGGACCAAATTGTAAAAGATTAAACTGGAGGACCAAAATACAATTTCCAGAACTTATGCTGTCCTAAATACTAATTTAACTATAACATAATTATATCTTGGACCCAAGGTTCAAATTTCAAAACAATTGGATCCCTAAAAGCCTTAAAGACAATTATTTCAAAATGGGACAAAAATGAGATTTTCAAAAGTTAAGGGACCTATACTTACTTCTTTTTAAAACTGCTTTTGTTCCAATATCCCACTGACCTTAGTGACATTTTACAACTAAAATCACATTAAAATCCCTTCCGGTTTGTGAGTTCCAATTATTTTAAACTTAGAGCCGAAATGGCAATTTTAAAAAATTTGGGGCCAATGTGAGAATTTTATAAAAACTCGACCTCAAAACTTTAAAAACCTAAATCTCTGAACAATTTAGAGAATTTAGGAACTGACCTCATAATTTTTCAAGGTCGGGACATTTATTTATTCAATTTTTAACCCCAAAAGAATTGGTTTTTTTACAAAACGGGCTAATTGAAAATTTTTTTTTACAAGGACCTAACTCGAATTATTTTTATTTTAAAGAAACAGCCATGGACCCTCTGACTTTACTTATTGATTAAAATATTTTATTTTCTCAAAATCCCTTGATTTATCGGATCGTCTTGACCGATTAATACGCGATCGTGGGGCGACTTCCTCGTCTTGCGATTTCGAATCTATAACGAACTTATGTTCCACCTAATCTTTCAAGATATCGAAGATTGCTTATCCTCCCGATAATCATCTTCATCCAATAACTTCGCCAACGCCATGATTGCCTTGCGCAAATGTTCGAAAACTTTCCTAAAATGCTTTCCTGAATCAATAATACTCGACTGTCTGGTTGACTACCGAACGTGTACTTACTTTCTGTTTGAGTCAACTTGTTGTGTCGAGCTTATAGTCGGAATGGATACGTCGGGGGATGGGCGGGCAGCTCGGCCGCTATTCCGATCTCTGGCCCCATCGTCCTAATCCCGCAATCGAGGGACGGAGTTTGTCCAAGGGAAGCGGGCCGTAGTACTTGAGGTATAATCATGATTATGACAAATCCGAGCCTTGCTAGCTCCATTGTGGATTTTGTCTTTGCCTATGAAGCGATAAGGTAACTTGGTCTTGGACCATCTTGCTCGGGAGTTACAAGGAAGAACGAAGGAATCATTTGTCGTCGATAACCTTCGATTTGCCTCTAGCTCTATAATCCACCCGTCTTCCCAGTGCCTTCAAGCCCTCCGGGCCTAGCCCTCTTTCTCAACTCGAGTCTTAAGTTGTGACTTTCATTGTTCCACACGATTCTGGAGTTAATCGGACCCGTTTGGTTGTCGCTACAAATCCGTACGCAACCGCTACTTGTATCTTGCATAGGTTGGCGCTTACAAATCCGTGACGCAACCGCTACTTGTCTTGCATAGGATTGGCGTTACAAAACCGTACGCAATCCTCCGCTTGGACAATAGTGCACCTTGACCACAAAGCTGTTTCTCTTAATTGTACAAGTATATTACTTAAATATATTTATCACGACGATTGTGGATGTGTGTGAAATCATGCATCATCTCTCACGCATTTTCATACAACTAAATTTCTCACATTAACTATATACATATTGCCACACTTGCACACAATCACCCCATCCATCGAGATTTTGTCTCACCCCTCCTCGTTTTCTAACCTTTAGATGAGGAGTACGTTGAAGACTCGAACCTACCACGGATGAATCCCGTGATCCCTTTGTTGTACTAGTTCCTATAATCATTGATGTCGAGCGACATTTTCTTTTGCTTTTGTTATTGTTGAACTCCTTCATTCTATTTTAGTTTGGACTGTAAGTTTACATTCGGATATTTTGATGGATTGTATTCGGATATTATCGGACCTTGAGATGTATTTCGTTCTTGTGTTGATGTTATTCCGCTGCATTAGACTCTATTTCACTTGGAGTTTTGTATCATTGGTTTAGACTGTTGGTATATTTCTATTTAAGTGATTGATCGTTGTCGCGTTGCATTTGGGGCGTGGCAGTTATGGTATCAAAGCTTGGCTAGTAAGATGGAAACTTACACCGAAAGCGACCCAGATAGGTTCCTTTGACCTTGGATTGGGTACCGCTACTAGATGACCTAAGTTGAATCTTGGATGAATATTTGAACTCTTTTGGGCTATTATAGTGTTAAGATATCCAGATATTCCTCTATTTGGACTTTAGGTGATTTAGAAAATCCGTGATTTAGAGATTATAATGCCTGATATGGTGAGACTTGAAGAATATGAGGATATCTCTTGATAAGTATATGATTTGGATGTGATATATTATGGGATCAAGATACCTAATGATATTACTTTGGGAGATAATAGTAGAGGACTCACTAAGTATAATTATCGATGATAGTACCCTTGAGTTATTCATTCCCAAATACTTGTACAAGCTTAAGTATGGAAATTTGATTTGTGGTTTAGGTATCACGGATAAGATACATTAAGGATGTGACTACTATACGATCTCGACTAGATGTTACCACTAAATATCCCCTCCTGAGGATAGACGAACTATTTGATCAACTTCAAGGAGCGACGGTGTACTCAAAGTGTGTTTTACAACAAGGATATTATCAACTAAAGATCAGTGAAGAAGACGTTTCCGAAACGGCATTTCAAACAAGATATGGACACTACGAGTTTGTAGTGATGCCTTTCGGTCCGATTTAACGCACCAGCAACTTTTATAGATCGATACATCGAGTCTTTCAACCTTATTTGGATCAATTCATAGTGATATTCATTGATGACATACTCGTATACTCTAAGTCTAGAGAAGAGCATGAACGTCATCTGAAAATTATTTTGGAGACACTATGAGAGCACAAGTTGTATACCAAATTCGGCAAGTGCGGATTTTGGCTTAGTGAAGTCGCAATCTTGGGACACATAGTATCCAAACCTTTGGGATCGTCGTAGATCCTTCAAAGGCATGACAACGGTTGAATGGAAACAAACCGAAGTGCAGAAACGGAGATCAGAAGTTTCTTAGGACTAGCTGGATATTATCGAAGATTTATCCAGGATTTCTCCAAGATAGCTGGACCACTCTCTCGACTAACCCAGAAGCAAGTCAAGTTTGTGTGGAATGACAAGTGTGGGGCTAGTTTCCAAGAGCTGAAGAAACGACTCACTACAGCTCCAGTCTTAGCCCTTCCAAAGGGAATAGAAAACTTTGTCGTCTACAGTGATACATCAAAGGAAGGACTAGGAGCAGTGCTCATGCAGGAAGGAAAGGTCATCGCTTATGCATCACGAAAGCTCAAGCCGTATGAGTCCAATTACCCAACACATGACTTGAAATTTGCAGCGACATTATTCGCGTTAAAGATATGGAGGCACTATCTCCACGGAGCAACATTCACAATTTTCACAGATCACAAGAGCTTGAAGTATCTATTCTCTCATAAAGACCTCAATCTGAGGCAACGGAGATAGATGGAGTTAATTGAGGACTATCACTTTGATATTCAATACCATCCCGGGAAAGCTAACATAGTAGTTGTCGCCTTGAGCAGAAAGGCGAGTTTAGCCAGACTAATGATTCGAGAGTGGAAATCATTAGAAGAGTTGAGCACTTGGAATCCGACGAGAACCAATACTCACATTTCATGTGCTAACATATTGGTTAAACCCGATCTCATCGAACGAGATCAAAGCAAAGACAAGTGACGGATGTACAACTTCAAAAGCGAAAGAGAAGATACTTAAAGGAGAGAGATCGAATTCTCGGTACATGAAGATGGAATCATCGATTCTAAAATCGAGTCGTGTACCAAGTGACGAAAGTGATTAGGAGCGGAGAATTCTCTCAAAAGCACACCATTCGAAATACACTATACACCCTGGAGGAAACAAGATGTATAAAGACTTGAACGACACTACTGGTGGGTAAACATGAAGAACCAGGTAGCAGAGTTCGTTGCGAGATGTTTGACTTGTCAACGAATAAAAGCAGAACACCAGCGACCATCTGGGTTATTACAACAGTTGAGAATTCCAGAGTGGAAATGGGAACACATAACGATGGATTTCGTGACAGATCTACCAAGGACCAGACGAGGCGATGACGCCATATGGGTAGTCGTAGACCGACTCACGAAATCTGCACAATTCTTACCCATGAATAAAACCGATAGCTTACAGAAACTTGCGCAAATTTACATCTGGGAGATCATTCGACTACATGGAGTGCTAGTCGACATAGTGTCAGACAGAGACCCGAGGTTTGTCTCCAGTTCGGAAATGCTTACATGAGGAATTGCGTACTTCGCTAAGTTTCAAGACAAAGAAGACATCCGCAAACCGATGGTCGCCTGAGCGAACAAATCAAACCCTGGAAGACATGTTGCGAGCACGCACATTGGATTTCAAGGAAGTTGGGATTCACACTTACCATTGGCCGAGGTCGCTTATAATACTTGATTATCAGGACACGATTGGGATGGCACCTACGAAGCCTTGTATGGGACGAAAGTGTAAATCCCCACTACACTGGGAGATTGATGACCAATGGACTCCAAAAGAGAAACGAAAGTCATCATCGATTCCAAAGGTCGACTTAGTTTAGGAGGTCATGGAGAAGGTCAAGTTGATCAAGGAACGGATCCGCATGACTCAGCCGCCAAAAGAGTTACGCGGACAAGAGGAGAAAGGACTTGGAATTTGAAGCCGAAGATGAAGTATTTCTCAGACTCTTGGCACGGAAAGGATTGATCAATCCAAAGAAGGGAGACAAGCTAAGTCCGAGATATATTGGACCATACAAATTTTGCAGAGGATCGGGTAGTTAGCCTACCGACTCAAGTTACTAGCACAATATGCGAGAATGCACGATGTATTCCACGTATCGAGGTTAAAGAAAGTATCAACGTATCATCACCTGTAGATATGTGAGTTGCGTAATAGAGAGATTTCGATGGTTAAAGTGGTATGGCGAAACCACAATCGAGACGAAGAGATAACGTGGGAGATGGAAGAATACATGAGGAATCAATATCCGAGTTGTTTTGAAGAGAATTTGGGGACCAAATTCTTTTAAGGAAGGGGTGAATGTGAGGCCCCGAATTTTAACAACGTGAGATACGGTGTTATGTAGTGATTATTTATTCGGCTATGTATCACAAACCTATTATTAATGAAACGCGACTCTACTTTTATTTATTTCTTCCAACGTCAATTACGCATTTCGCATTTTTGGAGCGTAGCAATTTTATATTCTCTTCTAGTATTAATGCTTGATCGAATGACTACGATTTTAGAAATATTAGACCTCGAAAATTTAGAAGTACATTTCGATCCTTATCCAAATATTTCATATTATTCTATAATTCATCCCAACCAACTTCCAATTTATTTTTCGATTACACATTTCTTATTTCACATCTTTATTTTAAATTTCTAAATATTTAATTATGGATGTTTATACATTTTATTTTTTTCCTCAATTTTATAAAGAAAAGAAACCAAATATTTTTTTTTTTTCCCCTAATTTTCGAAATTACCACTTTAAATGGGGAAAATAACTCAATTTTTCTTCTATCACTATTTTATCATTTTGTATCTCCCAACTAAATTATTATTGGACAAAAAAAAATTTGATAATTTCATTTCTATTTTATTTTATGTCTTCCAAGCCTACAACTAAAAATCTTCCTACAAATCCCACTAACCCATTAGTCAAACAAATGAGTTTTAAATTTCCCTCTAAAACCTAGCTTTTGGCTTCATGTCCTAATAAAGAAAGCTAGTTTTTTTTTTTTTTTTTTACCCTAAACCCCTAATTATTCCCATTAACTATCATTAATCTCACAAGCAAAAAAATCTTCTCCCTTCTCTCTAAACATTCTCATACTTCTCTCTACAAACTTTTTCATATCTTCAAACACACTTTCTTCGTATCTTCAAGAATAATTTCTTCATATCCTCAAACACTTTCTTCTTTCTTCAAACACTTAACAAAAAAACAAGAACTCTTCTTACTTCTTTATTTTGAAACTATCACCACTACAATGTAAGGAATTTTCTTCTTCAATCTATTTTGATATTTCTAGCTCATCCTCTTCACTTCTTAACCTAAGTTTGATTTTTGGTTTGAGGTACACTTAGAAGACAACTTGAAGATAATAGAGACTTGGAGCCACCTTGACTAGACCTCAAGAAATTGTGAAGGAATATGGACCAGAAGGTAAGAAATGAGATTTTTAGTACATTTTCTTCTTCTCTTCTATTTTCCAAAATTTTGATACTCCATTTTCATTTTTGGACTTTTAGGGGCTGACCTTAAGAGTTGTTTTAATAGAGAGCAAAGAGACCCATTTTGAGACCTCTACTAGTCTCATTTCATCTACTACACAAGTTAAGTGTAGTTTTACCAATATTCTTCACCTCTCTCTTCTTTCCTTAAATTTTTAACCTCATTTTTATAACTCCTATATTTTTTTGATATTCCTTGACTTAGGGGCTGACCTAAGTCACTTCTTCATCAAGAGTGATTTATTCCATTTTCACCAACAAATCGATCTTTAAGGTGGGTGGAAAAATCCTTTCAACTTCTAGGTGTTTTAAATTGAAAATATGCATGTAGTATTTTGTTATTGAGCACTTGAGATATATATATTATGTATTTCATGCTATTTCTTGTATCAAGTTGGAAAATTTCTCAAGTGTTTCTCGAAAATGCTATTTATCGAAAAATAGGACATACATGTACACTTTATTGTTGTACTTGATGAATGCTTGCATGAAATGGACATGTATGTTTATGACTCTTGAAATCCATGTTTTGTATGACTTATAACCTGGACAAGTCGAACATAATTGATTAAATTTCAATTTTTGGACTTAAAATGCAAAAATAGAAAGTTGGTGGACTTAATTGCAAGAAAATGAAACTTAAGGGACCCCTCTGTAATTTTTTATTTTTAGGACTGAACTCAGGTTCAAAAATTATGTTTTGACATTTTAATAAAGTTTTAAGAGTTTTTAGATAAATAAAATCAACCCTTAAAAGCTCAAGGACTAGATTGTAAAATTTTAGAAGTTTAAGGGCTATTTTGCAATTTTTGAAACTGTACCAGACCTTAATTTTAAAATTTAAAATTTTAACTCTTAAGGGACTGGAAATAACATATTTTAAGTGTATTCCAAAAATCCAAGTGTTTAGAGCTTGGAAAGTAATTTTATAAAAATTGAGGGACCAAATTGTAAAAGATTAAAATGGAGGACCAAAATATAATTTTCAGGACTTATGCAATTCATGCACCTGGAAATACTAATTTAACTATAACATAATTATATCTTGGACCCAATGTTCAAATTTCATAACAATTGGACCCCTAAAAGCATTAAAGGCAATTATTTCAAAATGGGACAAAAATGCGATTTTCAAAAGTTAAGGGACCTATACTTACTTCTTTTTAAAACTGCTTTTGTTCCAATATTCCACTGACCTTAGTGACATTTTACAACTGGAATCACATTAAAATTCCTTCCGATTTGTGAGTTCCAATTATTTTAAACTTAGAGCCGAAATGGCAATTTTAACAAATTTGCGGCCAATGTGAGAATATTATAAAAACTCGATCTCAAAACTTTAGAAACCTAAATCTCTGAATAATTTAGAGAATTTAGAAACCGACCTCATAATATTTCAAGGTCACGACATTTACTTATTCAATTTTTAACCCCAAAAGAATTGGTTTTTACAAAACGGGGCTAATTGAAATTTTCTTTTTACAAGTACCTAACTTGAATTATTTTTATTTTAAAGAAACAGCCCTAGACCCTCTGACTTTACTTATTGATTAAAATATTTTATTTTCTCAAATTCCCTTGATTTATCGGATCGTCTTGACCGATTAATACGGGATCGGGGCGACTTCCTCGTCTTGCGATTTGAATCTATAACGGACTTATGTTCCACCTAATCTTTCAAGATATCGAAAATTGCTTATCCTCCCGATAATCATCTTCATCCAAATAACTCCACCAACGCCATGATTGCCTTGCGCAAATTTTGAAAACTTTAATAAAATGCTTCCCTAAATCAATAATACTCATTGACTACCTGGTTGACTACCTGAACGTGTACTTATTTTCCTTTCTGAGTCAACTTGGTGTGTCGAGCTCACGTCGGAATGGATACGTCCAAGGGAAGCGGGTCGTAGTACTTGAGGTATAATCATGATTATGACAAATCCGAGTCTTGCTAGCTCCACTATGTTTTTTGTCTTTGCCTATGGAGCGATAAGGTGACGGGTTTTGGACCATCTTGCTCGGGGAGTTACAAGGAAGAACGAATGAATTGTTGTATCGATCCACACGACTGCGGAGTTAATCGGACCCGTTTGGTTGGCGCTATAAATCCGCACGCAACCGCTACTTGTATTGCATAGGTTGGCGCTACAAATGACACGCAATCGCTACTTGTCTTGCATAGGATTGGCGTTACAAACCGCACGCAATCCTCTGTCTGCTTGGACCATAGTGCCTGTTTGACCACGAACTATTTTCTTAATCGTAAAAATATATTACTAAAATATATTTATCACGACGATTGTGGCTTGTGTGTGAAATCATGTATCATCTCTCACGCGTTTTCATACAACTAAATTTCTCGCATTAACTATATACATATCGCCACACTTGCACACAATCACCCCATCCACCGAGATTTATGTCTCACCCCTCCTATTTTCTAACCTTTAGATGAGGAGTACGTTGAAGACGTCGAACCTACCACGATTGAATCCCGTGCTCCGCTGTCGTACTAGTTCCTATAATCATTGATGTCGAGCGACATTTTCTTTTGCTTTTGTTATTGTTGAACTCCTTTATTATGTTTTAGTTTGGATTGTAAGTTTACATTCGGATATTTTGATGGATTGTATTCGGATATTATCGGACCTTGAGATGTATTTCGTACTTGTGTTTATTTTATTCCGCTGCATTAGACTCTATTTCACTTGGAGTTTTGTATCATTGGTTTAGACAGTTGGTATATTTCTATTTAAGTGATTGATCGTTGTCGTGTCGCATTTGGGGCGTGACAGCCGCGACGTCTTCCTCTTACACCTCGATGTGCTGAGTTATTTTGCCTTTCTTGCTCGCCATCTTTTTTATTTTCTTTTTTTGAAATGTTTGTTTTTACTTGGAAGGCTTGCTCCAAGCTTTGATTTGAGAATCTACTCATTCTTTTTTCATGGGCTTCAAGCGACCCCATGAGTTCATCCAAAGATAGTGTGGATAAATCTTTGGATTCTTCAATAGCAGCAACAATATGATCGAACTTTGCAGTCAGACTTCGTAGCACTTTTTCAACGATCTTTTTATCTTCAATGATATCATTGTATCCTCTGATTTGATTGACTACAGTACGGAAACTCGAGAAAAAAATTCTTGGACATTTTAATTGTCCTTCATTGACAAATTATCAAAACCTCGCCATAAATTTTACAATTTAATAGAGATCACCTTTTCATAGCCTCCAAATTGTGTTTTCAAAATTTTCTATGCTTCTTTTGATGCTTTGACACCGTAATGCGCGGAAGAATAGATTGACTTACCCCTTGGTGCATAAAGGACAAGGCTCTTGCATCTTTGGTCTAGTTCTCCTTATGCTTATTTTTTTTTCTTTGTAGCGATTAGTGCGGCTTCTACTTCCGGAGTATGTGTTCTATACCCCTCTTCAACAATATCCCCAGTTCATGGGACACGAACAACGTGCGCAATAGAACGCTACATAGTTCGTAATCTTGACCAACAAAGATAGGAACACCTTGTTTGGAATATGTGAATGCAAGTTCACTAGAAATAGTTGATGCCATTTTTGCAAATAAGAAGGGATATCAGGCCAAAAGGTAGCTCTGATACCACAATTGTTGGGTAGTACGGGTGAAAATGTGTAAATGTGAGAGAGTAAAAAAAATAGACGGAGGCTAAAATTATTTGAATTACTAGAACAATTTTATGAACATAATTTTTGAAAGAAAAACTCTTCAATATTTTTACAACTCTCACACTCGAATTGCCTCAATCGGCTTTGTGAATTGTAATGCTTCAATTGAAATACAAGAACTTGATTTCTGATGGGATGAATTGCTTGAACCGATTACAAGCCTTTTATAGGCAAATTCTTACCTAATATAATCACTAAAATATTGTAAATATCCAAACACATATTAGTGGTGTGTTAAGTGGGTTTGGTGTGAACAATTTCTAACCGTTCTTTGTGGGTTTGTTAGATAAGGCTTAGTGCCTATAATTTATTACAAATTATTTTTTAACAACTCAATGATCCAATTATTAATTTGGTTTGATGTCCGGTCCGGATTTAAAAACATTGCATGTAGGCGAAATGAGTTGAAGATTTTTCTTCTTTTGCATCTTCTTTTTTATTTCAACCGATTTTGAATTTCAACCTCATATAATATATATATATATATATATATATATATATATATATATATATTTGGTTGACTGCACCGATAGAATCAATATCAATTTTCTGATACGCGTTTTCAAATATATATACATCTAAATTCAAAAATATTTGCGCATGGTATACCGATAACTTTTGACAATAGATTTTAATAAAAGCTATTTATAAGACGATTTTATTAATTTTTCTCAGGTGGGATATGGATGAAATTGATCAACTCTCAGATCACATGAAAATTGTTTATCAATTTGTTATGAGTATATATGAAGATTATGGACATGATGCAGCAAAACAAGACAAATCATTTGCAGTTCCTTATTTCAGAGAAACAGTAAGGGCAAACTCTTATCTATTTGGCACTAAACATTTCGAATTTTCATACCATATCAACTACAACTTTTTTTGTTTTGTTTTTTGACAAAACATCAAATGCAACTTTGCGTCTTATATTTCAGTCCTAAGATTTCTTACATATGTTAAACGAGATTCCTCAATATATGTCCATTTTACTCATAAAGGTTTTTACACAAAAGGGCAAAATTATTTTTTAGTTCTCCAAAGTGGACCAACTTGGAGATTTGGCCCTTATTTTTTTAATTTAGAGAATTAGTCATTTAAATGAGTTTTTTTAAGACATTTTGTCCTATAACCTACTACAACACGTAAACATTACCTAATGGGCTGATATGGAATTTAATTTGAAAAATATTAATTTTGAAGCAGAATTGGCGGCTTACATGGACCTTGGGAGAAAATAGAAAGTCACATTAACATTTAGGGCACATGTGACATATTATGTGCCCTAGTTTTATTCCCTCTAATTATTTTACGTTTACATAAAATATTTAAAATTACTTCTTAATTCTTAAAAACATAAATAATTTAGAAAAATGTTGAAATAAAAAATAATGTTAATTAAATATAAAATATTATAATTAGATAAAGACATTTAAATTTCAATAACAAACCATAGTTTTAGTTTAAATTACTTCTTTATGTTTAAAAAGTACATCTAATTAGAAAAATCAATGTTTTATTATATATGTAGAGGAGTTGCCAGAAACTGTATTCTTTTTCATAATTTTTTATTTATTTGTCTGAATAATTTTTATTTTATTTAAGATTTTAAATTTTAA
This sequence comes from Rehmannia glutinosa, assembly GCA_016081115.2. Lineage (NCBI taxonomy): Eukaryota > Viridiplantae > Streptophyta > Magnoliopsida > Lamiales > Orobanchaceae > Rehmannia > Rehmannia glutinosa. The sequence continues at coordinate 27,430 of JABTTQ020000711.1, forward strand.
ATTTTAAATATAATATTGTGTATTTAAAAAAAAATAGTCTTTCATAAATAATTTGTTCTTGTGATATATAATGTTTTTTAATTTGTTCTTTTCGAAAATAATTTAAGTTACATTTGGTTATAAATATAACTTTTGACATTAATGTTCCTATTGTTTTTTAAATAATTTCATTTTTAGAAATTAAAAAATTATGAAAATTTTAAAGAATTTTTTTATAATAAATGAATATATTTCTATATATATATATATAGTTAAATATGATTTTTCAAATACTTGTATTTCCTCCAATTTCACCTCCTACAACTTAATGCCACGTATGATACCCAACCAACAAAAAATGTGTGAAAATTAGTTTTTCTTAAATTAAATTCCATGTCATCCCAACAAGTAACTTTTACTAGGGATGGAAACAGGTGGGTTTGGCCAAACTCGGGACCCGCCCGCCAAGAAAAATCAAGACCCGGGACCCGTCACGTCCAGCCAAATATTTTTTATAAGTGAGATAATTTATTTTTTTGTATTTATGCTCAAATTTTCAAAAGCAATCCAATGACAATAGGTCTAAAAAAATAAATGTAATAATGAAACTTATTATAACTATATTTTACAAATATTTAGCTACTATTAGGATTCTTAAAAAAAACACTATTAGGATCTTGCAATAGTACTCAAATAATACTCAAAATAAATATTCAAAGTATAATATTAGAAGATTGTTTTTAAAAAAAATAAATTGCAACATTACAAGATGTTATAGTAGTAAATTAAAATCAATATAACACAAATCTAAAAGTAAATAATGGAAAATATCTAGTTAAATACATATTAAAAATATAATAAATATTAATGTGGTGGGGCGGTGCAGGTGGGTCATATTGGACCCGAGACCGCCTCGGACCGGCGGCAGTCTTTGTGTTTACATCGGGACCGATCCAGGACTGTTTAACCGGATCTCGACTTGTCCGGTGGGGTGGGTTTTAACCCGCACCCATGACCATCCCTAACTCTTACCTGTTGTAGCAAGTCACATGACTAAATGTCTGGAAAAAATCTCACTTAAAAGACCAAATCTCAAATTTGAAAAAAGTGTGGACCAAATCTTCAAATTAGCCCACTTAAAGTATTAAAAAAATAATTTTGTCGGACACAAAACTATCATGATTATCTTTCCTCATTATGTTAACTTCTCCAAATGTTCTCTTTTTTTTTTCTTTTGTTGCCTTACTTAGCAATTTGTGACATCGCGAATACATGTGTGTGTATGTATCCATATACATGTATGTATGGATCAGGTGAAACAACTTGTTAGGGCTTACCTCCAAGAGCTAAAGTGGACTATGGAAAGGCAGATGCCTTCATTTGATGAGTATATGACCAATGGAATGATTACCAATGGAATGATTACCAAAGAAGCCATTGATTGGCTGATGAGTAATCCTAAAATTGTAATAGCCACTGCTAAGAACTGTCGACACCTCGATGATTTGGGCAGCCAAGAAGTAAGCACTATTATTTAATCCTTTTTACTTCATCATCATCATCATTATATATATATAGGTTAACTTTGACTACATACATGACTTTTTTGTAAATTCGGAGGATTGATTGGAGGTAAATGAGATAAATCACAAAGAAACTGAGAGACTCAGTGTTCGAACCTTGATCAATACTCGTACAAAAGGTTAGCGATACCACTTTAACTACAAGCTTGTAGTCTTTCACTATATATCATGTTTTAGAGCATCTCCAACCCATGACACCAAATTTGGTGTTTTGGTGTAATTTTTCAAAAACTATCTCCAACTCACTACATTAAATCTTACACCAAATGAATATTTTAATATTTTCTTTTCATTTTGGAATAACAAATTTATTTGTTTATGCAATTATTTCTTTTGCTTATATTTTATTACTATTAATGCAACTAAATAAAAACTTATATTTAAATAATATTACATTAATTAATTATATTGTAAAATAAATATTACAACTAATACCACAATAAATAAAAATACTAAATTTATTTGGTATTTTGTTTTTTAATTTTCAGGTTTAATTATGATGTTAGTGTTTTGTATTTTATGATAGACTTTGATGCTTTTTTAATTAAATTGTAATTTTATTTATTAATTATTGTAGTTTATAGAAAATTTTAAATTTAGTTTATAATAATTTATTAGTAAATATTAACTATTGTTAGTTATTATAATTGTTCATCCAAAATAATAAGTATATACAAAATTTAAATAACTAAAACCATGTTACAAATGAATTGTATATCAAATATAGGATACAATCGAAATTAAAAGTTTGAAGTGGTAGAAATTGGAGAGCAAAAAGGGAATATTTGGATTACACCAAATTTGGTGTAAATGAATAGTACTATTAAACCAAATTTGATGTGAATGAATAGTATTACACCAAATTTGGTGTAATGTTTAGAGTTGGGTTGGAGAGAGTTTTTAACATATTTGGTGTTTTGGTGTGGGATATAGAGTTGGGTTGGAGATGACCTTAAAAGAGGCCGGAATGATGAGAAACTGAATTTTCTTTTACTATTTTTGTAATAATGCAATGGAGAGTTGATCAAGGCTTGAAGGGACCATATTTCTTGTTCTTTTTTTACGTTCCAGTTAACGATAGAGGTGGCAAAATGCGGTCCAGCCCATGGGCCGGACTGGGCCAGTTTTTCCAAGCCCGACCTGATTGGCGGGTTTGCTCGACTTTTAGCCCATCCTGATAGATTTTGCACACAATGTGTACATGGATTGGTCTGGGTTGGGCTATGTTTTCTGCGGCATGAAGAAAAATTGATTTAATCCGACCCAACTCGATTTGTCATTGGCCCGGTGGCCAGGATTTTTCGAGTTATGCTTAACTAGTAATAAAAAATACGTGTCATTTAGATAAACAAGGGTTATTAGTTGGTTTAATACATCGACACATCTCAAGCATCCGGATGATAAAGAATATGAAGTGGAAGCTAGAGGCCGATCAAATGGATTAGGAAAATCTGAGTCCAAACCTAGAAGTCATTTTTTATGAAAACTTTGTTGTGATTGATTGGTACGGTGTGAAGCTAGTGACCAAACCATAAATATAATTTTTTATTTATAACGCGATTAGCAAAATTGCCTCAATTGGGTTTAATTAAAATGTTATATCCTAGCTTGTTAAATTTGCATTTGAAGCGCGAGAACAAGGGAGGAGAAATGCAGACGGTTGTGGATTGCTACATGAAACATCATGGCGTATCGAAACAAGAAACACTGTCTCAATTGGCCGAACTACCTGACTATGGATGGAAGGATTTCAACACCGAATGGGTCGTGCCAACTTCCATACCTAAGGACATGCTCGACCAACTTCTCAATTATGTTCGAGCAGCTGAGTTCTTTTACAAGAATTCTGAGGATGGGTACACAAATCCAGAAAAATATATAGCACCACAAATTGTTGCACTATTTGTGGATCCCATTGTAATTTGATGATTTTATTATGCCCAATTGGGATTTAAGCTACCTTGTAATTTGTTATTTGCCTATGTATATATTAATTTGTCTTCTGAGTTCTTGGGTTTGTTGTAATTGCCTGCATTGTTGAATATTTACGGTTTGTAATAAAGAGTGCTATATATGAATATGACTGGGGTTCGAATCCGGTATCTTTCAGTTTATTTAAAGATTTATCCTCTCCCCTCCAACTTATAAAAGAAAAGAGTGCTATGAATAAAATCATTTTATCACATTTGCGTACGGAGGGTGTTATTAGGGCCGGCCCTGGGGCAGTGCAAGTGGTGCCGCTGCACAGGGCCCCCCACCGGCAAAACCCCCAATTTTTAATTTATTTTTTCTATTTTTATATGTATGTACGATTTGATATATAGAATAAAGGTTGCAATTAGTAACAAAACCTTAGTTGGTGGAGAGGTTGGGGGGAATATCTTAATGCTTAGTGGTGATCTTGATTTCGATTCCATTACGGGCGAAAACACCTGATTTTTGTTGCCTTTTTATCCTCTAACTAATTTTTTTCTTTTTTATTTTTAAAGAAAATCCCTCTCTATTTAACTAATTTTTTTCTTTGTTTTTTTTTCTTTTTGCAAAGAATTATAGACTTTAAAAAGCCACATCTTTAAGCTATCATTTTCTCTTTCATATTTGCTAAATTTGTTTATTTTTGCAAAACTAAATAACAGAATTGAAGAATTAAAAAATGCACGAAAATCAATTTTTCATAGCTAATTTACGAGTAGTTTATTTTTTTTTTGTCTTTTATATTGAATTCATAATTTACTTTAATAAGACCAAAATATTAAATTTTGAGTATAATTTGTTAATACATATCTTATTTAATGTGCTAAATCAGATTTGTTATTTTAATTTTTTTTAATATAAATATAAGGGCCTTTTTTTTGCTGCAGGCCTCTCGAAACCTAGGACCGACTGTGGGTGTTATATGAATTATGTTCTTAAAGTCTTCCAAAAACAAGCACGCAGTTTGAGGTCACTATAAAAGTATGTAGAGTGCTTTTATATTTTTTTGGATTAATGAGTACAATGTCATGAACTCTTTCATTCTTCCCTTCTTAAATAATATCGATATAATTTCAATTTTGATACTCAATTTATACCTCCAATTTTCCTTTCAATACCCATGTTTTCAACTTAATCAAAATTGGTACCTAATGTTCATAAGATCAATCACTTTTGGTACCTTTCCGTTAACTCTCGGTTATTACTAACGGTTTAACTTTGTTATAGCGATTTCAACCTTAGAACAACTTGTTCAATTTCGAGTACCTAATGTTTTATAATAAATCTATTTCGGTACCCAAACTTTACTTATGCTACAATAATGGAGATAGTCCATTACGACCATATCAGGCCCAACATGCTTCCGTAAAATTAATAAATCCCTTAAAATTTCATACCTTCTTTGACCGAAACAACCCCGAGGTTAAGTGGTCCGCAACACCACCGGAAAAATTATTGGCCCCAAATCGTTTGACAAACAACTCCTCACTGTTCAACTTCACCTCGGGAAGATGATCGCAAGTTATCCGACTCTTTCAAAGAATTCAAAGACTGACCTTAGCTCATTTTCTATTTCAGGCGTATAAGTAATTCTTAAACGGGATGAATTAATAGAACATTATGAACACATGTTGAAGCAGAAAGCCCCTTTTTATTAAGAACTTATAGAAATATTTATTACATTAGTAATCTCCTTTTGGGAGGAGAATACTTGTTTAGCCTCTCATGTATGAGGCTTGCACTTGAAAACACATAAAAACTTGAAAACTAAAACACTCAAAATATTACAAATTTTTCTCTCATACTTTATTATAAGAAAACTAAGGAAAATGTTCGATGTCCCCAGCTTCCTTCAAATCTTGCATTTTATAGGGGTAAGTCCAGACTTCAAAGGCAGACTTCAAATCTCGTTGATATCTATGACGTCACTGCTTACGTCATATCCTGCATTATTGCCTCACCAGCTGTTTTTTTTTCTTCCGCGTGACTCAGCCCATGTGATGTTTGTCGGGGAATATTTTAAAAATTTAGTTTACGTGGTCCCCGAGGAGAACGCGTCTAGTGAGCTGGGCCCTTATCCTTTCCAGTTGCATGATCTTGTCGGTTGGGTTTGGGTCGAAATCCTTTCCCAAACTCGGGTTCCTTTTGTTCGGGGCATGCTTGACAGATCCGATCGATCAAACGGCCAACATGCGCCATGTTACAGAATTTCCGGTAAGTTTTTTTGCTTATCGAAATCTTGTTCTCCCAGAGAATTCTTCTTTTTGTCTCGAAGAGTTCCTCTACGAATCCTGTGGTTGATCCAGTCATCAAATTCAGTAGAAAAGATCTATTTGCTGAATTCTGGAAAAACTTGAATGAATATTTGACTTTGTCCATTTTTGTTAGACAAACCCAAAGACCCCATGCTCATCTGGTAGAAGTTTCATCCTCAGAAAATGCTCCTACTAACAATGGTGATTCTTCCGGTGAAGCTGCCTTAATGTATTTGAAAGCATTTCCATCCGGTCTTCTTAGCTTGATGAAATGAAAAGCTTCATTAAAGTCTTTTTTTTCTTTGGTTCAGAGCTTTTGACTGATAAAATACGAGTTCAAAATATCTCCTCTCGGCTAAGTGTGGATTGTTAACCCAAGTCTCATAAACTGCTTCCCCAATCCATTTCGGTAATTTCGAAATTTCTGGGAATCCTGGTGATACAGTATAGGGAAGCTAGAGCTCCAAACGTATATCATTCATGTACTTCATTTGGATGACTTCCTGGTTTCATCCAAACTCTGGGACACTTGCCTGAGATATCAACCAATGTTTTTTCTGGGTTAATACCTCTCCTTGTAACTAATTTTTCCCATTGTCGTTGATATACCTGCACAGGAGAAATCTTAATCTCGTCAGTTTGAACCTTAGATTTTCCGGTCTATGGCCTAAGATTCAACTCTCCCTCTTTTTCCCCAGAGGTGTTGGGTTGACTTGAAGACTCGGGTTGTGACACCGGAGCTTCAACATTCGTTTCAGTTTGTACACCCTCAGGGGATGCATCACCTGCAACAGTTGTGATTATGGTACTTGAATCCATAACCTCCGAGTTAGAGCCCCGTTCTCTATTAGCCCCTTTTTTGCACCGTAGGAGATGCGGCCTGGAAGAGAGGCCCTTGCAGCGCTAAGAGCAATTGTCCCTGAGCGAACTGGCATGCTCATATTTGACTAGAAATGGATTTTGTCACTGTTGAAAGTCGCCAAACAACACGCATTGAGACATAATGTCCCAAAATCTCGTTCTAGACTCTCCAAGTTTTCCTTGAGATGTCTTACTCGTTTAAGGACCTCGTCAGCAACGCATCCTTCCATCTCGTGTCAAAAAATCTGCAAGAATATTTTCATGAGATTTTATAATGACAATATCATAATCATAATATTGACATTCAGCTTGCCATCTAAGTAATCAAGCCTTTTCTGGTTTTGATTCGATTTTGTTTTCAAAAAAAAGCCTTGACACTTGAATTATCAATTTTTAAAGTAAACTTTTAGCCAGAAAAAATAGAGGCCATTTTTTAAAAGCCTTTATGACTTCAAAAAATTCTTTTCGTTGATATGCCATTTGTTTGCTTCTTTGGGTGTGAATAAACTGCAGATATCTGCATGGCACTTCTTCATTTGGTGTGACCTTAGTAAGGCGCTTCCCACCAATCATCACTGGCATCCGTGTAAAGAACCGATTCGTCCTCGTCTTGGGAATCTCAAGCTTTGGAAGCTTTAACTTCTTTAAGTTGCTTAATTCCTTCTTGATGTTCATCTTCCCATTTGAATTTGCATCATTTTTAAGCAATGGGCTAAACACCTTCCTTGTAGTATGCCGGATTGTTAATGAACATTCCAAGAAAATTAACAACTCACGAAAACTCAAGTCGCTTCTTGTCTTTCAATATATCCGGAAATCCCTATATCTTTTCCACAATATGACTTTGTAGAATGATTCCATATTTGTCGATTTCAATTTCGAGGAATTCAATCTTCTTCTTTTTACGATTACGCTTCTTCTCCGAAAGCACTAATCTTTCTTTGTGAAAAACATCGAAAATATCTCCAAATGTTTGAGATGCTCCTTCATGTTCTTTTTTGCGACAGAATATCATCGATGTACATGAACTGAAATTAAAATAATCTTTGAAGAGATTATCCATCTTCCTTTGATATATCTGGGGTGCATTCGCCAATCCCATCGGCATTGCGTTCCAAATATAATGACCTTGTGGTGTAGGGAAAGTTGTAAACTTCTTACTCTCTTCCTCCATCTTAATCTAGTAAAATCCGGACTTGCAATCAAACTTAGAGAATATCTTGGAACCTTTGATACGATTAACGGATGTTCTCTACTTGGGATATAGTATCTTCAAACTCCAAAATATTATTAATCTCCTTGTAATTAATAACAAGTCTTGGCTTTCCTCTTTTAATTTCTCAATGGTTTCGACTAAGAATCTGATCTTGTTGTATGGAGAGACTCCTGGTGTAATTAACTTAAGGTCAATATGTTCCTTAAGTATCTTCTGCATATCCTCAAGATCTTCTTGATTCATAAGGATTGGTTTAAATCTCACGAGCTCGTACTCCTTTCCGGGTTTAACCTTTAAGGAAGCTTTAAGCTCGTTCTTATCCCACCAAGCCAAAAGATCTTCATTGTAATTCCTTTGGATCTACTTCTTGATATCCTATATTAATATTTGTTCTTCTATGGTTATGTCACTCGGTGGATTCTCCATTAGGCTCATCCATAATTCTGCACTGGCTTCTGGAATCACTCGTTCTTCTCCTTGTATTCTGAATGAATACAAGTTATTATCCCATATTTTCTTATCTTTGTAATTCGAACCGAATTGTGTATATGATAATAATGCTTCACCAAATTTCCTTCTATCTGCCATTTTTGGATTTCGGAGTTTGGCTTCATCACCACGCTTGCTGCAAAAATTAATAGGCATCTTTCTATAAAATGTTTCCCGCAATCTTTGGACAATAATCTTATGATCACGTAGGGTTGTGAAAATAAGTCTTCTTGTCTCATTTACTTGTGTAAATTGCTTAAATGTTTGTAGGAAGTTGTTTCCTAGCAAAACATCCGCTCCTGTATCATGGAAATTGATTGGTGGTGTTTTTACTTTGTACCACGGGGTACGACCCGCGCCTCCGATCATTATTCCGCTTGTTTAATTCTTTCGTTAAGAATAAGAATTCTTTTAGAGAAATATCTTCCGCAATAGCTGGTAAATCTTCTTCAATTTGTTTAGGAAAAACATTCGCTGCAAGACATATTTAAGCACTGAATTGATGTAGGCGGTGAAATACTCGGCCTTTTATTTAGCATATAACATTCCTATAGAAATGTATATGGAGAATGGACTAGTGGTCATCCGATTACGTATCTTTTATCAACCAAAGTGTGAACTCTATTCCATCTTTTAATCTTTTCCAAGGTTTATGATCCTCAAGAAAATCAATTCCTAGTATTAATTGCTCGGGATTTTTTGCAACTCCGGTGATAGTCACTCAATTTCACCTATCTTGAGCTTCCTTGATATCTTCCAACTATTGGTTGTTGGAGATAATATAGAACATCACAATGAAAAATATTATCCTTTTGAGTGATGTCGAATATTACTTCAACTTCTTGCCATCATTCGGACATTTCGGCTCTCTGCTTTGTTTTGAAAATATCCGGAATGCGTTGAATCAGATTTACTTGGTCTTTTTCTTCCCAACGGCTACTGTTTGTCATTCTCGTTTTGTTGGAAAGACATCCTTCTTTGCTCAACTTTGAGACTTCGACTTTTGTTGAAGACTGGTTGATCTTGTATTTTCATATCGATCTCCTTGATAGTTGGACTCAATGATTTTGGTAGAACCACCCTGGCAAAGTCCTCGAAGATTCTTGGGACTTCAATAAATTCCTTTCTCAAGAATACTTCTAAACGATGTGTATTCGAGAGAGCATATGATATCTTGTATGTGATTGAGAAGGGTTTGTTCCTTCTTTCATCAAATCATCTCTTTTGAAATCGATGAAGGGTTAGGACTCGTTGAAATCTCGATCTCCCAAATTGTATGCAATTCTAGGATAGACATTAAATGCCAATTTTCCTGCATACAAATTTTCTGTAACTGCTCCAAGGCATGAATCCTTGAGGTTTGAGATTCGCTTGTTAAAGATAGCAAGATTGAATGGCGAATCTATCCCTTCTTTGAATGTTGCTTTAATAATGACTCTAATGGCTCCAATATGAATCCATGAGAGTGTATTTGCAACTTCTCTTTTAACTCTGCTTTTGATCTCCTGGATTTCTCTGTAAGGGACCAACTACATTTTGATCAGATTACCAGTAAACTCCATCGGAATGGCAAATTCTCCGTTGTTACCCTGTGGATAATTTGGTGTTTTCTTTTACGAAACCCAATCTTATCCAAAGCCTTTTTCCATCGCTCCGATTTTAAATCCATCATAGATTTAAAGCTTTGGATCTTCCTTCATAATTCTCATAAGAGTTTTATGAGAAATCGTAGTGTGAGAGAGGAATTCGACATATCCTCCTCGACCGTTTCTTTGAAGAAATTCTTCTTCACTCTGATTCTGAGCTGGAGTCACTTCCATCGTCAGAATAGATTTCTTCTTCATAGATGCTTTCATCTGAGGGTATATCCTCAAATTGATACACATGTATAAGATCTTGATAGTAGACAACTTCTTCGATCTCTCGGTGTAGCTTGGTATCGACTCCTCGCTTTTAGTTGTCGGACAATTAGTTGAGATATGCCCTCTTGCTCGTATGTCTAACAACTATATTCCTTGAAACTTTCATTAGCTCTGGTATGAGCTCGCCTAAAAGTTCTTTTCCCGGGTTCTCACTTTGGTACTTGCTTTATTTGAACCCGATGATGAGGCTCTACTCTGCTTGGTCTTTGGTCTTTGCCCCGATTTGTAGCCGGGCTTTTCGCTTTGACCTTAACCTTCTAGATCTCCATGAAACTACTTCTTTTGTTGTTGCTTCCCCGATGGTATGGATGGCTTCTTTCCTTCTTCTTTTTGTGCCGCCTTAGTTGACCTCCCACCAATGTTGGGATATCATCATCTATGCAACATAGAGGAACTGATTTATTAATTCCTCGTAATCTCTTGTAATTTCGGTATAGTGTTGTTTGGTAGCACCATTCAGATAACTTGGCCTTTAAGAAAGACATTCTTCTGGCTACGGTATATAAATCCGCTGCATCCTTGTATTCCCTGATAAGCATTTCTCTCCAGGGACTTGGAATTTTTGCAAAGAATAGTTGTGAAGCTTCTTTGTCTCCAATCGTGGACTTCCACCTATACTCGGTGAACAACTTGATATATTCGCCAATATGACAAATATCATGTAACTCGAGGCTATAGAGGGCTTGTTTATATCTTTTTCTTTTTCTTCTTCTAAATCCCTCAAAGTAACTGTGCCGATAAAATATATTTTGAATAATTTTGCCATATCATCGAAAATTCCTTCGGTGATTCTCCGTTGTAACGCGCTTTTATACTTGCTTCGGTCATATCCCATGCAATCCTTACGGATCCTCAAGACTCATTTCAAGGAGTAAAATGAAGGAATCTTTCGTAAGATCAAGGGTTCTCTTTGCGCAATCCTCATAGTTGATGCCCATTCATCAATGAGAACTTCTCGATTTGTAAAATCTGGGGTGTCCAGATTTAGCATCAACCCATATAGATATATTGGGTCGAGATATGATCTTCCATAAGGCGTTTGATAAATATTTGGCCTTCTAGAAGGTTGTCGAGTTCCCTCAAGAGGTGGTCGAGCTCCTGTTCCTGATAGTGGTTCATTCTCTGTAGTGAAATCTCCAGCGTGATGCATTCTTTTGTCCTGGGATTCTTCTGCAATGTTGGGATTTACTGGTGGCGGCGGTGGTGGTATTGGTCTACCTAGTGGGTCATAGGTAACCAAAGCTGATCCATCTCCCGCGTTCATCTTTAAATCTACAATTCCTAATCCTGCGAAAGATTCTGCAAGGTCATGTAGATCTTTAAGATTCATCTTTTCCATATCCATCAATTTTAATGTGTGACGAATTTTCCTTTGATGATAGCGATAAGCTTTTCATCATCTGTCATTTTTCATATAGCTTCGGTGGGTTTCCCTTTTTGGTTTAAATAGGGTACTGTCTCGAAATCAATACGTTTCTTTTCTCCGGAAGAACTCGGTCTGTCCTCCAGGTTCTTGACTCGTTTCTGAATACCATGAAGGATTTCAAGAGTTTCCTTCTGATATTTCACCATCGTCTCCATCTGGTTTTGGGCTTAATTGTAATTAGAATTAGTTGTTATGCATGCATTACTTGAGTGAAAGGGCTTTATTTCTGTTTTGTGGAAAAGGTATTACGTTTTGCTTGTTTTGTAGGAATTTATTGATATTTGTAGCATTTTGGCGATAATTCGGAGCATTGCGGTATAGGACCGCCACTACTTGAAGTAACATATGATGTTGGAGTTGAATCGAGAATAAGTCAGACGAACCGGGCGAGAAATAGAAATAAACGAGCATCTACCAGCTCCAGCAGTGCGCAAGACGGGCGTCGGGCGTACGCTAGGCGCACGCCCGTGCATGTCGTGCGGGAAAATAGAGTTTGACATATTCTCAACTAGGTTTTGACCCAAACGGAGTAAAAATAGAGACGAGGCGGCCACAAACGAGGGGACACCGACTTTTTCCCTAGAACACGGAGAAAGAGCAACCTTCTATCGAAGGATTTAAGAGATTGATCGGGTCACAACCACGCGCTTGAGGATTGAAGATAGATCGAGAGATCATCAACATCCCCTGAAGTTTACTCATTCCATCATATCATTTACTTTTGATTAGTTAGATATGAACTTGAATAATTTGTCTATGGATTATTTATTTTCTATGCCTGGCTAAACATCTTGTGATTCCGGGTTTGGGTTTAGGTTAATGGATACTTTTATTGGATGATTAATTGCAATTGAAGTTAATGTTTTCCAACCCTATTCGAGTACTTTGTTTTAATTATTTTTTATCAAAACGTGTTTGGTTTAACTTGCTTTGATGTATTGATTCATAATTCTATAGAAGAGTTTCAATACTAGATTTATGAGTACTTGACATGAATATTTGCAAGATTGAGAAGTATGTGAATATTTGTGAGGATTTATAATCTTTTATGCTTTTGGGAGTTGGATATCTAATGTTGAGTAAAGATGCTAGCATAGATATTCAATCAACGTTTTTACATGCATCTCGAGAGAGAGGGTAAAATACTTTTGTGGTTGTCTTATAGGGAAGAATAATAATAACTTTGGTTGTGATTAATCTGATAATAAAAAGGATATTAATCGAAATCATAACCCAGGAATCCATTTATCTCCTTGATCTTTCAATTAGCGTTTACTTTGCCTTTTTAGGATAAATTTTTGTCTTAGTTTTACAAAATCAATTCACTCAATTTCGATTGTCCGGATTAAAATAAGGTTGTTACAATCCCGACTTAATACAATAATTTATTAGTCCCTTTGAATTCGACCTTGCTAACCCTATTCTATAAATTGCACCATACACTTGCGATGAATCTAAAAAAAAAGGCGAACAGCTACCCACTGGGTGTATGACCCTTGTATCAAACACACACCTATGTGGGTGGCCACCCACTTTGGTGGCATGGAATAAACCCTATATGTATCATCTTACTATTTCCTTCAAGCTTTTTTAAAAAATCAAATATGTATGGGTGTTGAATTATAGATATCGAAAAGATGGTTAATTTGATATATTATACATGCAAAACGGATTTAAAACGAAAAAATTATGTGAATTCAAGTTTTTAGAAAAAAACAAAATAATTGGGTTATAATAAGTGAGAGAACTGAATGTCAAGTTATTGTGACTCGATGTCGAGTTACTGTACAGTGTCAAGTTACAGTGACTCGATGTCAAGTCACAAGGATGTGTGACTTTATGCAGTTAAATTGACTCAAGGGCAAATTGGGTTTTTCACACCCCAAAATGGCTAAAAAACATGTGTTTGAAAAAAATCGCTAAAACACATCTTGGTTTTGATGGGAATGGCTAAAAAACCCACTGTACATTTTATTAGAGAGAAAACAGATGCTCAAAGCATTAGGTGGCGATTGGATATGAAATGGATTCCATTTTCGTTCCGCTGGAGAAATTTTTTTGACCAAACATGCGATTGCTTATAAAACAATTTAGAAAACACAAAAATTCCTGTCATACTATCTAGGGGTCTTTTAGTTAGACGGATCCCGACCAGGGTTTTTTCTTAATTTCATGCACTAGTGGCATGTTTGTAATATTTTGGGACAAGACATCCGAAAAATATTAGTAGTTCCTCGAAAAACATATTAGTAGTTCCTGGAAAGTATTTTAGTAGTTCTCCTGAATATAATTAATATTTTCTCCGAAAGGTATTAATGAGTCCCTCAAAAAAGTATTAATAGTAACGATGAAGTGTATTAGAAATGCTTGCGAGCAGTTTTTCAATAATCCTCTTGAAAAATATTTATTTTTTCCATCAAGAGTATTATCATTCCTACTAAAATGTTTTAGTAGTCTTACTTAAAAGTATTATGTTGTTCTGATTAAATGTATTTTAGTATTCCTGATGTGAACCGCAGCAACAACTGTGCATACGACCCAACAACAATGTGTTGTTAACCCAAGATCTTCACTAGTTTGGTTAATTTGGTGGAAACCTCGACCCGTTGCTTAGAAAAGGGAACCTCGATATGCGACAACACAAACAAATGCGGAAGTTTGTTTGATAAGTCGAATTCGCAACAAGATGAACAATCTTGAAGCTCTTCGAAAAACCCAAAGGGTTGGAGAGAAAATCTCAGTTTAATACTCAATATCAAAGTTGTTATGAAAAGTAAATAAGTGTTTGCCTTATATAGGCGATTCAAAACTAACCCTAAAGCAACTAGGAATCATCTCAAAGCCAAAAAGGAAACAAAAAAAATCGAACAGGACTCAAAAAATGCGGCAACAAGCACGACCAGGCCGTGTTCTTCACGTCTTCGGCGAACACGTCAATGCAAATAAGCACGGCCAGGCCGTGTTCTTCATGTAATTAGCCCTGACGGCTTCTTGTAGGTTGTAGCCCTTTCTCTTAGCTTTACATATCATCTTGAATCATCTTAATATCAATTTTGTAGAGAAAGTTATGACCAAAATACTAAACTCGGGGATCTTGAAAATCGTTGATGCGCTAGACGTTTTTGAACGCAATCTCTTGTTCTTCGATCGTCAATGCTTCCTTTCGACCCATAATTAACTAACATGACTCTAGACTCAATATACTTGGCCTATAACATCAACTTGGCCACTAAAATGACTCAAAACAATGGAAACTAATACCTAATCTATGACAAACAAATACAAGAACTCAAGAACTCAATTACATAGTCTTCGAGAACTCGAGATAGCTTGCATTTGGTGTTACCCGGATCCTTCGTGGATCGATTCTTATCAATTCCTTTTGAAAAGTAATAGTTTTCCTCATAAAAATATCGTAGTTCCCCATAAAGAACCGGTTCGTCCTCGTCTTGGGAATCACAAGCTTTAGAAGCTTTAACTTCTTTAAGTTGCTTAATTCCTTCTTGATGTTCATCTTCCCATTTGAATCTTTTGCATCATTTTTAAGCAATGGGCTAAACTTCTTCCTGTAGTATGCCGATTGTTAATGAACATTCCAAGAAAATTAACAACTCCCTTAAAACTCAAGTCGCTTCTTGTCTTTCAATGTATCTGGAAATCATTGTATCTTTTCCACAATATGACTTTGTAGAATAATTCCATTCGTCGATTTCAATTACGAGGAATTCAATCTTTTTTTTTGCGACACGCCTTTCTTCTCCGAAAGCACTAATCCTTCTTTGTGACAAACATCTAAAAATATCTCCAAATGTTTGAGATGCTCCTTCATGTTCTTTGATGCGATCAGAATATCATCGATGTACATGAACATGAAATTGAAATAATCTTTGAAGAGATTATCCATCTTCCTTTGATATATCTGGGGTGCGTTCACCAATCCCATCGGCATTACGTTCCAAATATAATGACCTTGTGGTGTAGAGAAAAGTAAACTTCTTACTCTCTTCCTCCATCTTAATCTGGTAAAATCCAGGCTTGCAATCAAACTTAGAGAATATCTTAGCACCTTTGATACAGTTAAACAGATGTTCTCTGCTTGGGATATAGTATTCGTCGAACTCCAAAATATTATTAATCCCCTTGTAATTAATAACAAGTCTTGGCTTTCCTCTTTTAATTTCTCCATGGTTTCTGACTAAGAATCCTGGACTGTTGTATGGAGAGACTCCTGGTGTAATTAACTTAAGGTCAATATGTTCCTTAAGTATCTTCTGCATATCCTCACGATCTTCTTGATTCATAAGGATTGGTTTAAATCTCATGAACTCGTACTCCTTTCTGGGTTTAACCTTTAAGGAAGCTTTAAGCTCGTTCTTATCCCACCAAGCCAAAGGATCTTCATTGTAATTCCTTTGGATCTTCTTCTTGATATCCTTGAGTAATATTTGTTCTTCTATGGTTATGTCACTCGGTGGATTCTCGATTAGGCTTATCCATAATTCTGCAATGGCTTCTGGAGTCACTCGGTGTTCTACTTGTATTTTGAATGAATACAAGTTATTATCCCATATTTTTTTATCCTTGTAATTCGAACTGAATTGTCTATATGATAATAATGCTTCACCAAATTTCCTTCTATCCGCCATTTTTGGATTTCGGAGTTTAGCTTCATCACCACGTTTGCTGCGAAAATTAATAGGCATCTTTCTGTAAAATGCTTCCCGCAATCTTTGGACAATAATCTTATGATCACATAGGGTTGTGAAAATAAGTCTTCTTGTCTCATTTACTTGTGTAAATTGCTTAAATGTTTGTAGGAAGTTGTTTCCTAGCAAAACCTCTGCTCTTGTATCATGGATATAGATTGGTGGTGTTTTTACTTTGTACCATGGGGTACAGCCCGCACCTCCGATCATTATTTCTGCATGTTTAATTCCTCTGTTAAGAATAAGAATTCTTTTAGAGAAATCTCTTCCTACAATAGCTTCATATCCAATTTCTTTAGGAAAAACATCCGCTTTTATAGTACAAATTTCGCACTGAATTTATGTAGGTGTGAAATACTCGGCCTTGTATTCAAAGATATAACATTCCTATAGAAATGTATATGGAGAATGGACTAGTGGTCATCCGATTCTCAGTATCTTTTATCAACAAGTGTGAACTCTATTCCATCTTGTAATCTTTTCCAAGGTTTATGATCCTCGAGAAAATCAATTCCTAGTATTAATTGCTCTGGGATTTTGCCTGCAACTCCAGTGATAGTCAGCTCAATTTCACCTATCTTCAGGCTTCCTTGATACCTTCCAACTATTGGTTGTTGGAGATAATATAGAACATCACAAGGAAAAATATCATCCTTTTTGAGTATTGTCGAATATTACTTCAAATTCTTGCCATCCTTCTCGACATTTCAGCTCTCCCATTGTTTTGAAAATATCTAGAAAGCGTTGAACTGTACTTGGTCTTTTTTCTTCCCAACGGCTACTGCTTATCATTCTGTTTTGTTGGAAAGATATCCTTCTTGGCCAACTTTGAGACTTCGACTTTTGTTGAAGACTGGTTGATCTTGTATTTTCGTTTCGATCTCCTTGATAGTTGGAGACTCAATGATTTCTGGTAGAACCACCCTGGCAAAGTCCTCGAAGATTCTTATGACTTCAATAAATTCCTTTCTGAAGAATACTTCTGAATGATGTGTATTCGAGAGAGCATATGATATCTTGTATGTGATTGAGTAGGGTCTGTTCCCTTCTTTCATCAAATCATCTCTTTTGAAATCCTGATGAAGGGTTAGGACTCTGTTGAAATCTCGATCTCCCAAATTGTATGCAATTCTAGGATAGACATTAAATGCCAATTTTCCGCATACAAATTTCTCAGAATCGCTCCAAGGCATGAATCCTTGAGGTTTGAGATTCGCTTGTCAAAGATAGCAAGATTGAGTGGGGAATCTATCCCTTCTTTGAATGTTGCTTTAATAATGACTCTTATGGATCCAATATGAATCCATGAGAGTGTATTTGCAACTTCTCTTTTAACTCTGCTTTTGATCTCCTGGATTTCTATGTAAGGGACCAACTGCATTTTGATCAGACACAAGAAACTCCATCGCAATGGCAAATTCTCGGTTGTTACCCTGTGGATAATTTGGTGTTTTCTTTTTACGAAACTCAATCTTATCCAAAGCCTTTTCCATCGCTCCGATTGTAAATCCATCATAGATTTGAAGATTTGGATCTTCCTTCATAATTCTCATAAGAGTTTTATGAGAAATCGTAGTGTGAGAGAGGAATCCCGACATATCCTCCCCGACCGTTTCTTGAAGAAATTCTTCTTCGCTCCGATTTCGAGCCGAGTCACTTCCATCATCGAATAGATTTCTTCTTCATAGATGCTTTCATCCGAGGGTATATCCTCAAATTGATACACATGTATAAGATCTTGATAGTAGACAGCTTCTTCGATCTATGGTGTAGCTTCGAACTGTCTGACTCCTCGTTTCTGGTTGTCTGGACAATCAGTTGAGATATGCCCTCTTGCTCCGCATGTCTAGCAATTACAATCCTTGAAACTTTCATTAGCTGCGGTATGAGCTCGCTTTGAAAGTTCTTCCTGGGGTTCTGCTAGTACTTGCTTGATTTGAACCTGATGATGAGGCTCTCCTCCTGCTTGGTGCTGGTCTTTGCCCTGATTTGTAGCTTTGGGCTTTCTGCTTTGACCAGAACCTTCTAGGTCTCCATGAAACTTTTGTTGTTGCTTCTCCGACGGTATGGGTGGCTTCTTTCCTTCTTCTTTTTGTGATGCCTTAGTTGACCTCCCACCATTTGTTGGGATATCATCATCTATGCAACATAGAGGAACCGATTTATTAATTCCTCGTAATCTCTTGTAATTTCGGTATAGTCTTTGTTTGGTAGCACCATTCGATAACTTGGCCTTTAAGAAAGACATTCTTCCTGGCTACGGTATCTAAATCCGCGCATCCTTGTATTCCCTGATAAGCATTTCTCTCCAGGGACTTGGAATTTTTGCAAAGAATAGTGTGAAGCTTCTTTGTTTCCAATCTTGGACTTCCACCTATACTCGGTGAACAACTTGATATATTCGTCAATATGACAAATATCATGTAACTCGAGGCTATAGAGGGCTTGTTTATATATTTTTCTTATTTCTTCCTCTAAATCCCTCAAAGTAACTTGTGCCAATAAAATGTATTTTGAATAATTTTGCCATATCATCGAAAATTCCTTTCAAAGTGATTCTCCCATCAGAATCAAGCGCTTTTCATATTTGCTTGGTCATATTCCATGCAATCTTTACAGATCCTCAAGACTCATTTCAAGGACTAAAATGAAGGAATCTTTTGTAAGATCAAGGGTTCATGCTGCAATCCTCATAGCTGATGCCCATTCATCAATGCGAACTTCTCGATTTTTAAAATTTGGGGTATCCAGATTTAGCATCAACCCATATGGATGTATTGGGTCGAGATGTGATCTTCCATAAGGCGTTTGATAAATATTTGGCCTTCTAGAAGGTTGTCGAGTTCCCTCAAGAGGTGGTCGAGCTCCTGTTCCTGATAGTGGGTTCATTCTCTGTAGTGAAATCTCCAGCGTGATACATTCTTTTGTCCTGGGTTCCATGATTTGAACCCGCACTTCTGCAATGTTGGGATTTACTGGTGGCGGCGGTGGTGGTATTGGTCTACCTAGTGGGTCATAGGTAACCAAATCTGATCCATCTCCCGCGTTCATCTTTAAATCTACAATTCCTAATCCTGCAAAAGATTCTGCAAGGTCATGTAGATCTTTAAGATTCATCTTTTTCATATCCATCAATTTTAATGTGTGACGGATTTTCCTTTGATGATACCGATAAGCTTTTCATCATCTGTCATTTTTCGTATAACTTCGGTGGGTTTCCCGTTTTGGTGTAAATAGGGTACTGTCCCGAAATCAATACGTTTCTTTTCTCCGGAAGAACTCGGTCTGTCCTCCAGGTTCTTGACTCGTTTCTGAATACCATGAAGGATTTCAAGAGTTTCCTTCTGATATTTCACCATCGTCTCCATCTGGTTTTGGGCTTAATTGTAATTAGAATTAGTTGTTATGCATGCATTACTTGAGTCAAAAGGGCTTTATTTCTGTTTTGTGGAAAATGTATTACGTTTTGCTTGTTTTGTTGGAATTTATTGATATGCATTTTGACGACAATTCAAAGCATTGCGGTATAGACCGCCATCGCTTGAAGTAACATATGATGTTGGAGTTGAATCGAGAATAAGTCAGACGAACCGGGCGAGAAATAGAAATAAACGAGCATCTACCAGCTCCAGCATGTGCGCACGGGCTGGGCGTGCGCTAGGCGCACGGCCCGTGCGTCTGTGCGGGAAAACAGAGTTTGACAGATTCTCAACTAGGTTTTGACCCAAACGGAGTACAAATAGAGATGAGGCGGCCACAAACGAGGGGACACTGACTTTTGCCCTAGAACACAGAGAAAAGAGCAACCTTCTATCGAAGGATTGGAGAGATTGATCAGGGTCGCAACCACACGCTTGAGGATTGAAGATAGATCGAGAGATCATCAACATCCCTGAGTTTACTCATTGCATCGTATCATTTACTTTTGATTAATTAGATATGAACTTGAATAATTTGTCTATGGATTATTTATTTTCTATGTCTGGTTAAACATCTTGTGATTCGGGTTTGGGTTTAGGTTAATGGATACTTTTATTAGATGATTAATTTCAATTGAAGTTATTATTTTCCAACCCTATTCGAGTATTTTGTTTTAATTCTTTTTTATCAAAACGCGTTTGGTTTAACTTGCTTTGATGTATTGATTCATAATTCGAGAGACGAGTTTCAATACTAGATCTCGTGAGTACTTGACATGAATATTTGCAAGATTGAGAAGTCTGTGAATATTTGTGAGGATTTATAATCTTTTATGCTTTTGGGAGTTGAATATCTAATGTTGAGTAGAGATGCTAGCATAGATATTCAATCAACGTTTTTACATGCATCTCGAGAGAGAGGGTAAAATACTTTTGTGGTTGTCTTATAGGGAAGAATAATAATAACTTTGGTTGTGATTAATCTGATAATAAAAAGGGATATTAACTGAAACCATAACCCAGGAATCCATTCATCTATTTGATCTTTCAATCAGCGCTTTACTTTGTCTTTTTAGGATAAATTTTTGTCTGAGTTTTACAAAACCAATTCACTCAATTTCGATCGTCTGGATTAAAATAAGGTTGTTACAATCCCAGTACTTAGTACAATAATTTATTAGTCCCTGTGGATTCGACCTTGCTAACCCTATTCTATAAACTGCACCGTACACTTGCGATGAAGCTAAAAAAAAAGGTGAATAAGACTACCCACTGGGTGTATGACCCTTGTATCAAACACACACCTATGTGGGTGGCCACCCACTTTGGTGGCATGGAATAAACCCTATATGTATCATCTTACTATTTCCTTCAAGTTTTTTAAAAAATTGAATATGTATGGGTGTTGAATTATGGATATCGAAAAGATGGTCAATTTGATATATTATACATGCAAAACGGATTTAAAACGAAAAATTATGTGAATTCAAGTTTTTAGAAAAAAACAAAATAATTGGGTTATAATAAGTGAGAGAACTGAATGTCAAGTTATTGTGACTCGATGTCGAAGTTCTTGACTGATGTCAAGTTACTGAGAACTCGATGTCAATCACAAGGATGTGTGACTTTATACGATTAAATTGACTCAAGGGCAAATTGGGTTTTTCACACCCCAAAATGGCTAAAAACATTTGTTCGAAAAAATCGCTAAAACACATCTTGGTTTGATGGGAATGGCTAAAAAAACCCAATCGTACATTTTATTAGAGAGAAAACAGATGCTCAAAGCATTAGGTGGCGATTGGATATGAAATGGATTCCATTTTCGTTCCGCTGGAGAAATTTTTTTGACCAAACATGCGATTGCTTATAAAAAAATTTAGAAAACACAAAAATTCCTGTCATACTATCTAACGGGTCTTTTCCGTTAGACGGATCCAACCCGACCCGGGTTTTTTCTTAATTTCATGCACTAGTGGCATGTTTGTAATATTTTGGGACAGTGCATCCGAAAAATATTAGTAGTTCCTCGAAAAAGTATTAGTAGTTCCCTGGAGAGTATTTTAGTAGTTCTCCGAATATAATTAATTTTTTCTCCCGAAAGGTATTAACAGTCCCTCAAAAAAGTATTAATAGTAACGATGAAGTGTATTAGAAATCTGCTTGAACAGTTTTTTCAATAATCCTCTTGAAAAATATTTATTTTTTCCATCAAGAGTATTATCATTCCTACTAAAATGTTTTAGTAGTCTTACTTAAAAGTATTATGTTGTTGATTAAATGTATTTTAGTTTTCCTGATGTTAACCGCAGCAACAACTGTGCATACGACCCAACTACAATGTGTTGTTAACCCAAGATCTTCACTAGTTTGGTTAATTTGGTGGAAACCTCGACCCGTTGCTTAGAAAAGCAGGAACCTCGGTATGCGTAGACACCACAAACAAATGCGGAAGTTTGTTTGATAAGTCAGAATTCGCAACAAGATGAACAATCTTGAAGCTCTTCGAAAAACCCAAAGGGTTGGAGAGAAAATCTCAATTCAATACTCAATATCAAAGTTGTTATGAAAAGTAAATAAGTGTTTGCCTTATATAGGCGACTCAAATCTAACCCTAAAGCAACTAGGAATCATCTCAAAACCAAAAAGGAAACAAAAAACTGAACAGACTCAAAAAACGCGGCAACAAGCACGGCCAGGCCGTGTTCTTCATGTCTTCAGCGAACACGTCCGTGCAAATAAGCCCCTGACGTCTTTTTAAAGGTTGTAGCCCTTTCTCTTAGCTTTCCATAACATCTTGAATCATCTTAATATCAATTTTGTAGAGAAAGTTGTGGCCAAAATACTAAATCGATCTGCGCTGAAAAATCGTTGATGCGCTTGACGTTTTTGAACGCAATCTCTTGTTCTTCGATCGTCAATGCTTCCTTTCGACCCATGATTAACTAACATGACTCTAGACTCAATATACTTGGCCTATAACATCAACTTGGCCACTAAAATGACTCAAAAGAATGGAAATTAATATCTAATCTATGACAAACAAATACAAGAACTCAAGAGCTCAATTACATAGTCTTCAAGAACTCGAGATAGCTTGCATTTGGTGTTGCCCGGATCCTTCGTGATTGGATTCTCATCAATTCCTTTTGAAAAGTAATAGTTTTCCTCATAAAACGTATCGGTAGTTCCCAATAAAAGTATTAGTCTTTCCCCAAAAGTATCAAAAGTAGTCATCTTGAAAAGTATTTGGTAGCAAGACCTAATAATATTACTTTTCCTTCCGAAAAGTATTAGTAGTCCTCCTAAAATGTATTAGCAACTCTCCTAAAATGTATTAGCACCGCCGATTGATGTGGTATTTGTACTTGTGCGGTGTTGGTGGGGGCCGACGGGTCGAATATTTGGATCTGTTAGACTGCCTCGACAGAGACAACCTTTCGAAAATATACTATTCTCTCACTTTCAAAAAATATACTATTCACAAAAAAAAACTAATCATTATAACACATTCTCCCATAAATTTTACTATTCACTCACTCACATATTTTCAACTACCAATGTTATCCGATCATTATTTTACTATATTTAAATAAAATCAACTTTCATCATTACTTTTTCATCTCACATCCAATCACACTCTCAAAATTTATCTTTTTTCTTGTACAATTTTTTTACCACTATTCTCTAGTAAAATGGAAATTTTCAAAATAAAAGTATATCTAAGTGCGCCCTTATTGTTCAACATATCTCGTCTTTGGAACAAATTGCTTATATTTTCACCAAATCGTTGAGTTTGCAATATTCTTCTCTCGTCTTAGAAACAAATTACATGTTGTTTCTAAGACCTCGCTTGAAATATAGTCTGTTCATCCAAAAAAATTGATTCTCTTGCTATGATAACTAGTTGTTTTGATTATTTTTTTAGTTAATATTAAATAATCTGAAATTTAATAAATAATTAAATAAATAAGCATATATATCTGAGCTAATAAACAAGCATATATATAGGAATTAGATCAAATGAGTCCAGATCAGGACTATTAATCTATTGTTTGAGTAGTTAAGATTTATTCTGTTGTTTTTTTATTTTTAGACATTTTAATTGTTAGTTTAAAGGGTAATTAAGTAAAATCATAATTAGTTAGATAAGTCAAAGGTTTGATTTGGTAATTTAATAACCCATGTTTAATGGCAATCCCTATTTTTTTGGCTTCCAATTGATTTACCCAGATTTTTTGTCCCCTAATTTTTAGTTTTCACTTTGTCTCTTTTTTTCATTTTTCGAGGGTTTTTTGAGGTTTTTCTTCTCCCGTTTCCCCCCTAATCGTGAAGGATTTTATCTCCCCAAATTGAGGTTTCTCCCATCTCTCCTAAAGTGACTGATTCTCTCCCAACTGATATCTCGACACCGTTTCTTTCCCATTTTCAGAGGTTTTTTGCACCCATTTCTATCCCAATCGAAGTCTGAGACTCTTCTTTCCGACGATTGGAACCGACATATTTCACTTGGATAGGTATGTGTTGTCTTGCTTCTTCAATTTTTTTCAATTTTTAACTCTATTTTTTAACCCTATTTTTCAGAGATATGTGGTGTATTATGCTTTAATTTGTTTTGATTTTTAACCTAGTTTTTGATGGGTATTCGAACACTTAGGTTTTGCATCGATTTTGCATTTTTGCTACTAGGGGTTTCTAGAATTTTGATTTAATTTCCGAAATTGTGGGTATTTTCTTTCTACTTCAATAATTGGTGATTATTTTCTATTGCAAAACTGAAAATCCAAGAATATTAAAACCACAACAAACAATGTTTACTGTTGTTTTGGTGTTTTGGTGTATAACTTGTTTTGATAATTTTTGGAATAGCTATTACTTCAGTAGTACTGTTTTTTGCTTCCTTAGTTCATCTTTGTTGCTTGTTGTACATAAAAGTTGTTTTTAATTGTTCATGTTTCGTGCTTTTAATGGTTCCATAATTGATCGTGTTTTGATAATATTTGCAAACTGCCACAATCAGAATAATTTACATTATCACATTGTAAACATTTGAAAGTAGATTTTGGATTCTATCATAATGGAAAAATTGTGCATGATCTGGATGTCTGTTGTATATAAAATGGTTTAATACATGTTTATCGCTTTCATTGTGTATTATTTGATGTTGGGTTTCTCAATTTTATATGAAGTTGCTTATATGAAATTTGGATTGCATTCTTAGAAATTGGATTTATGCCATGATTTTTGCTTTCATGGTATATTTTGACGTTGTGTGTATTTTAATTTTTTTTCGGTTTTTCGGATGTTTTTAAAAGTTTTAATTGGAATGGCAAAAGTGTAGGTCCCAAGGGTGTAAGTGTAAGGTTTAGAAGGGGGTTGAATAAACCTTACCAAATTTTCGATTTAGTCCTTTTAAATATACTGAGTTGATACTACATTTGTGTCCATGATGGACAAATCAATCTAGTTACTCAAGAGAGTTAATCTTTCAATGAGACTCAATCGAGCCGTTGATGGAATAACTCAATTGTTGGCTATAAATTAACTCAACTGTGGTTTTGTTTACAAAGGAAGACTTAACACCCTTAAGTTTGATTAGGCAAGAGTTTAGTGCTTGGTTTAGTACTTATAAATTATCAAGTGGATAGCAAATTTATCAAACAGATATAAGCGTTAAAAATGCAGGAATTAAAGTCTTTGAAATGTAAATGACACAATGAAATTTTTATAGAGGTTCAAGATGGGGTAATTCTTCTACTCCTCTCTTCTCCAACTCTGAAGGAATCCACTAGGTAATGATCGATACAAAATGGTAATACAGTCCAGATACAAGTCTTGATCACACGGTGACTTGATCCTTTGGGACTCGGGCCTCGAGACGCCTTGATCACTCACCTGGCTTCTCGTGACGACTCGCCTTCTTCACAGGCAACGCTTTGCTTTGCTACTACTCTGACTCACTTGCTCAAGCTCTTTGGATTTGATCACGAAGCCCTCCAAAAGCTTAAGACTTGGTTCGACCTTGAACCTTCCTACAATCCTTCGTGGAATGTAGACCCCTTTTCTTCAAAAGTTTCCTCTTCAACTCGATTGAAGTTATCTTTCCTTCACAGTGAGTGTTGGATTGATGTGCTTCGTAGTGTAGGCTTGAGGATTAATCTTGAATGATTTGAGAGTATTTCGGTTACAATTTAATTGATTTCTTGAATGTTCGTGGTTCGGTCTACTTCTCTCGTGAGTCATTCCTCGCCTTTTATAGTGATCTTTCAAAAATTTGCCCGTTGAAGAGATAGGCTTATTTTTGAAAGTCACTTGCGATCGTTGGCTTGTCTTGTTGCGATCCTTGGAATTGCCATTTCCTCGTATGAATTGTTCTTTCACCTTTTCGTAGTTCGACACGG
This sequence comes from Rehmannia glutinosa, assembly GCA_016081115.2. Lineage (NCBI taxonomy): Eukaryota > Viridiplantae > Streptophyta > Magnoliopsida > Lamiales > Orobanchaceae > Rehmannia > Rehmannia glutinosa. Next base: position 53,661 of record JABTTQ020000711.1, read on the forward strand.
TGTAGTGCTTCCCATTGGTTCATTCCTTTTGCACGCTTCGGGATCGAGCACTCCAAGAAAGGTGGTATGGAGATATTACTTGTTTAAGTAAATCTCTTGATTTCGGCAACGGATCTTTTACGATTATCTCAACTTGACCGCATTTCCTTGCTTTCCCAGGTGACTTAGAGTCGACTTCCAATCATGGACGACTCTTGTCACTTCAACTTGAGATTTGGCTTTTCTTGAGTTGACTTGATCGATACTCCACTCACCGTGCATCTCACCGCTTCTTCTTGATAGAGTTCTCGTCTACTCTTCTTTGCCATACTCAATTTGTCTCACAAATGAGTCTTCCTTCTAGTCTTGATTGTCTTCTTGCATGTTAGGGCGTAGGCGACTTAACTCGCCTTTGGCCACTCTATTTATTACAATGCATTTTACAACAAGAATGGGGTGCCAACTTTCTATTCTAAGTTTTACATGGCATTCATCAAAATCTTAAACAATAAATTTCCTAACAATTTCCCCTTTTTGATGATGCCAAAACTTAAACCATTCAAAAATGCAAACAAAGAAAGATACATACAGATAGTGTATTGACATAGAATGTATGCGCAGAATCAATCTTTCTATTGATCATATCATTCTTGTTCTTTTACACAATGTTTACAAGATGTATCGAGCACATATTTGTCTCGTAAAAATAAAGAATTTATAGCTTTATTACGTAAGACTTACATTGTATGTATTTACATAATAAAATACACGAAGGGGTGGACAAAGAACACTTCATCTCCTTCATTGTCTCCTTCTTTCATCTTGTTCAAGATCTTCTTCTCTCTTCTTCTCTTTTTCTCATCGTCACCGCTTCTTTTTCTTTTCATATGCCTTCCCGGCGCCTTCATCTCTTCTTAACCTTTCTGTCTTTCCTCCCATAGCCGAGTTTGTCTCTTGTTTTCTTCTTCTAGCCTTTTTGCATACTCAAGCGTTACTTTTAGCCACTTGCAAATTTGCTACTTGGTCAAGCCCAGCCCAAGAGATCCCTCCTTTCTTTCCCGGATCTACGTATTCAATGTTTTTGGGCAGAGGCCTAGGTCCAAGCTTCTTCCTCCACTCATCGCTTCTTCCTCTACCTCCGGGCGATATCTTTGTCGGGTCTTTTCTTTCCAAATGAGTGACTAGCAGAGTGATCGCCAGAGTCCACTTTCGTCGCGCCTTCTTCACATATCGTGAGACCTTTTTCCCAAGACAAGTCCCAAGCTTGAGCCATAGACATATTTGCAAAGTATCCTTGATTCGAGCGTTTTGAATTCATCAACTCGATCGTGGCTCTGTCCGACATCCGAGATGGCATAAGTGTCTCTCGTCTCTTGGAATGCCTCCATGTTCTTTCAAGATGTTCATAACCGGGCATCCATTCTTCCTTCCACTTCTTTCATCCCTCGCTTCAATTGTTTTTCTCTTATCGGCCATGGATATAGCAGAGTGTTGGAGTGGCGAGTCATTGGGAGTTTGTCTGCGATAATGTCACCATTTGTGACAGACCTTGTTGGGGGTTTGTGCAATCATCAAGGTCACATCCGCCGATCCTTCCCCTCAACAAGCTTTCCTTTCTTTTGTTTCAACATTTCCTCGCTTGATTTTCCCTTCGCATTTGCTCCTTCCTTCTCGCCTTGATTTCTTTAGCGCGCTTAAGGTATTCCTCTTCCCCTTTTTGGCATCATCAAAGGATAGAGGAACCCTGTGGAACATCGCAAAGGTGAAGTCGAGCTCGCGATAGTCAAGTTCGCTTCAAGTCTGCGTTGTATGCAAAGACGGAATTCGGATCGAGTAGCGTTGGACTCTCACAAATCGCTTCATCTCGGCCATGAGTAGGTGAATTTTCTAGTCATGTGTTCTTCCATGCATGTGCGCTTCATGCATGTGCTCAATATGTTCTCTCGCCTTCGTTTTTGCATCGGCATTTTCAGACTCTCCATACCAAAGAGACTTGTTGAACAATGTCCTCCAAGAATCTAACTTGTTCCACACGCATTGTTTGTTGTTGCCACCATTCCCTTATTCTCGATCAAGTTATGCCTCTCAAGTCGGGCCGTAAGGTTGGCATCTCTATTGTCCATCGCATGTCCAAAGAGGCTTGATGCCTCTCCATCCGCTCAATCTCGGCAAATAGTGCCTTGAACACCTCTCGAACTTGATTGATTCTTCCGATTGCGGTGATGGCCATACAAACATCAAAGTCATAAGCGGTTGGAACAATGGTACCGATGAGAAAACGGAGCTGGTCGTGATAGCGCGCGCTTCATTCATTCTCGACTCTTCATGGAGGTCGGGTACCTCCAAGGAGAAAGGAAAAGATTCTATAAAAGATTCATCACCGCCACCGGGATTTGTTCGATGATGAGCGGTGTGCGTGAAGTTCTTTTAGGAATCGACCTGCTGCAGCCTTGAGGAGCCCGCACAGTGGATTCTCGGTTGGTGGGTTTTGTTGTGAAGTGGACCCACTTTGCCGAGCCTCACTGTCTCAATAGCTTCGTTGGTCTCGGTGATTTTTCCATTTGAGTAGACCGGTCCTCGGCCTTATCGAAGCGTCATCGGACGATGATGAGATTTCCATTGGTGGCTCATCATCAAAGTTAAAGGTTTGACGAGTAGTCTTGGGATCGACTTGCTCGTGCTTGGAACATCCGCACTGAGTCTTTTGGATTTGTCACGGGGATGACTCGAACTTCTTCTTCGCCTTTCCGATCCTAGAAAGGTTACATCGGGATTATCCTGGGAATCATGAAGTGCGCTTATCTCCTTCTCGGATGGGTCGATGATAGCAGGAGGGATGTTCTCTACTTCAGCTTTTCTTTACCCCGGAAGTCTCAACCTCCCGTGGCCTTCATTACCTCCAGCAGTCTCTCTTGCAGCCGAGGCCTTGGTCCTCCCTTTCGACAAATGTGTCACTGCCTTAGGGTCTTCTACGGTGGCATCCATTGAGTCTCAACCCCATGGATTGCACTTTCATCGCCCAGTGTTAACTCCCAGGGCTTTTCTTTCTCAGTGCCTCGATCGCATCGCCAGCGCGTCATTAGCCTTCAGAGAGCGGTTGGCACCTCGGTGAGACAGTCTCAATCGTCCGAGCTTCGTTGATGGCAACTTGTTGTTCTTCTTGTGTGTGTATTTTCTCTACTTCGCCTCCTTGATTCGTTGTAGGAGTCACTGCAAGATCCTCCGACCTTGCCGCAGTGGAGGGAGTTTCCTCACTCGGGGCGCACCACCGAGTGACTTGGAATGGGGTCACTCATCTCCAAACTCCCACTGTTTCTATTGAATGTTCAGTAGTCAAAGGTGGTAACACACCTTCAATAGGGGTTGGCTCGATCGGGGTCCCCATTCTCCCGGTTTCATCGCCAAGTCCCTTATTGCCTTCTTCCGAGTGAGTGGGGAAGTGGTGGCAGAATAACAACGGTGGCGATTTGTGAACCACTCCCATTGGATCGATTTCACTATGTTCGAGGACTCTCCTGGTCCCTCCATCAATCTTTGCTCGTGAAGGATTCTCGATTCGTGCAATGCTTGCCGCATTTGCAACTCTTATGTGGCAAAGAAAGATTCTCCCGATCCTCATCAGCCAGAGAAGACATCAAGGAGAGGATGTGTGTGTTCGGGTGCCGGAGATAGAGCGCGAGATGCTTGTCTTCTCACGTGCCTCGCCTTCCTCTCGCTTGTCTTTCCTTCTCCTTATCCTTGAAGATCTGCAGGATGTCTCAGGTGCAGCGATTGTCTTCATCGATCTTTTTGGAGCACAGTGGTTAGTCCAAGGAAATTCAACAGTTCTTCTTCTTCTTCTATAAATTCGGGCCGTTGGAACTGTTTCCTCGACTTACTCAACTTCCATTTCTCCACTCACGCAGACGATTTTGGATGTCCGGGTAAGGTGGAGATAGGATCATTACATCACTATCCGCTCTAGCACTTTCTTTCTTGTGTTTGTTTGTGTGAACTAATGGTGTGTCTTGTTGCCTCGCTGATCGCCTTCACAGATTTGGTCAAGTTTCATCAACTACATCCGAGACTCTACTTCTCCAAAGATCTCAGATTCGCTTCCTCGGTGAGTGGTCGACTCAGTAGGTTTCTCAAGCTCGAGTGCTTGATGATTCTTATTCGCTCTCTGGTTTGTACCAGGGATTTCAGTTCGAGACGGTGTCCTCTCGAGTCTTGTGCGGCGGGGCGGGGCCGGTGTGTTTGCTTCTCGAGGAGCCGCCGTCTTGGCTTTGTCAGTTCTCCTCTTTTTGACGATCGGAGAAGGTATTTTTGAGTCCTTCTCGACCGCTGCTGCAGGGGCGGAGACACGGCCGCAGGGGCGGTGACTCACGCTGCAGCGGGAGGAGCATGTTTGGCTTTCTTTCGCAGGGGCAAAAGATTCTTCCGAGCACTGCAGGGGCGCCTTTCTTCTTGGGTGGGGAGGAACAGGTTGTATCTTGAGTGGTCAATCGATTCCCCTCACTAGTGTCGCCTCTCTTGGCGTAGGCTCTCTTCTCAGTGCGCCGAGAGAGGTTTGCTCGAACATCCTCTTGTTAACATGGAATGCCTTCCCATGTCTAAGAGACTCCTTTCACCTCCATCACCGCCAATCACTAGGCCATATCCTAGGGATCCTCCAAATGTGCCATCTTCCTTGAAGGATTTGTTCCCCACGTTCGCAAAGTCATGTAGACAAAACTCAAATTTATTTATCTTCTTTTTGCGATGATTGCAGCCATTACAATCGGCTTTGCCTTTTGATGATTGGTCAAAGCCGCCAAATTTGATGTCAATACATTTGGCAACTATGTCCAATAGCTTGTGATAATCCTCCTTCAAGATCTCTTGTTTGTCTTTGGTATACTATTTTATCAAAGATAGTCGGGCTTGGCTATTTCTTTCCAAGCCTCGGCCAGGTTTACATCGCCTTCTTTAATCTCTCGATGCTCTTCCGCCGGTAGTGAGCAATGTTCACCAAATCCTCGCGAGAGATAGTCACCGCTTTCCGTGAACAGATGACTTGATTCCTTCATCGTGAATCTCAAAGCATTCACGAGAATTGTGCGACCTCCTCCACATAGGTCATCGGATATTCTAACGTCAGAAACGGTTTCAACCAGGACGTTTCCAACTTCTCAGCGATTTTCTTCACTAGGGTGTCGTCGGACCCCTGTTTCACCATTCCGTCGAAATCCACAGTAGACCCGGTGTGGATTTGCTTTCCTAGTTTGACAAAGTCGTAGGTTGGAGCCATTTTTCAGGATTTTATCAAAGAAAAACTTGGAGATTGACTTGGAGATAGATAGGGCTTCGAGAGTATATTTGCCTTTGCTTTTGAGAGAAAGAGATGAACAGTTTTAGAAGTGTGAGAGAGAAACGGACGAAAATGGTTTAAATATGGTTTATGAAAGGACGTGCGGGTGGTTTTTGAAATGTGATCGAAATCAATGGCTTAGATTTTGCACGCCTATTAAGCATTTAATGTCTCGTATTTAATGCGGCAGCATTTATATCCAATCATAAGCTTGGTGTGCAGCTTTATGTCTGTACACATCATCATTATGCCGACGTATTCCTTAAAACATTCCCGCTTAGTCAAAACGATGCGTTTTTGTCACTTTGCTCATAAGTTACTCAACTTATCCCTTAGCCGATTTAACTCTACTTCTCACAGCTTCTCTTAGTGACTCACCTATCAATCGATTTCGGTGTAGTTTGTCTTTCCAATACGGTGATTTTATCGATTTATGATTTCAGCTCTTTTTCACCCCTTTTTCTCGTTCCATTTCTTTTCTTTGATTCTTCCGAGTATCACTTAGTTCAATTAACCCCAACTCATGTTTGAGTTCTTCAAATCTTGTCTCACATAATGGTTTTGTGAAGATGTCGCCTAGTTGTTTATCGGTTGAGATATATTCCAGGATGATGTCCTTCTTTTCAACATGATCTCTTATGAAGTGATATCCGACATCAATATGCTTTGTTCTTGAGTGCAACACAGATTTTGAGTGATTGCATTGCACTTGTGTTATCACACATGATTGGAATTTCCTTTTCCTCAACTTCATAGTCTCTCATTCTTTGTCTCATCCATAGGACTTGGGCACAATTTGCCATGCAGCCTATGTATTCCGCCAATTTGTAGAGGTGGCTATTGAGTTTTGCTTCTTGCTAAACCAGAAATCACTGTTTCCTAAAGCATTTGACATGTGCCTCAAGTGCTCTTCCGCCCACTCTGCATCCAAGATAGTCGAATCAATAGCCAATTAGCTTGAATCCACCTTCCTTTGGATACCATAAGCCAACTTCGCTTCCTTTCAAGTATCTCAATATTCTCTTAGTCTTTGTCATATGGCTCTCTTTTGGAGCAGATTGAAATCTCGCACATACACCTACAAAGAAAGGTGATGTCTAGCCACGCTTGCCGTGAGATAGAGCAATGATCCAATAAGTGCTCAGATCTTGTTTGATCTACAGGCTTGCCATCCGCATCCATGTCCATTTTGATCGATGTATTCATTGGTATTTTTACGTAAGACTTCTCCTCTATACCAAACTTCTTCATTAAATCTCGTGTATTTTGTTTGACTTATGAAGGTTCCATCCTTCACTGTTTCACTTGGAGTCCAAGGAAGAATGTCACTCTCCCATCATGCTCATTTCAAATTTACTTTGCATGAGGTTTGAAAACTTTTCACACATGACTCTTTGTTTGTGGATCCAAAAATGATGTCATCCACATATATTTGAACAAGCAAAGATACTCTTTTTGTCTTGAATTCGAAAAGTGTTCTATCTACTTTTCCTTTTGTGAATCCATTTTCGATTAGGAATTGTGACAAGGTATCATACCATGCTCGGGGTGCCTGTTTCAATCCATACAAGGCTTTCTTGAGTTTGTATACCTTATCTCCAAGAGTCTTCCGCTCAAATCCTCGGAGGTTGTTCAACATACACTTTTTCTTCCAACAAACCATTTAGGAATGCACTTTTTACATCCATCGATATACAATGAAATCCTTGTGAGTCGCATAGGCAAGAAACATCCGTATAGCTTCCAATCTTGCTACGAGGGGCAAATGTTTCATCAAAATCTATCCCTTCTTCTTGGCAATATCCTTTGGCTACTAGTCTTACTTTGTTTCTTACCACGTAACCTTCCTCGTTCATCTTATTTCAACACCCACTTGGTGCCAATAACATTTTGATGTATGGGTCTTTGCACTAATTCCCATACTTTATTTCTTTCAAACCGATTGACTCTTCTTGCATAGCTTGAATCCAATGTGTGTCGTCTAATGCTTGTGACACGTCTTTGGGCTCTATTTTCGAGATGAAGCATGTGAACATAGCTTCTTGTTGAATTCTCTGGATCTTGTTTTGACACCTTCTCTTATATCTCCAATGACAAGTTCGTGGATGGTCTCTCACCATCTTACATCGGTTGGAGTAAGTTAGCCGATTGATCGACGACGGTTTGTGTTCTTTGGGTCACTCTCTTGTAATCACTTAGCCGCAAATTTTCCATTTGTTTTTGAGATTCACTATCTCATCTTCTTCTTCAATTGATAATTCTAGCTTGACTTCAAAGATAGGGACTCTTCGTATGGTTGGATGATTCAATTTTATCATTGACTCTTCAATGTTTCCTCCATTTACATTTGGCTCATCAAATACCACATGAATGGATTCTTCTCGCAACCATAGTCCTTTTGTTGAGTATCCTGTAGGCTTTGCTTTCACCGTTGAGTATCCTAAGAAGATACCTTCATCGCCTTTAGCATCAAAAGCCTTTAGATTGTCTTTGCCATTGTTGTGGATGAAGCATTTGCATCCAAATATTCTCAAATATGCAACATTTGGTTTTCTTCCACCCGGATCTCATAGGGAGTCTTTGTCATTGTCTATTTATCATGCATCTGTTTTGAGTGTAGCAGTCGTGTTGATTGCTTGACCCCAAAATATTTTTGGTAACCCCGCTTTACCTAACATGATCCTTCCGCTTCTTTGAGGGTTCTATTCCTCCTTTCGCAACTCCATTCTGCTGGAGTCCTTGTTGCGATAGTTCATGACCAATACCATTCTCAATGCACATCGAGTTATTATTCCATTGACAAACTCGGTTCCTGTCTCGATCTTATTTTGATAATGGATTGACTCTTCTCATTTTGAATCCTCTTCATCAATTTGTGGTAGTTTTTGTAGAGTTTCTTTCTTCTTACACATGAATAATGTCCATGTATATCTTGAGTAATCATCTACTACCACCAAGGTGTATTTCTTTCCACTTATCTTTGTTTGGTTCCATCGGGCCAAATAGATCCATATGAAGCAGATGCAATTTTCTTGTTGAAGATGGGCATGTCTTTTCTTTCAATGATGACTTGATTTGTTTTTCCTTCGACATGCATCACATATACTCTCCTTCTTGTATCTCGAGTCCGAAGTCCGTCCACAAGACTACTTCTTGCAAGCTTGTTGATCGTTTTGAAATTTAGGTGACTCGTTTTTTTTTTTGTGCCACACAACCAACTTGATTCATTTGTGCTTTTGCTAGTAGAGAGTCTTTGGGTGTTGCGATTTGCCCAATCCACGACATACATATTCTTCTACGTCTACATCCTTGCAAAGACAACTTCATTTGATTCAATATCTTTGATTTGGCATACACCCATGTTGAATCCAACATTGTAGCCCTTGTCATAGAGTTGATCGATGCTCGATAAGTTGAAGTTGAGTCCTTCAACATATGCAACATCCGTGATTTCTAATCCATTCCTCTTTATGGATCCAATGCCTCTTATTTCACCAGGAGCTTCATTTCCTCCAAATATGACTTTTGCTCCTTTAACTTCCTTGAATTTTGACAGATTTTTCTTATTTCTGTCATATGTCCGGGAATGTGACCACTATCCATGTACCAGGTTCCTTGGCACTCACTGTTCTTGAACCTCGCAATCAAGGAAATTAAGTTTTAGGTACCCATACTTGTCTGGGTCCCGAGGGGTTAGAATTATAAGATGATCCAACCAACCTATAGCCAAATGATTTGACTCTAAGGGGTTGCCATCTATCGTGCCATAATCATAATTAATCCTGGCAAATTGCTTGGGGATTCTAGGTTCATACAAATTGTCTCTTTTGTCGTATGCCCGCATATGTGTTTTAGCAATTGCCTTTCTTGGGTAATTGTGGTGTCTTTGAGTGTAGTGCCTAGTGCATATGTGTCTTTGAAAGCTTTTATACTTTTGGAATGGCCTTTCTTTGAGTTCTAGGCCTTTGCCATTTCGGGGCTTATATTCCATAAGTCTATGCCGATAGTTTACATTATTCCAATCAGCTTGGCTTGGATACTTTCTACCATTCCCATCATATGTATTTCTTTTATGGATTTTCTGGGGTTTTGGTAGCTCGCTTCTTCTTTTAGAGTATTTTTTGTTTGGAGTTTGCTTGAGGGACTGGTGAATCTCTTCTCACTGCCCTTTCAGCCGCACTCAATCGGTCGCTTTTCCTTTTCCTTTATAACCAAGGCCGGTTGCTTTGCTTGTTATTGTGCTTTGGAGTGAATGTGTGTGCAACATTTAGAGTTTTGGATTTTTCGGACTCTTCATGGCTTGAAGATCCTTTTTCCAAAATTACTTTTGAGGTTTGACATGGCACGAGGAATTAAATCCTAAGCCTGTCTTGTCTCCACATTCTCTTTGACTCATAATAAGATCATCCAATGATTTAGATGCCTTAGTGAATGAGGCAATAACATTTTTGAGGTCATTCTCCTCTTTTCTATAGCAGCAATTTCTGCTATTAATTTAGCATTTTCAATTTTTAAACTTTCATTTCTCAACAAACTTATTTGATTTAGAGTACTCGGCTCCTTAGTCACTTTGAGTTTTGACTCTTGAGTATTTTGTTTTCCTCATTCAATAGTGTGTGTGAGGATTTAATGTGTTCAAAATCTTTCATCATTTTGCCTAATGAATCATAAAGATCGAGTGGGTGATGAAGTGTGTGTGTCACGCGATCACTATCACTAGAGTTTGAGTTTGATGAGTTAGAGTGTACCTCATCTTCTTGGGAGTTGATCTTGTTCCTTGGCCATCAAGCGGATCAGGGCTTTTTCTTGAGTTACTTGAGTAGTCGCCTTCACCGCTCTCAATCAACTTTTTCTCTTGACTTGGCTGTTTTTGGCCAGATCTCTGCGCAGCCCATCATTGCTTTTTTTCCTTTCTTGTCTTCTTTCTCTCAAGACCTTCCTTTCTTCTTCATCCTCGTATTTGTTGACTACAGGATATGGACGATCAATGGCATAGTGACCTAGTTGTCTCTGAGTTCAAAGATAGATATTCAACCTTTTGATCACTCTTTCCATTCTTGGATTGTCACCTTTGATACTCAACTTTTTGATGAACTGTTCTCTTGGTTGGCCTATCTTCCTTGATTTGGAGGAGCCGAGTGTCTTCGGAAGATTCACCATTTCCTCTCTTGTAGTTCTTATTAAAGAACTTGTTGAATCTTTTAACCATCGGGCTATTTCTTCGGGTCAATGACTTCTTTGACCTCGCTCTCTTCCCATCTTTAACAATTAGAGCAAATTGTTTTGGGTACAAATTGTCTCTTCCTGGTCTTTTCTTCTCACTCAAACTCGTAGGCTTTGAGGTCCGAGAATAATTCATGGTTGGATGTCTTTGATAGGTCCATGGAATGTCTCAAAGTGCCATGACCTTCATTTCCCATTCAAATTGGAAGACTTTTAGGATCTTCATACACATTTCTTCTGTGTATATTCCTTTCCAAGTGCATGACTCATTTGTGATTTCTCCGATACCACTTGTAGGTCCCAAGGGTGTAAGTGTAAGGTTTAGAAGGGGTTGAATAAACCTTACCAAATTTTCGATTTAGTCCTTTTAAATATACAGAGTTGATACTCTACGTTGTGTCCTTGATGGACAAATCAATCTAGTTACTCAAGAGAGTTAATCTCTCAAGACTCAACCGAGTTGTTGATGGAATAACTCGAGTTGTTGGCTATAAATTAACTCAATTGTGGTTTTGTTTAAAGCGGAAGACTTAACACTCTTAAGTTTGATTAGGCAAGAGTTTAGTGCTTGGTTTATTACTTATAAATTATCAAGTGGATAGCAAATTTATCGTGAGATATAAGCGAGTTAAAAATGCAGGAATTAAAGTCTTTGAAATGTAAATGACACAATGAAATTTTTATAGAGGTTCGAAGATGGGGTAATTCTTCTACTCCTCTCTTCTCCAACATGGAGGAATCCACTAGGTAATGATCAAGTATACAAAGTGGTAGAGTCCGGATACAAGTCTTGATCACACATCCGACTTGATCCTTTGGGACTCGATCCGGAGAAGCCTTGATCACTCAAATGGCTTCTCGTGACGACTCGCCTTCTTCCAGGCGTTTTGCTTTGCTACTACAGCTCACTTGCTCAAGCTCTTTGGATTTGATCACGAAGCCCTCCAAAAGCTTAAGACTTGGTTCGACCTTGAACCTTCCTACAATCCTTCGTGGAATGTAGACCCTTTTCTTCAAAAGTTTCCTCTTCAACTGATTGAAGTTCTCTTTCCTTCACAGGTGAGTGTTGGATTGATGTACTTCGTAGTGTAGCTTGAGGATTAATCTTGAATGATTTGAAAGTATTTCCGGTTACACTTTTTGATTGATTTCTTGAATGTTCGTGGTTGAGGTAACCTTCTCTCGAGTCATTCCTCGGCCTTTTATAGTGATTTTACAAAAATTTGCCCGTTGAAGAGATAGCTTATTTTTGAAAGTCATTTGCGATCGTTGGCTTGTCTTGTTGCGATCCTTGGAATTGCCATTTCCTCGTATGAATTGTTCTTTCACCTTTTGAGTTCGACACGGTGTAGTGCTTCCCATTCGTTCATTCCTTTTGCACGCTTCGGGATCGAGCACTCCAAGAAAGGTGGTATGGAGATATTACTTGTTTATGTAAATCTCTTGATTTCTCGTGGCAACGGATCTTTTTGATTATCTCGACTTGATCGCATTTCCTTGCTTTCCCCGGTGACTTAGAGTCACTTCCAATCATTGACGACTTTTCCGTCACTTCAACTTGAGATTTGGCTTTTCTTGAGTTGACCGATACTCCACTCGATTGCATCTCACCGCTTCTTGATGAGAGTTCTCGTCTACTCTTCTTTGCCATACTCACTGTCTCACAAATGAGTCTTCCTTCTAGTCTTGATTGTCTTCTTGCATGTTAGGCGTGGTGACTTAACTCACTTGCAGCACTCTATTTATTACAATGCATTTTACAACAAGAATGGGGTGCCAACTTTCTATTCTAAGTTTTACATGGCATTCATCAAAATCTTAAACAATAAATTTCCTAACAAAAAGGTAGCCGAGTAAAAGGAATGTTGTATTGAGTATTGAGGAATACAAGGGGAGGATCACATTGATGTTGGGAGGGGAAAGGTGTTTTTATTGTACACAAATATTGGCCTTTAATAGTATATGGAGTTGTGATTGCTTCCTTGTTAATAAATGTATGCTTTTAAAGACATTTTTTTTTTTTTGCTTTCATGGTACATAGTATATGTTTTACTTTTTTAGAATAGTTATTATTTCAATTAGTACTATTTTTATGCTTCAATAGGTCATTTTTCTTGCTTTAGTAGTATATGAAGATTTCTTCCTTATTAATAGATATATGCTTTCATAGTACCTTTATTTTGCCTTCATGGTACATAATATATGTTTTTTGCTTTTTTGGAGTAGTTATTACTTCAGTAGTTCTGTTTTTATGCGTCAGTATGTCATTTTATTTAAGGGATAAATTTGCAAGCATAATGTACAAAATAATGAGAATATAAAATTAAAATGGCATTACAATTATAAGCCAAAAAGCAAAATTAATATGCTTAAAAAGCAGTTTTGTAAAATTGAAGTAGCAACTTAAAAATATTGGTGAATAAAATTAGTTAGCAATTAAAAATTATTAATGAAGCGAAAAACCAATACTAACGAAGCAATAAATCATTACTTTGTTGCAATAATTTATAAAGTTGCAATGAATTATAAAGTTGCAATAAATTAAATGAAAGATAGATGAAGCGAAAAAACAATAGTAAGGAAGCATAAAATTATTACTAATATTGTTGCAAAAAATCAATACTAAGTAAGCAGAAAATCAGTACTATCGTTTTGGATGAAGAACCGTGAATGGCTAGAGGTGAGAGAAATCACAAATCTTTTCCATATCCAATATTATAACCTTCCATAAATAAAATCAGCATTTTTTTCGGTTTTGACTTTTATTACCTTAATGAATAACTAACGAAGCAGAAAATCATTACTATCATTGTAAAAACCAATGAGTAGGTCTCTTGTAGACCGTCTTACGGATCTTATTCCGTAAGACGGATCCCCACCCGCGCCCCACCCCAACGCCCACCCCACGGCCCACCCCACCCCAACGCACATGCCCACACCCAGCCCGACCCGCGACCACGCCGCGCGCCTAGCCCAACGCCCCACCCCCGCGGCCCACCCCACCAGCACACTCTTATTTAAAAAAAAAAATTGCTCCAAATGCGGAATTGAACTCGCGACCTTAATAGACTTAAGGTGGTGTTCTACCACTACACCACTAGTACTCATTGTACAATTTTAGTATAATAATTTATATAAACTCATTTATAAATACGCTGTTAATTAAAAAATGAAAAATGCCTATAAATGTAAAGGCTAAGAATCGAACCCAAGTCTATTAAAAATGGATACTTATAAAAGTGTTACTTTAACTATATCATATTTATTTTTTATTTTTCCTCTTTTTGGTTCCTAGTTTGTAATCGTAATAAGAAATATGATACTTTATCTCAACAAACGGATACTTTTACTTATAAAAGTGTTACTTTAACTATATCATATTTATTTTTTATTTTTCCTTCTTTCCTTCATTTCTAATTTGTGACTATATTAAAAAAACATGATACTTTAAATCACGAAGGAAAAATAAATAAGACAGAGCTAAAGTAACACTTTTATGAGTAAAAGTATCCATTTTTTGAGATAAAGTATCATGTTTTTGTAAATAAATCACGAAGTATGAATTCAAGACAAATGACAAAAGAAAAATAAATATGACATAGTTAAAAGTACCACTTTTATGAGTAAAAGTATCCATTTTTTGAGATAAAGTATCACTTTTATGAATTCAAGATGTTGACAAAAGAAAAATAAATATGACAGAGTTAAAAGTACCACTTTTATGAGTAAAAGTATCTATTTTTTGAGATAAAGTATCATGTTTTTTTAATACGGTCACATATTTTAATATAAAAAAATCTTATTTTTGAATATATAAGAATTAAAGTGTCAATGTTCACCTTAAAAGTGTCATATTTCTTATCAAAAGTATCACTATTTTAATATAAAGCATCAATGTTTTTCCGAGAATTTAAAATTTTAAAATGTCATTGTCCATCATGAAAGTATCATATTTAATATCAAATGTATCACTATTTCCAGCATAAGTATCAGTTTTTCAATGTAAAAAACATTAGCTATGAGACTAGAATGAATACATCAAAAAATCTTATTTTTTGAATATGTAAAAATTAAAGTATCAATGTTCACCTTAAAAGTATCATATTTCTTACTCAAAAGTATCACTATTTTCGAATAAAGTATTATTTTTTATTCAGAGAATTTAAAATTTTAAAATGTCATTGTCCATCATAAAAGTATCATATTTAATATCAAATGTATCACTATTTCCAGCATAAGTATCAGTTTTTCAATGTAAAAAACATTAGCTATGAGACTAGAATGAGTATATCAAAAATTCTTATTTTTTGAATATGTAAAAATTAAAGTATCAATGTTCACCTTAAAAGTATCATATTTATTACTCAAAAGTATCACAATTTTCGGATAAAGTTTCACTTGGTATTCGTGAGAATTTAAATTTCTAAAATGAAGGGATGATAATGAAGTTTTATATCCATGGTTATATTCATGGTTATATTAAATATGCACAACAAGCACCATTGGTCCGGCAGTAGAATAACACCTCTCTTTCGCATGCACCGGGTTTAATTACCAAATTTGGTGCAAATTTCTTAATTTTTTGAGTAAGAGGATCCAACCATTGGGTGGGGGCGCGCCAACTTGGTCGAGTTGGGCCCGGGCGGGGCGGGTTGCAACTGGGTGGGCGGCCTAGTGTGCAAGTACTTGTATTAGATGCGAGTTTTTTTTTTTTATGTGGGCGGGTCGGGCGGGTGGGGATCCGTCTTACGGAATGGGATCCGTAAGACGGTCTTATACAAGTTTTTGCCAAAACCAATACTAAGGAAGCAAAAAATCATTACTCCGTGAATGGCTAGAGGTGAGAGAAATCACAAATCTTTTCCATATCCGAAATTGTAACCGTCTATAAATAATATCAGCATTTTTTCAGTTTTGACTATTATACCCTTAATGAATAATATTTATGGGAAAAATAGAGTAAAATTAATTTAATATCAGCCATAGATTGAAAGGGTCCAATGGATAAGATGTGAAGGTTAATCATATTAAAATTATAACAAATTCAAACATTACTTTTTTTTTTTTTTTTTTTTGGGGGGAGTTTCAGTAAAACAATCAACAAGAAAGTAGTTCTTTAATTATGTTCACACAGGTTCCTCGTCTGCAAAAAATGTGAAAAAAAGGGCAATTATATTTATGACTATAAAAATAAATGTTTACAATCTCTGGAGAAAAAATATCTCCTACAACGAAGATTAATTTCCTGAGTCTAGGGATGGATCCAGGAATTTTTTTAGAAAAGGGGCACAAAATAAATACAATTATAAACATAAAAAACAATTAGTTATGGCATACTTTTTTTTAATAGCCTAATTACTATATATAGCTTTTAAAAATAAATGATAAATAATTAGGGGAAAAATCTATAAGAAAACTACACATTGTTTTTAAAATTGCACATTTTGTTTTTCTAATAACCTAATTAAATATAAAGTTCAAAACTAAATAACAAAGAGTAAATAGAAGGAGTAGAAAAGGCCATGGGGGCATGTGCCCCCACACTAGGGAGTGTAGATCCGTCTATGCTGAGTCTTCTTTTAAAAATATGATTCAAGAGCAATGGGGAGGGAAGGGAACCTGGAATCCCTTCCCCCAATTTTAAAAATAAAAATAAAAAACAAAAAAATTGTACTAAAAAAATTATAAGAAAAATATTTTATTAAGATTTACATGATTTTTTTTTTTAGATTTTTATCTGACCCGTTCCTTTTTTATATTGGTCCACCCATATATTTTTCCTGATTCCGCTTGTTCATGGGCTTGAAACTTGTTCATTGTAAACACTTGGTCATAATAGCTGAAGTTTAGTTAATATGTTGTTTCACTTGTTTGCATAACACCAGGGTACTCCTTTATATGAGCAAAAGCTGGGATTTAAATGGGTTCAGTTTTTAGCATATTTAGGGTTGACCCATCTAATAAAGTATTAAACGTATAAAGCCCAAATTATTGGGCTTGCTTTTCTGACTCATCTGTAAAACCAATTCCTTTGGGCTAGTGAATGATTATTTATGGGAAAAGGACATAAATACCCCATTTTCCATACTCAATCCCCTGCATAATGTCTATATTTTCCATTGATTTTGGACAAAAATACCATTTTCCATTGAATTTGGACAAAAATACCCATTTTTTGGTGATTTTTGACAAAAATACTCATTTTCCGCTGATTTTTTTTGCGTTGGTTTCTTTTTTTTTGTTTCTTTGTTGTTTCAAACATGTTTGTTATTTCTTTGTTGTTTCATACATGTTTCATTTATATTTCCTATATGTTTCACTTAGCCAACTTTTCATTGAATCCTACTGATTTGCATAGAGAAAATCTCGGTTGTGGTATGCCACAATTGACAATGGGAAGAACATAGAAGTATACCAACTTTGAAATAACAAGAATCGATTCCAATGGATCGCACATTCAAGACTCCTAAACGAAATCTTAGAACAACAAATTCAATTCAGAAAATTTGAGCTTACTTGTCCATCATCGCCACGAGAAATGGACACGACTCCATTGTCGACCAAAAAATACTTTGTATTGACTTCCACATCGTAGAATTATTGAATGCATTAATCAGAAGCGGGAAAAACTTACTATTAACAACTTTGCTAGAGTACGTAAAATCTTTAGTTCAAGATTAGACATGCATACATCGAAATGAAGCAAAGATCAACATTTACAAGGATGACAAAAAAAATCAAGAAGAGTGTATGGGGAAAAAACTACACTATTTCTCTAAATTTAAAACCAATTTACTACAAATTTCTATCACATGATCCCCTGTTTCACAATTGTTTCTTACATGTTTCATTTATGTTTCTTACATGTTTCAACTGATTACATCATCATTAAGATTTACATAACAACAATTCTCTAAAATCATTACGAAGTGGAGGTAGAAACTCAATGTCGTTGTCATCGTCATCACCATTTTGCAGCTTCAACTTAGCATGATTGTAAAGCAGATGACTGAGCCTTGCTTGTTCATTCTCTATCTCAAACGCTTCGACGTCCATAGCCTTCCCACCAATAAAGTGCTCGGCATAACAAGCAACAAAAAATCACACATTCACTACAAAAGAAATAAAAAAGATACACAGTCATATAGATAACACAACAAATCAAAAACAATAAAAAGAATAAATAAATGGAAAATACATAAAACAACAAAAGAAACATAAAAGAAACATAAAAGAAACAACTTCAAAACAAAATCGAAACAAACGAAAAACTTCAAATCATAAAATAATAAAAGAACACGAAATATCATGCATCATCAACACATCTTCGAAATAAACCGCGCAATCCGCCTGTAAAACCATACACATCTTCGAAACCCCACCCACCCTCAGCATCTCCCTAATTTCTCTGCGTATTTTCTTATCGGGGTAAAAATCTAATAAATCCAAGTGCTTAAAGCGTTGTCATCCGAATTTCCGCTCAACAAGTCAATCACATTTCTGAAAAAATAAAACAAAATAACAAGAACAAAAATCAGAATTCCAAAAATATCATCCTTAACATCGCCGAATAAAGGAACAAAACTCTAAATAGATATATTCTTCCCAAAAGACATCAATTTGCCCATATATTGACCGAATATCCATCTCTCGGTGCTCACTCAAAAATCTCAGCGATTCCCCCTAAGCCACGAGTGTGATGGCGCCACACCTTCTTCGCAAACTTGCAGATGTTATCCTCAACATCTTGAGACGATATTTTGAGCCACTGGGGAGTTCGCTTGTAGGGGAGGGTCAAGCGGAGATACCCTTACCGCGGCTATGCCTACGACCCATGACGGTGGATCGAGTTGCGCGCAGCTCTGTGCTTGTGAAGTTCATTTCTCTTTGAAAACAAAGGCCGCAAAACTTAGCTCTTGGGAAAAAACCCGATAAGAAAAGTAAAAAGGTGGGTATATTTGGGAAGTTTAGGACCGGATGGGGTAGATTAGTGATAGGGTGGTATTTTTGTCTTTTTTTCAAAAATCGGGGTATTTTGTGGTATTTCCTCATTATTTATTCCGATAAAATTTTGGATCTATATATACACCATTTACTGTTAACTTTGAGATACAAGACCATAGAAAATATGGAGAGAGAAAAAAAAGGTGTTGAGAATCTCAAGTGTTATATATACAACCTTAATAGTGAATTGTACTAAAAAATTATTATTCCATATTTTTCTGCAGTGTCCAAGCCAATTTTCAACGTGTCCATCAACTCATCCCTTCTTCAAATGTGAAAAAAATCCTCCTACAATAATAATTAATAGTAATAGACAAGCAAAATATTCGTTATTGAAAATCCATACTCTTAAATAATGCATTTTCTTGAGTTATTAATATTGATTTTAAATCACTTAATTTGTCCTATATCATCAATAAAATAATTCTTAATGATACATACTAAGCTGAGATTCCTCGATTATCCTACTAAAGAAAACTTAGATAACAGCATTATCACGTAGAATTAGCAAGGTTTTAAAACAGTTCTAACCCTATATATTAATTCCAACTAATATAAATTCATGCATGGTTGATTCATGTTTGTAGTGACAAAGGGCATGGAGTGAATGTTTTTAGCAACTCAAAATTTCATTGTGATTTTCATTATACAACTTGTAGCATATGTTGGGGATTTATCACGTGCGATATTATATTCGAAATTAAATCAGAAAATTTACTTGCATTCTCGAAACGAAATTATAGAAAATGCGAGAAAATTAGACCGAGGCTAGAGTTCGACTCTATGTCTTTAAGATGAATTGTCCCACTACGGTGCCCACGGTTCAATAGCAAACGTCTCCCAAGATACAACGGTCTTCTCTTCTTTGTAGTAGCACTCCAAACAACAAGAGACGACATTTAACTTCGAATGTTTTGTACTCTCTCTTTTTATCAAAAATTTTTGTGAGAAAATATGCTTATGAATATATGTCAAATGCTTATGAAAAATCTGCAGATTTTTGGGATATATATAGATTACCAAAAGTCACAAGTGAAACAACACAATTGTTCGAATGAACATGTCCATTAATCCGAACAGAGACGTCCATTGGTTTCGAAACGAAATAACACAACTATTCGGTTAAACCTTTTCAATTCGAATAGTTTCAAATGAACAGTCACACCTTTTGGCAACAATTTCTCTTTCACCCGTAAATATCTATAATATTTCCAACAATCCCCACATGAATGAGAAATTACGTGAATCAATGCAAATGCACATGTGAATGCAGAGACAAAAGAGAGTACAAACCGAAAGTTATTGCATCAGGAGAGGTAGCTTCTGGCTTTGAACCTTCCCTAGTGGAGTACTATCGGATTTACTTGGCTAATCAGTGAACATGATGTCTTGAACTGTTTAGCCGTTGGTGTAAACCAAGACAACAACACCCACACAATAACCTCCCTAACATTTCCAATTCTCATGGTTGTGTTCATTTTGGCTCTGAACAACCTTGTGTTTCATAAGTGTTTTAGAGAATTCAAGCCTCAAAATTCTCATAAAAGCGGCCCTACTTCGCACTTACATAGGTGACCTTCTATTAAGAGTATTCGCCATACCCCACTTGGTTTAACCAAGCTATAGGAATCATTAAAAGTTGAACTTAACCTTACATCCTTCTCGCAGTAAAGCACTTTTAATCATAGGAATGGGTAGAATTTTATCCTAAGTGCTTAATCGAATCTTCATAACTTAGTTGTCCCATTGAACCAAGTTCTTGGGATCTCCAAATCATCATGGTTGGGTTACCATTACAAAGATTCATGCGTAATAGGCTTGATCCCATTCCCTTTGATAATCGAGATACTTGATCTCTTTGTAAACCTTTGGTAAACCGATCCACGAGATTCTCCTTAGATTTTATAATGATCCCCACTTCAATCAAATTTGCGCGTAAGATTGAGATCAATATCTTTACATATTTGAGAATATAATCCCCGAGCATGTATAACCACTTCAAATCGACATAAGTACCACCAAAGTGGACTTTCAAGCCCTTCAATATCAATGTGGCTTTATAACACCACAAGCTCATATGACTATTGTCAATATGCCATCTCTTTTTTAGGAAGAGATTCGTTTGACTTTATCGTTTGTCATTATCTATACAATGATTTAATAGTTGTTCATGTTCCCTTCAAGTTCGGTACAACAATCCATTGTGGTCCTACCTAGATAAGGTTTAACCTTTAAGGACTTTTTCTACACCTTTCCTTCGTACCTCAATGTGTGCACAGTTGCAATACTAAAGAGTACACTAAAAGATGCATCTCTTTAAGAGAAATCACAAGTGACCCTTTTTAGCTATCAATTGGCCCTGTCAATGTCAATGACTCATATCCTCTTTTCTAAGGATACATCTCAAAGAAATACAATGATACATTTTAAAGAAACTTGTATTTCTTTGACTCTGCAGTTATTGGAGTCAATCTTTGTCAAAACTGAGGTAAATTTATATTTACCAAATACCCCCACATTTGAGGCAAAACTCATCACCTTCACATTGTGCAACAAGGTCAACTTTGAGAAATATCAATCTAACAATTGTTATTTCTCACAAAGTTCAACTGCAATTGTATCGTCAATTGACAAACAATCCAATTGCCTATACAAAATTCCAAAGAATTTCCCCGGGGGGCTAAAAGGACTCAATTGTATACATTCACCATATTTTAGGTAGAGTTAACTTGTCATGTGCTCCTCACAAGGGAACGCTTGATCATATGTCTCGCACAAGGGCATTTAGATTTGCTCATGCCTTCATTGACATATTTTGCTTTGTGTTATGACACCCAATATGTCATTGCACTCAAGTTGGCACTTTGTGCCCTGCCTATAGCTGATTGGCTATCGTAGTATCCCAACATGGAATCCCACACTTTCAAGTGTTTATAGCTAGGCTATTTCCTTTCCACAATTCATATGGAGTTTCATCCATTTTCTTTATTGGAATTTCATTAAGAATGACATTGGCCGAGAGAATTGCTTCTCCCCACAAGTTATGGGATAGTCCCGAACTTATCAACATAGCATTCATCATGAACATTCCATCACAAAGGGTTATATCCCTGCATAAGCATCATTTTCTCCATTTTGGACCCAAATTCTCATCGCCTACACCAACCAGGCAACCACCATTCATGTTGCCGGTCTAGCCCAACACTCAGAGCACTTCATCGGCAACTATCAGTGGCAGACACTCGCCACGATGGTAGCCTTAATCATCCACGATAAGTTCGAATCCCGTCGCGATCTTATTTCAAACCGCCGCCTCAAAGGCGCTGCCCGGTCATCATACCGACCATACAAAGAGGGTTGCCACATAGATCTGTCGCTCATCCCACCAGGCCACCTTCATTCCTTTCCAAATTAGGCCTAGGCAGACGAAATTCACGGTGAAAGACAGGAGTTGCGACGATTTGGTTCAATTCCTCTATTTTTTTTTTTTTTTGAAAAATTTAAATCTCAAATCAAAATATCAATTGAGACTCATGCTTCGAAACCCGTCATTGTATGAACAAAGAATGACTATCAATCCCAAGCTTTAAAACTCATAACATGTTTTCTTCTTCACTAAATAAACAATCTGTACTGATATGCGAAAATAAATGCATGATCTTAAAGTTTCAGATTTCTTAACACATTAGTATTCAAGCACCGAAAACAAATATTTACACTTTGGCAGATTTAGAATACATGCAAACTGTCAGATGAACTGAAGATTACAAATCTACTGACAAGTAATTTCAAGGCTCTGTTATGCATTAATAACTCCAAATACCAAGTACAAAAAGAAATGAACTGAAGATTACAAATCTATATTCATGCATAGATTTCTGAACATTGAGACTAATACAGAAAGCATAACATTATTGTCTGATACATAAGAAACAACTTGGACTTAAGAAAGTCAATATACATTTTTCATATTTCCAAATGGAAACAGACTAAGCATGCATTGACCCACATGAACCAATTATGAAAGATCGTGTACTCATGAATCCAAAAGCCTGGAACTGTAAACTAATACATAGCACATTCAAGTTGGCATGTAAATAAATCTAAAACAGAAACGTAATCCACTGTATACCAAAATCTGTCAAACAATAAGTTTTGTACAAAATATAAATGCACGAAGAAACGGGTAGAATTCGTCTTAAAATTATTGGGGATTTATCACGTGCGATATTATATTCCGAAATTAAATTAGAAAACTTACTTGCATTCCCGAAACGAAATTATAGAAAATGCAGAAAATTAGACCGAGGCTAGAGTTCGACTCTATGTCTTTAAGACGAATTGCCCCGCTACGGTGCCCACGGTTCAATAGCAAATGTCTCCCAAGATACAACTATCTTCTCTTGCTGTAGTAGCACTCCAAACAACAAGAGACGGCGAACTTCGAATGTTTTGTACTCTCTCTTTTTTATCAAAAAATTTGGACAGAAAATATGCTTATGAATATATGCCAAATGCTTATGAAAAATCTGCAGATTTTTGGGATATATATAGATTACCAAAAGTCACATGTGAAACAACACAACTGTTCGAACGGACATGTCCATTAATCCGAACAGACACGTCCATTGATTTCGAAATGAAATAACACAACTATTCGGTTAAACCTTTTCAATTCGAATAGTTTCAAATGAACAGTCACACTTTTTGGCAACAATTTCTCATTCACCCGTAAATATCTATAATATTTCCAATATCATATATATTAGACAACGGCGTACAATCATGTGAAGGAAATCAGTCCGGTTCTACTTTCTATTCCATTTTCTCTTTCAATATAATACGTATACTAGGTGAATGTCACGTCACGTGTATTGAAATATCATAAAATAAAGCATACATGTAGCAAAATATATTGTGTAAAAGGAAACAAAACCCTAGTGCAATTATGAATAGATACCCTTTCCTTAATTGACAAAGTGTCACCATGAGATGATGGAATCCAAAAAATACACATCACCACAAATGCTGTATTTGTGAAAGCAGAATAAGTACTTTTATAGCTTTTGTTTGCATGCTTGGATGAATCATGTGCTGATGATATATACAATCACAAGAATTATTGCAAAAATTCTGCAATAAGCTGATTGGGAAGGTTGGGAAAGCTACTTGTGTGTGTGGAGATATTCTTAGCAAAAAGATGACAAGGAGATAAAGTTTGGTTGATTGTGGTTATATTCAAATTGGATGATGATTTTGCTGCCACATACTATTTTTCCAATTATACACAAACATCCCACATACCAATTTTATACATTGATGAGACCTCTTATGGGATCCAAGTCTTTTTATTAATTAGGTATTTAAAGTCACAATTAGACTTAGTTGTGCTAATTAACTGAGCTAGTCGAGTTTGATCAATAGGTTTATGGGATCCAAGTCTTTATATATATATATATATATATATATATATATGTGTGTGTGTGTGTGGAAATTACCAGAATGCCCCCAAAATGCGTGGCTTTTTCTATGGGTCCCGACCTGACCGAGGGCAGTGGTCCAGAGTAGCCCGCGAACTCTCCACCATTAATTGATGGAGCGCACGCGTGCACGATGGTCACATTTCACGGTGAACAAAACTATAAATACGATACAAAAAATTAAGGTAAAAGGTAACTTGTTATTATTCTAAATTACCTCCCTCTTTAGATTTTTAGTACTTCAATTACCTGATTCTAACTTAAGTTTTGGAGGACCTTAGCTGGGAGGCACCCCGACTAGCCTAATGTGTGCTATGTTTCAGGCTCCCTTGAACAAAGTACCTCACCCACTCCCTGAGACCCTAGATGATCTGATACATCTGATATACGTCCTAAATCAATAAGTGTAACATCCGATATATAAGTACTAAATTCCCAGCCTTATTTACGTTTTTTTCTGCTAAGTGCTCTACTCAACCCCATGCCACTCGATCTGGTAGCTTCAAGTCCCTCCACACTGCAAATGCCTCAACAAAGATGTCTATTTTGTCCTATAAATTCTTGAAATGCAGATATGCCTGATTTACTTATCTTTATATAAATTGGCTTATAGATGTTTTAATAAGGGTACCTTCTGAAAGTATGGTTGAAAAGAGGAGTTGTACCCATTCCATAGATGCATATAGAATGCAAACTCAAAAAATATAACAATGGTGTTTTATTGATCCAAACAAATTTTAAATCAAAACACAGCACGTATAATAATAAGTGAATCATCTTGGAAGATCTCCCTATTCCCTATTGTTTCAATATATCATGTGAAATGTTGTAGCATTTATTCCCAATTTTTTTCTTTTTAATAAATTGGTCGTGGGTTTTCCCCTTCCTCGCTTAAAATTTATCATGTGAAAGCTACATGTGCGATAATAACATCATTTTATACAGGGTGTATCCTTCTAAGTCCTGAGGGGGCTTTAGGCTCCCCAAGTTTTTTAAAAACTAAATTATTTTATGTATATTTAATTTTAAAATATTGTTTTTTAGTGTTAAATAATTAATTTTTATTATTAGTCTCCCAAAATTAATTAGCCCCCAAATTTATAGGTCTAGCTCCGCCCCTGATTTCATACATATGATATTTATTTGGTTTCATACAGTAATATGACTCCGTTACATAATGATCGATTATCTATTTAGCAAATAGTTATATAAAATATCTTATAAATTTCAGTATCTTGTAGGGTGTTTCTCAAGTTTACAAAGGCTAATAATGAGAATTTTCTATATCAGTTTTTTATAAATGTATAGTATATAATATTGAAAAATAATATCTTATATGATTAATTATGTAGGACACCCAAGCTCGCCAATACTACATAAAAAAGGTTAAAATGTACGGTTGAAAAGATTCTCCACTATATATAACGTCGCACTAGAACAAGATGGAGGGAACAGAGCCTAATATAGTAAACCACTTCACAAAATTTCCAAAGGCTTTCGTGTGGAAATGAAGATGCTTTCCAAGATTCTTTGATGATTGCATAAAAAGGTCATATATATAGTACAGACATGATGTCAAACATGGATTATAGAAAGAAATATAAATTGATTTAGAAATGACAAATACTATGAGACTGTCTCATGAATTTAATTTCGTGAGATGGATCCTAAAACGACCCATATTCGCTTAACTATTTGAATTTGGATCTAACTTGCTTTGACTTGTAAAATGGGATGGATCCGTGAGATGGTCTCACGTGAGACTCACTCTTTGTAAGCTAATGATGGGTGTGACTAGTGATGGCAATTCGAGTCGTGTTCGGGTTGGCGGGTCGTGTTGAGACATGATAATTACTCAAATTTGGCCTACTCAAACACGACCCGTTTAATTATTCGAGTCGATGGGTCAACTCAAACACGACGGAGTTTAATACATGTTAACCCGAACACGACCGAAATGACACGTATATTCAACCTTGAATAAACCATGAATTTATTATGATACATGAGAATTTTGGATTATTTATATATATTAAAAATATTAAAAATAATGTTGAATTTTCTTCTTGAAACGGGTTAAACGGGTTTAGTGGGTCATTTCAGGTCAACCCGAAACCGACCCATTTATTATTCTGGGTCAATTGGGTCTGACATGATTATGACCCGAATAATAAATGGGTCGACCTTAACCCGCTTATATCGTATTAGGTTCGGGTTGTGTTTTCGTGTCATGTCATAAATTGCCACCCAATGCGCTTATTAACAACATTAGTTGTGTTGTAATTTAACTTACGATCCCCACATAATAGATATACCGTCTTATAGGCCCATATTTTTATTTCCTAATTATTCTTTCACATTTGTGTTTTACCCGTATTACCTACAAATTTTATAATATTTTTATTTGTGATCGATTTCTTATTGTATTTTTTATGAAATTTAAAATATGTGATGTGGCCCATCCGAGCCACATCATTTCTTAATTAAATTGGATATAAGTTCAAAACGGACTCTTACTTGAGATAAATGAGTTAGGCAAACCAAGTTTAGAGGAATCCCAAATCGACCCAAAAGGGCGACTTTTTTAGCCAACTCAAACAATCTTTATGAGTCAAACTACAATAATCGACCGTGCAAGCATTAAATGAAAAAGACATTCTCTAATTAGACATTTATTGAATTAAAGCTAGGTCGATCAATCTTTCTCGAGCCAGGTTACGATTCTAAGGGCCCTCGAGAAATGGGGTTCATCTTTTTATTAAGTGATATATAAACTCTGATAGACAAGATATTCTATATCCTATAAGCGACCAATTAAGGAAGGACACATGCTAGTTTGCGTACCTCCTACCTAGAGTTGGCAAAATGCCTGAGTTGGGCTCCATTTTTAAAGGCTTGAAAAGGACCAATTTTACTTTGGCTTGGTCCAAACGATACGAAGCCCGACAAGTCCGATCAAATTACACGTGATGGGCTGGGCTGGACCACATAAAATAGAGCCTGTTAGAAGTAGAAATTGAAATTGTAAATGTAAAATTCATTGATACTCAGATTATGATTTTACACTGTGATGTTTGGGTATTTATACAAAGAGCTATGGCAAAGTGTTACTTAACAACTTTAATGTAAAAGCTAACTTCTAAACTAATAGTTAGTTGTAACAACTTTTTAACTAATGAAATTTGAGGTTAGTTGGGCGGTGTATTCAACATGCTCCCATGCGAATCGGACCAGGAGATGCAAGACCCAATTTGTGACAAAGAAAGCAAACGGTTGATGGATACGGGCTTCGTAAGGACATCGACTTGTTCCTGACGACACATGGCGGACTTCAACTTCCCCGTTGCTTAACCTTATCCCGGTTGAAATGGACATCGATTTTGATGTGTTTGGTGCGTGCGTGATAGATCGGATTAGAAGCAATGTTAAAGCCCCAATATTATCAGTCCATAAGACAATGAGTTGAATCAATTTAACACCTAACTCAAAGCAAACAAAGTGGTGATCCATGTTAATTCGGCCGTGGCAAGAGCAAGAGCAAGTGGCTCACTCTCTCGCACTACTTCGTGCCACTACGTTCTTTTTTGGAACTCCAAGCAAGAAGTTTTGGACCTAGAAACACGCAATATCCATTTGGTGGACCTCCCGTCATCCACACAACTCGCCCAATCCGCGCGTCGCAAAGGCTTCTAAAGAGAATCGGTGCACGGTGCGAGGTTAAAAGAACAGCCACAAGTAATACACGCCCTTAAGATATAGTAAAATCGTTTGCAAATCTTCCAATGATTAACCGTCGGTTCGTGTAGAAATTAACGAGCTCACTACAAATGAAATATATGGCCGTGTCATTGTCAAATACTACAAAGCTCCCATTGTGCTCCGAAAGAGGGATGGTTGATCAAATGGTGCACTATCTTTGAGGAAGAGTTTAGTATTACTACAAATAGGTGATTTAATTTGGTTTACAAGCACTCATACGATTTTCAGTAACAAATCCTTCATGTATTTTGTTTGAACTAAATGAATACCATATGTAAACCGTAGAGCTTCAATACCAAGAAAATAGTGGACAGCCCCTAAATCTTTGAGAGAAAACGTGTGATTGAGCTTGGTAATCAAGGTAGCAATGTAAGACGGACAATCCCGGTGATGAGTATATCGTCAACATAAACTAGAACCAAAATCGACTTCCCATGTATATGAGAAAAACAAAGAAGAATCCGAATCGAATTTCGAACCCCAAAGACAAAGAAAAAACCTTTAAGTTTGTCATACCAAGTTTTAGGGGCTTGTTTAAGCCCGTATAAAGCTTTAATTAATCTACACACTTGAGTAGGTTTGCTAGCATCAACATAACCTGAAGTTGCACCATATAGAGACAGGTTCGTTAAGATCACCATTTAAGAATGCATTATTAACATCAACTTGATGAATGTGTCATCCCCTTGATCGCTAAGGTGAACAAACTTCGATAGTAAGTGGCTTAACAAATGGATCGAACGTATCAAAGTAGTCCACACCGCATTTTGTTCAAACCCCGGGCAACTAATCGAGCTTTCAACCTTTCCACAGAACCATCGATCTTATTTTTACCTTAAAAATCCATTTACTACCGATAGGATTAATGTGCAGAGGGTGGTACTAACTCCTGTTAGATAAATGTTTTTATCAATATTTTGATGATTTTATTTAAATGAGTTTTTATACCAAAACAATGTTTTTATATATTGTCCAAATACTCCTAAATGATTTAAAATGTTTTTACTAATTTTTGGAGTATTTCTTAGAGTTTTTAATTTGATTAAAATTGGACAACACTTTTGATGATTTTGTTTATATTGGTTTTTACACCAAAACAATGTTTTTATATGTTGTCCAAATACTCCTAAATGATTTAAAATATTTTTACTAATTTTTGGAGTATTTCTTAGAGTTTTTAATTTGATTAAAATTGGACAACACTTTTGATAATTTTGTTTATATTGGTTTTACACCAAAACAATGTTTGTAAATGTTGTCCAAATACTCCCAATTGATTTAAAATGTTTTTACTAATTTTTGGAGTATTTCTTGAAGTTTATTTTGATAAAAATCGGACAACATTTCAAATTGAGGTCGACCGTCGTCCAAAGCGTCGACCGGTAGACTGAAGGAAAGAAAACACGAAACAGAACATACCGAACTTGAAAATGAAGGAGGGGACCGGTCAAGGTGAGGTCGACCGGTCGCACCCTCCGTCGACGACCTGGCCGACCCCTCGCCGACACCTAGATCGCACTTTCTTTTTCAAACATTCGAAATCTTAAACAGGGCAACCGGTCACCTATGTTATTTTGCGACAAAGAAAATTCCAATAATGTCTGATGCGGCAAAGATTTGCTTTTCAATTTTGTACAATATTTCTACATCTTGTGATCCTCTTTTTGTAGACAAAAGTGAAGAAGAAGGAGTCTATGTTGGTGAAGACTTCCCTATAAATAGAGGATGAATTGAAGACACAAGACATAACAAATACAAGCAAAATACACAACAAGAAATCTGCAAATTGTTCAAGCTTTCATTTTTACATTCTTGTTGTAATAGCCTAAGTACTTTCACTTGCACATCTTTGAGGTCTAGGCTTTTTGATTCTTTATTACACTTGCAATCAATCTTTGTATTGGTTTCATAGAGTTGTAATCTTGAATTTTGTCCATCATTCAACACAAGACATCCTTGTGAGTATTCTTGTGGTAAGAATACACTTGGGTGATCTAAGTGATAGGTGTTTGAAGAGTGTGGTACTCTTCATAGGTGGTGAAGGAAGATTGTGGTATTCTCCTTGAAGGTGTTGTAAGAGGATTGTGGTGATCCTCAAGGTGTTGTATTAATTGTGGTAATTAATAAAATCTTTTTCTTTTTGAAATCCATCCGGAGATCTTTTGGGGTGGTAGAGGATTAGGCCCTAAGGTGGGTTGAACCTCTTTAAATCAACGAGTGTTGTTTAATTTCGCATTAACATTCTTGTCATTTACTTGTTGATTCGAAAAAGAGGGTGATTTGCAAAAAATCGGCATAATCTATTCACCCCCTCTAGATTATCGTAGCCACTTGGACTAACAACTCCCCGGTGTGATTCTTAATAAGAGCAAGATATTCTTCATCCATTGCTCGCTTCCAATGAGGTAAGGATAGTGTTTGATGGCATTGGCAGGTTCAACAAAGGAAGGGAAAGTTTGAAAGAAAAAAATTGAGGCTTGTAAATTCCACTCTTAGCTCTAGTAATCATGGAGTGATGGTTTGGAGGTGAATGGGGTGGGGTAAGTCGAGACATTTGGAGCAACAATATCAACTGGGAGTGAAGTCTCGTAAACAGGAGATGATGCGGGAGCAAAGTGGGGGAAGGATTCGACTAAGTGAGTAGAGGATGAATATACGCTGAATGAGTGACGAGGAAGGTGGGAGTGACAAAATGGGAAGTGAGGAAGTTGTGGTCGAAGAGGGAGAAGATCTAGTGGATGGAGATGAAAATATAGATTTAAAAGAAAACTCTTGTTCATTGAAGATCTAGTGGATGGAGATGAAAATATAGACAGAAAAGTTTGATGATTTTGTTTATATTGGTTTTACACCAAAACAATGTTTGTAAATGTTGTCCAATTACTCCCAATTGATTTAAAATGTTTTTACTAATTTTTTGGAGTATTTCTTGAAGTTTATTTTTGATAAAAATTGGACAACATTTCAAATTGGAGGTCGACCGTCGCGCAAAGCGTCGAAGTACTGAAGGAAAGAAAACACGAAACAGAACATCGAACTTGAAAAATGAAGGGGGGGATTGGTCAAGGGTGAGGTCGACCGGTCGCACTTCGTCGACCGGCCGACCCCCGCCGACGATTGCATACTAGATCACACTTTCTTTTTCAAACGTTCGAAATCTTAAACAGGGCAACCGGTCACCCTATGTTATTTTGCGACAACAAAATTCCAACCGTTAATAACTGTGATGACAAGATTTGCTTTTCAATTTTGTACAATATTTCTACATCTTGTGATCCTCTTTTTGTAGACAAAAGTGAAGAAGAAGGAGCCTATGTTGGGGAAGACTTCCCTATAAATAGAGGATGAATTGAAGACACAAGACACAACACATACAAGCAAAAAATACACAACAAGAAATCTGCAAATTGTTCAAGCTTTCATTTTTACATTCTTGTTGTAATAGCCTAAGTACTTTCACTTGCACATCTTTGAGGTCTAGGCTTTTTGATTCTTTATTACACTTGCAATCAATCTTTGTATTGGTTTCATAGAGTTGTAATCTTGAATTTTGTCCATCATTCAACACAAGACATCCTTGTGAGTATTCTTGTGGTAAGAATACACTTGGGTGATCTAAGTGATAGGTGTTTGAAGAGTGTGGTACTCTTCATAGGTGGTGAAGGAAGATTGTGGTATTCTCCTTGAAGGTGTTGTAAAGAGGATTGTGGTGATCCTCAAGGTGTTGTATTAATTGTGGTAATTAATAAAATCTTTTTCTTTTTGAAATCCATCCTGGAGATATCTTTGGGGTGGTAGAGGATTAGGCCCTAGGTGGGTTGAACCTCTTTAAATCAACGAGTGTTGTTTAATTTCCGCATTAACATTCTTGTCATTTACTTGTTGATTCGAAAAAGAGGGTGATTTGCAAAAAATCGGCATAATCTATTCACCCCCTCAGATTATCGTAGCCACTTGACTAACAACTCCCAGGTGTGATTCTTAATAAGAGCAAGATATTCTTCATCCATTGCTCGCTTCCAATGAGGTAAGGATAGTGTTTGATGGCATTGGCAAGGGTTCAACAAAGGAAGGGAAAGTTTGAAGGAAAAAAAAAAATTGAGGCTTGTAAATTCCACTCTTAGCTCTAGTAATCATGGAGTGATGGTTTGGAGGCTGAATGGGCTGGGGTAAGTCGAGAGACATTTGGAGCAACAATATCAACCGGGAGTGAAGTCTCTAAGCAGGAGATGATGCGAGCAACGGATGGGGAAGGATTCGACTATGGTGAGTAGAGGATGAATATACGAAGGAGTGACGGAAGGTGGGAGTGACAAAATGGGAAGTGAGGAAGTTGTGGTCGAAGAGGAGAAGATCTAGTGGATGGAGATGAAAATATAGACAGAAAAGAAAACTCTTGTTCATTGAAGATCTAGTGGATGGAGATGAAAATATAGACAGAGAAAAGTTTGATGATTTTGTTTATATTGGTTTTTACACCAAAACAATGTTTGTAAATGTTGTCCAAATACTCCCAATTGATTTAAAATGTTTTTACTAATTTTTTGGAGTATTTCTTGAAGTTTATTTTTGATAAAAATTGGACAACATTTCAAATTGAGGTCGGCACCGTCGCGCAAAGCGTCGACCAATTACTGAAGGAAAGAAAACACGAAAAGCAGTAACATCTTGAACTTGAAAAATGAAGGAGGGGATCGGTCGGTGAGGTCGACCGGTCGCACCCACCCCCGTCGGCCGATTCGACCCCTGCTGACTGCATACCTAGATCGCACTTTCTTTTTCAAACGTTCGAAATCTTAAACAGGCAACCGGTCACCCTATGTTATTTTGCGACAACAAAATTCCAACCGTTGTAACTGTGACATGCAAAGATTTGCTTTTCAATTTTGTACAATATTTCTACATCTTGTGATCCTCTTTTTGTAGACAAAAGTGAAGAAGAAGGAGCCTATGTTGGGGAAGACTTCCTATAAATAGAGGATGAATTGAAGACACAAGACACAACACATACAAGCAAAATACACAACAAGAAATCCGCAAATTGTTCAAGCTTTCATTTTTACATTCTTGTTGTAATAGCCAAGTACTTTCACTTGCACATCTTTGAGGTCTAGGCTTTTTGATTCTTTATTACACTTGCAATCAATCTTTGTATTGGTTTCATAGAGTTGTAATCTTGAATTTTGTCCATCATTCAACACAAGACATCCTTGTGAGTATTCTTGTGGTAAGAATACACTTGGGTGATCTAAGTGATAGGTGTTTGAAGAGTGTGGTACTCTTCATAGGTGGTGAAGGAAGATTGTGGTATTCTCCTTGAAGGTGTTGTAAGAGGATTGTGGTGATCCTCAAGGTGTTGTATTAATTGTGGTAATTAATAAAATCTTTTTCTTTTTGAAATCCATCCCTGAGATCTTGGGGTGGTAGAGGATTAGGCCCTAGGTGGGTTGAACCTCTTTAAATCAACGAGTGTTGTTTAATTTCCGCATTAACATTCTTGTCATTTACTTGTTGATTCGAAAAAGAGGGTGATTTGCAAAAAATCGGCATAATCTATTCACCCCCTCTAGATTATCGTAGCCACTGGACTAACAACTCCCAGGTGTGATTCTTAATAAGAGCAAGATATTCTTCATCCATAGCTCGCTTCCAATGAGGTAAGGATAGTGTTTCAGTGGCATTGGCAGGTTCAACAAAGGAAGGGAAAGTTTGAACAGAAAAAAGTTGAGGCTTGTAAATTCCACTCTTAGCTCTAGTAATCATGGAGTGATGGTTTGGAGGCTGAATGGGCTGGGGTAAGTCAGAGACATTTGGAGCAGCAATATCAGCTGGGAGTGAAGTCTCAGAAACAGGAGATGATGCAGGAGCAGTGGGGGAAGGATTCGACGGCTGAGTAGAGGATGAATATACAGAAGGAGTGACAGAAGGTGGGAGTGGCAAAATGGGAAGTGAGGAAGTTGTGGTCGAAGAGGGAGAAGATCTAGTGGATGGAGATGAAAATATGTATTAAAAGAAAACTCTTGTTCATTGAAGATCTAGTGGATGGAGATGAAAATATAGATTAAAAGTTTGATGATTTTGTTTATATTGGTTTTTACACCAAAACAATGTTTGTAAATGTTGTCCAAATACTCCCAATTGATTTAAAATGTTTTTACTAATTTTTTGGAGTATTTCTTGAAGTTTATTTTGATAAAAATTGGACAACATTTCAAATTGGAGGTTCCACCATCGCGCAAAGCGTCGGCCGTACCAAGGAAAGAAAACACGAAACAGAACATACTGAACTTGAAAAATGAAGGAGGGGATCGGTCAAGGTGAGGTCGACCGGTCGCACCCCCATCGACCGGCCGACCCCCTCGCGACTTTAATACCTAGATCGCACTTTCTTTTTCAAACGTTCAAATCTTAAACAGGCAACGGTCAATTCTATGTTATTTTGACAAAGAAAATTCCAACCGTTTAACTGTGATGAAGATTTGCTTTTCAATTTTTGTACAATATTTCTACATCTTGTGATCCTCTTTTTGTAGACAAAAGTGAAGAAGAAGGAGACTATCTTTGGTGAAGACTTCCTATAAATAGAGGATGAATTGAAGACACAAGACACAACACATACAAGCAAAATACACAACAAGAAATCTCTGCCAAATTGTTCAAGCTTTCATTTTTACATTCTTTTGTAATAGCCAAGTACTTTCACTTGCACATCTTTGAGGTCTAGGCTTTTTGATTCTTTATTACACTTGCAATCAATCATTGTATTTGTTTCATAGAGTTGTAATCTTGAATTTTGTCCATCATTCAACACAAGACATCCTTGTGAGTATTCTTGTGGTAAGAATACACTGGGGTGATCTAAGTGATAGGTGTTTGAAGAGTGTGGTACTCTTCATAGGTGGTGAAGGAAGATTGTGGTATTCTCCTTCAAGGTGTTGTAAGAGGATTGTGGTGATCCTCAAGGTGTTGTATTAATTGTGGTAATTAATAAAATCTTTTTTTTTTTGAAATCCATCCCTGAGATACTTGGGGTGGTAGAGGATTAGGCCCTAGGTGGGTTGAACCTCTTTAAATCAACGAGTGTTGTTTAATTTCGCATTAACATTCTTATCATTTACTTGTTGATTCGAAAAAGAGGGTGATTTGCAAAAATCTAAGCATAATCTATTCACCTCCCCTCTAGATTATCGTAGCCACTGACTAACAACTCCTGTGTGTGATTCTTAATAAGAGCAAGATATTCTTCATCCATTGCTCGCTTCCAATGAGGTAAGGATAGTGTTTCAAATGGCATTGGCGGGTTCAACAAAGGAAGGAAAGTTTGAACAGAGAAAAAAATTGAGGCTTGTAAATTCCACTCTTAGCTCTAGTAATCATGGAGTGATGGTTTGGAGGTGAATGGGTCGGGGTAAGTCGAGACATTTGGAGCAAAGAATATCAACCGGGAGTGAAGTCTCGAAACAGGAGATGATGCAGATCGGTGGGGGAAGGATTCGACTAGGCCGAGTGAGAGAGGATGAATATACGAGAAGGAGTGACAGGAAGGTGGGAGTGACAAAATGGGAAGTGAGGAAGTTGTGGTCGAAGAGGAGAAGATCTAGTGGATGGAGATGAAAATATGACATTTAAAAGAAAACTCTTGTTCATTGAAGATCTAGTGGATGGAGATGAAAATATGATTAAAAGTTTGATGATTTTGTTTATATTGGTTTTTACACCAAAACAATGTTTGTAAATGTTGTCCAAATACTCCCAATTGATTTAAAATGTTTTTACTAATTTTTTGGAGTATTTCTTGAAGTTTATTTTTGATAAAAATTGGACAACATTTCAAATTGAGGTCGGCATCGTCCGCAAAGCGCCGACCTGCACGAAGGAAAGAAAACACGAAAGGGAGTAACATACCAACTTGAAAAAATGAAGGAGGGGGATCGGTCAAGGGTGAGGTCGACCGGTCGCACTCCCCATCGACGGCCGACCCCGACGACATGTACCTAGATCGCACTTTCTTTTTCAAACGTCGAAATCTTAAACAGGGCAAATCGTCACCTATGTTATTTTGCGACAAAGAAAATTCCATCCGTTGTAACTGTGACAGCAAGATTTGCTTTTCAATTTTGTACAATATTTCTACATCTTGTGATCCTCTTTTTGTAGACAAAAGTGAAGAAGAAGAAGGAGCCTATGTTGGTGAAGACTTCCCTATAAATAGAGGATGAATTGAAGACACAAGACACAACACATACAAGCAAAATACACAACAAGAAATCGCAAATTGTTCAAGCTTTCATTTTTACATTCTTGTTGTAATAGCCAAGTACTTTCACTTGCACATCTTTGAGGTCTAGGCTTTTTGATTCTTTATTACACTTGCAATCAATCTTTGTATTTGTTTCATAGAGTTGTAATCTTGAATTTTGTCCATCATTCAACACAAGACATCCTTGTGAGTATTCTTGTGGTAAGAATACACTGGGGTGATCTAAGTGATAGGTGTTTGAAGAGTGTGGTACTCTTCATAGGTGGTGAAGGAAGATTGTGGTATTCTCCTTCAAGGTGTTGTAAGAGGATTGTGGTGATCCTCAAGGTGTTGTATTAATTGTGGTAATTAATAAAATCTTTTTTCTTTTTGAAATCCATCCCGGAGATACTAGGGTGGTAGAGGATTAGGCCCCAGGTGGGTTGAACCTCTTTAAATCAACGAGTGTTGTTTAATTTCCGCATTAACATTCTTGTCATTTACTTGTTGATTCGAAAAAGAGGGTGATTTGCAAAAATCGGCATAATCTATTCACCCCCCTCTAGATTATCGAGAGCCACTGACTAACAACTCCCAGGTGTGATTCTTAATAAGAGCAAGATATTCTTCATCCATTGCTCGCCTCCAATGAGGTAAGGATAGTGTTTGCTGGCATTGGCAGGTTCAACAAAGGAAGGGAAAGTTTGAACAGAGAAAAAAAAATTGAGGCTTGTAAATTCCACTCTTAGCTCTAGTAATCATGGAGTGATGGTTTGGAGGTCAATGGGTGGGGTAAAGTCGAGAGACATTTGGAGCAACAATATCAATGGGAGTGAAGTCTCGTAAACAGGAGATGATGCAGATCGGTGGGGGAAGGATTCGACGGTGAGTAGAGGATGAATATAACGCTGTATGGAGTGATGAGAAGGTGGGAGTGACAAAATGGGAAGTGAGGAAGTTGTGGTCGAAGAGGGATAAGATCTAGTGGATGGAGATGAAAATATGTATTTAAAAGAAAACTCTTGTTCATTGAAGATCTAGTGGATGGAGATGAAAATATAGACAGAAAAGTTTGATGATTTTGTTTATATTGGTTTTTACACCAAAACAATGTTTGTAAATGTTGTCCAAATACTCCCAATTGATTTAAAAATGTTTTTACTAATTTTTTGGAGTATTTCTTGAAGTTTATTTTTGATAAAAATTGGACAACATTTCAAATTGAGGTCGACCGTCATGCAAAGCGCCGACGTACCAAAGACCAAGGAAAGAAAACACGAAATGTAACATACTCTAACTTGAAAAATGAAGGAGGGGGATCGTCATGGTGAGGTCGCACTGGCCGCAGTTCTCGCCGACCTGGCCGACCCCCCGCCGACCTGTACTCAGATCACACTTTCTTTTTCAAACGCTCAAATCTTAAACAGGCAACCGGTCGCCCTATGTTATTTTGCGACAACAAAATTCCAAACTGCTGTAACTGTGATGTAAAGATTTGCTTTTCAATTTTGTACAATATTTCTACATCTTGTGATCCCTTTTTGTAGACAAAAGTGAAGAAGAAGGGAGCCTATGTTGGTGAAGACTTCCTATAAATAGAGGATGAATTGAAGACACAAGACACAACACATACAAGCAAAATACACAACAAGAAATCAAAATTGTTCAAGCTTTCATTTTTACATTTTTACATTGCACGAAGGAAAAAAAGCCAATAACAGCAAACTGAGGCTGATGTAAGCG